>CAUYUJ010016635.1:0-110718 GCA_963575745.1 Prorocentrum cordatum
CCCCCTGCTCTACCCTGTCCTCCTCCTCCTCCTCCTCCTCCTCCTCCTCCTCCTCATCATCATCATCATCATCATCATCATCCTCATCCTCATCCTTTTCTTTCTCACCCTTGTTTTCGTTCTCCTCCTTGTCCTCCTTTGCTCCTCCTCCGGCTTGGCTCGTTCGAGCGCTTGCGCAAACGCTGCTTCACTGGGCATGGGAGCGTCGAGGGTAGGTCGGCGTCACCGAAACGTAATAGTTCTAGCGCGCGCCGAGCAATCTTTACCATATGAGTCGTGGCGGGCGCTTTCTGGCCTCACTGCTCGGGCGACGACATACCACACTATCGTCATGCGATGTGTTCGGGTCGGAGGCGCGCCTCTAAGGAGGACATCTGGTACCAGTAGGTCTCTGTGCGCCCCAGTGGGGAAACGGGGGGGGCAAGACCGAAGACAATGCATCGCGGGTCGGGCGCGGAGGGCGGAGGTCGTTCGTGTCGAGTCGCCCGGGGAGGGTCGGAAACCACACGTGCAGCGTGCTGTCAATGCCCACTTGTCTCGGTCTTTGCATCAAGATCCGTTCTCCAACACCTTGCGTCGAAGGCTCAAGACATGCTTTCCAGATTTGCACATTTTCTCATGGTCTTGACTCTCGCTGGCTCCATCTCCGATTCCATTCGAGTGAATTTAAGCCTGCTCTTCGTTGGTGCATCCCGGAAACTTTGTGGAGCCTTGGCCACTAGTAATCGCATGTACGTGGTGGCTGGCTCCAAAGCGTGTTTCATAGTTTGCCCTGAGGGTGTAGATTGTATCCAACACGTTTCAATGTGTGACGGAGGTTTGGGGTTGGTTGCTGACCCTCAGCGGCCTCTGCGCGGTGATGTGTTACTTTCGTTTATGCCTGGGTGGGTGGTGTTGCGCATGAGGGTCAGCAATCAACCGCTCGGCTATGTTGTTCGCTCGCTCGCCATCGCCCTCTACATATATCATGTTATGAGGGGGGTATCGCCCGCCCCTCACGTTTACGTATCTGCCCCTGCTGCCGCTTGCTTTGGGTATTCGCCATGCAGCGATTGCGAGAGGCTTAGGTGGACGAGGACCCCTCATGGGACCTTCGCTTCTTTCCTCCTTTCCTCCTCCTGCCTCCTTCATCTCCCCTCCTCCTCCCACTCCGCTGCGATCCTCCACCCTCCCCCACGGCGAGGCGGAGTAGGGCAGAGCCTGGCGCGCTCGTGCGCAGTCTGGCGGTCTGGGGTTGCCTGAAGGTGCCCCTGGCCCAGGTGCCCCCAGCTCTTCGCTCAATCTTGGAGCCCCCAGTGGGGCCCCCTGGGCCTCGTGAGAGGTGCTCTGGAGGCCGTGGGGGCCTCCCTGGACATCCTGTGGGCACCTTGGGCCATGTGCACTTCTATTGGATGCCCGTTTTGGGGACCTTCCAGGGGCCCACCTAACAGATCTGTTCGACTCTTTGTTCGACCCCAGTTCTCAAGTTCGACTCAAGTCCGATTCAGGTTCGATTCAAGTTCGACTCAAGGCCGACTCGCATCGACGGACGCTCGACGCAGCTTCGACGCAAGATTGGAGCGAGTGGCTCCAGGAATGCCCCCAGAACGAGCAGCCAACTTCTAGCAACGCCCGGGACGGCGACGGGGGTGGCGGGCCTCCTCCTCCTCCTCCTCCTCCTCCTCCTCCTCCGCCCTCCTCCGCCCTCCTCCGCCTCCTCCTCCTCCTCCCTCCCTCCTCTCCTCCTCCTCCTACTCCTCCGCCCCCTCCTCCGCACTACTCCTCCTCCTCCTCCTCCTCCTTCCCTCCTCACCACTTCCCCCTCCCCCCTCTCCCCTCTGCCACCTCTGTCCCCTCCTCCTCCTCCTCTCCTTCCTCCTCTCTCCTCCTCCTCTCTCCCATCCTTCCTCTCCTCTCCTCCTTCTCCTCCCCTCGCAGGCGCTGGCCCCTCGTGGGGCAAGCCACGAGGCCGGGCGCGCAGCGCCAGGAACCGTGTGGACGGGCCCGACGGCCCAGCGCGCGACCCTTCCGCCGCCGCCGCCGCCGCCCGTCGCCGGTCGTCGTCGTCGTCGTCGTCGTCGTCGTCGTCGTCGTCGTCGTCGTAGTCGTCGTCGTCGTCGTCGTCGTCCGTCGTCGTCTTCGTCGTCGCCGCCGCCGTCGTCGTCGTCGTCGTCGTCGTCGTCGTCGTCGTCGTCGTCTTCCGTCGTTGTCGTCGTCGTCTTCGTCGTCGTCGTCGTCGTCGTCGTCGTCTTTGTCGTCCGTCGTCCGTCGTCCGTCGTCGTCGTCGTCGTCGTCGTCGTCGTCGTCGTCGTCGTCGTCGTCGTCGTCGTCGTCGTCGGTCGGTCGTCGTTGGTCGTCGTCCATCCCCGTCCCCTTCCCCCTTCACTTCCCGTGCCCGCCCTCCCATGCGTCTCCGCATCCCCGCCCTACCCCCTACCCTTCACCCTCCCCCAGACCAGTGACTTTGCGAATCCAGGCACTGCGAAACCACCAAGAGCGTCGCAGCACGGGGAAGCACGTGCAAGGTGAAAGGGGCCATACCCGATGTTTGGCGAACCGCGAACCTTGCAACGCACGAGACAAAAACGCGCTATCGTGGAAAGCCGACGGTGAAGACAGTGTGACGCAGTTTCTGTCAGCGTCGCCCAGAGGGGGATGTCGCGAGGGGGGCGGCCTTCTGAGAAGGCAGTGGCCCAGAGGCCTCAGAGACGACTTGTTGCAAGCTGGGAGGGCTTCCCTATCCCCTTCGGCCAGAGTGCGCCCCAGGGTGGGGCCTCGGGCACAGCCACCCCTCGAGGGGGGCCGAAGGCCGCCTGCCCAGAGCCGATGGATGTGGCATGGAGCAGCACGAAGCTGACGCCCCGCGCCCACTGCGGGCAGCGGGCGAGCCTCTCTGAGCGGGCCCTGGAGCTTCAGGATGACAGCCGCCGCCTGCCCAAGGCCGATGGACATGGCACGGAGCAGCACGGAGGTGATGCCCGCGCCCACTGCGGGCAGCGGGCGAACCTCTCTGAGCGGGGCCCTGGAGCTTCAGGGGGACAGCCGCGCCCTCCAGCGCGATCAGCAGCCGGCAGGGCACGGTCAGCGGTGCGACCATCAGTGCGAGGCTCCCCAGCACGGCCTCTCACAGGCTCAAGCGCCACTGCACGAACGAGGCGCCCTCGGCGCCCAGGGAGAGGACGCAGTAGATAACTCCTCCAGCAGAGCTTCGAAACGCACTTCGTTGATGGACGTTACGCTCTCCACCATGACCAGCACACGCCAGGACACGGCCTGCGGCGTTACCCAGCACGGCCTCGCATCGGCTGAAACGCCACTGCACGAGAGAGGCGCCCTCGAGGCCCAAGGATACGACGCGGCAGGCCGCCTTCTCCAGCGGATGTCCGAGGACCACCACGACGGTGCCCATCGCGCTTTCCACCATGACCAGCACGAGGAGGGCTAAGTGGTGGAGCTCCCCAGGACGGCCCGGCGCAGGCTGAATCGCGACGGCGCAGAAGTGACGCCCGCGAGGCCGAGGGAGCGGACGCGGGAGAGGAGAACATGATTCATTCCAATCTGCACGTTTCGAGGCCCGCCACGACCTGCGGCGTGAGGCTCCGCATCGCAGTCTCCGTGCACGCCGTCGCCGCTGTCGCCGTCGACCATCGGCACCTCCACGGGGCCGTCTCGTGCCTTTCGCAAGGGTCCTACCAGCCCGGCGCGGGTGGTGGCGGGCATCGCTATCCACGTCGGAGCGGCCCGCCTTCTATCACCACCCACCAAACCACCCCAACCCAACCCGAAGGCCCTAATTTGCCCTCCATTTCCAGTGGGGGGGGTCGGGGAACATTGAAACAACACACGGAACCCGTACCCCCCCCAACCCGAAATTCGGGTCAAATTCGGGTCTTCGGGTTGGGTTGGGGTGGTCTGGTAGGTAGTCATTCTAGCAGCCAGTGGCCCAGGGCTCCTCCTCCAGGGATGCTGAGGACGAGTGGCCGCAGACCCGCGTCCCAGCAGAAGTCCTCCTTGGGGGTCCGCGTCGCCACCGCGCACGAGGCCGCGCGGCGCACGGCGGCTCTGCGCCTCGGCCGCGCGGCGGCGGCGGCGGCTGGCCGAGGCCGCGCCTTCAGGGCGACAGCAGCACTACAGTCGGGGCGCCGAGAAAGGAACCCTTTTCGTTGGGGAGGGGCTCCGTGTTCCTTAGTTGTTTCGCAGTTTGCCTTGGGGTTTCCTTGGGCTTCCCACGGGAAATCGAGGTTCGATGCGTGGAGAAAAGGGGCATCGTTCCTCATTTAGGGATCCTCAGGTCGACGCCCCGTCTGTATGCGCACTCCGCCGGAGAAGACAGGGAATGCTGGGGGCACGCGCAGGTGGGACTCTCGCGCGGGGGGCCAGCCCCCCCGGCCCAATCGAACGTGAGCCCAGTTGGCTACCCGCGACGACGACGACAATGCGGATGCTGGTGCTGCTGCTGGTGCTGCTGCTGCTGATGATGATGATGATGATTGCCATGATGCTTGTGCTGACGATGCTGATGATGGGAATGAGCATCATATCGACGCCGATATACTGAGAGGCATGCTGAGAAAGCTGTTGATGCTGCTGATGATGATGCTGCTGCTGATGATGATGCTGCTGCTGCTGCCGGCGACGACGACGGCGACGTGGACGACAACCATGCTGCTGCTGCTGCTGATGATGATGCTGATGATGATGATGATGATGATGCTGATGATGATGATGATGATGATGATGCTTGTGGCGGTGGTGATGGTGATGCTGTTGTTGTTGGCGCTGATGTTGATGACGACAACGATGATGCTGATGATGATGCTTCTGATTGTGATGGTGCTGTTGAGGATGCTGATGATGACGATGATGCTGTTGCTGTTGTTGATGATGGTGATGAGTAAGAGAAAGAGGATGATTCTTTAGAGGAGCTGGTCCGACGACGACGCATGCCGAGGAGGACGGAGGTGGAGGAGGACGGAGGACGAAGGACGAAGGATGTGGAGGAGGAGGAAGACAGAGACGAAGGACGGAGGAGGAGGAGGAGGAAGAGGAGGAGGAGGAGGAAGAGGAGGCGGAGAAGGAGCTTGACAATTGACAATAGCACGCAACAATCCGAGGATTCAAGGTGGCGCAACGTCAAAAAAGGAAGAGGACGAAGGACGAAGGACGAAGGAGGACGAGGATGAGGAGGAGGAAGAAGGACGAAGGAGGAGGATCAGGAGGAGGATCAGGAGGGGGATGGGGAGGAAGAGGAGGAAGAGGAGGAAGAAGGATGAAGACGAAGGAGGAGGAGGAAGAAGAAGGACGAAGGAGGACGAGCACAGAACACGGACGAGGGCGCGGCTACGGAGCACGAGGGCCACGCCGCGCCCGCAGCGCGCCGAGCGGCCCGCCCGGCCGGTGGCCCTTTGCGCGCGCGCGCGCCGCGCCCTCGCGAGCGCGCCCGCGCGCCGCTGCGATGTGGAGGCCCTCGCCGGAGTGCGGCCCTCCTCCCTTAGGGCGAGCGGCAGGCGGGGGGGGGGACCGAGAGGGGAGGATGAAGCAAAGGGCCCTCGAGAGGGCCCTGGATGGCCCCTGTGGGGAGCCAGCCGGGGCCCGCAAGGGGCCCCAGAGGGCTCCTTGAGGGCCCTTCTCGTCACCCCCCTTTGCGGTCACCCCCCCATTAACCACCCGCCCGATTCCCTCGGGAGCCGTAGGACGGGGGTCAATGCAAACGCGGGTCAGCCAGAGCGCCGGATCTTGCATGATTCTGCAGAGCCAGGGTTGCACTGGCCTGGGTCAGCGCTCATGATCCTGCAGGATCCTGCAGGATCTTAAAGGATCCTACAAATCCCGACTGACCTGGGTTTGCATTGACTCGGCCCTCCACCAGCCTGTGTACGACCCGATGCCTGCCCAGCTGCTTAATTTGAGGAGGGGGGTCTTTCGGATGGATGGCGACATAGGGGTGTGAAGGACACTGCTCTCATTGCCCTGCTCCCTCCCTCCTCCACCAGTCCGAGACGACGATGAGGGCGAATAGCCCAGGGGCGGGCATTACACGTATTCGCCCAGGAGCCTCGCCGAAGGCATGGACCATAGGCGCCCCTGGATGAATGTATTATTCTCCTCTGGGCTATTCGCCCCCATCGTCGCCCCCGATCCTCCACCAGCTTGCTAGACTGCCTGACTGATACTGACTGGAGCGCGGCCCTCCTCCCTCGGAGGAGGAAAAGGTACCCATACCGCGACCCTTCCCTCGTATTTGCCTTTAGGGCCTCTTGGGAGGCCCTTGTGGCCGCTTCTGGATTCGCCTCGAAATTCTGGTCAGAACGCACCCCGGTAGAGGTCTAGGGAGTAGCGGCTTCGATGCAATTTGGTTTTCCTTACTCCCTCCTCCACCAGCTCGCTAGACTGGTTGACTGGTACTGTGCCTTCTACTTGCTGCTGTGCTGTATTGTCAACCTTGGCCTCCCAGCTGATTTTGTTAGCTCACTAATACTGTGCGAGTTGCGTGCCGGCCTGTGCCCACAGGACCCCATTTTCATCAGCGTCGAAGTACCAACATACATCCTTCTGCTACTAGGCTACACGTACGAGCGACCTTTCGCAGGACTGGACTCCGGTGCGGGCACACTGGGGTCCCCAGATGACCGAGCGCGATGCGATAGCAGCGCCGTGCGCACTCGGGTTTGGCCTCCCCGCGGCCCCTGAAAGATGCGCACCAGAGTTCACTCTTGCCTGGTTTTCTGTCCACCCCCGACATGCGATGTCTTCATTTTTCCAGAACGGGGCCCCTGTGGAAGTCGCGGCCCTTTCCCTGCAGGACCGGTTTTGCACCCCGAGGCGCTTTTCGACGGTCCCGGGGCCCAGCGACAGCGCCCGGAGGCCGAAGCAAAGTAAAAAGCCTCCCGACCAGATTTTGTTCACGACTCGTTGGGGTCTGGGTCCTGTGACTTCTTTGATCACGAGGGCGTCAGGGTAATTAGTACAATCGAAACGATGGTAAGGATGGGCAACGCCAAGGGTATCCTTGCATCCTTGCCTCTTCGGTCAGTCCTTGACCACTTTCGACGGCCAGCTCCTCTCGAACAGCTTCGACATGGGCGTCCAAGGGGCTTGCATCCCCAGACATGCGACTTCCTGTTTCTTTCAATCTGCGGCCTCCGAAGTCCCGACCCGTTCCCCTGGACCGCTTCTTCATCCTGGGTCGCTGATTGACGGGGCCCCAGATCCCGGCGAGGGCCCCCAGAGGCCGAAGCCGACCAACAAAACCTACACCGCCCCGATATTTTTCAGCCACGGCCCGAGCCTCTGTCCGGGCCCTCGCACCGCGCCTCCCGACCATCCCCTCTGACCGTGCAGCCCCCCCCCCCCCCCCCCCCGGCAGGCTCGCGAGCGCCCGGCCCTGGGCGCCGGCCCCCGCGGCGGGCAGGGCCGCGCGGGCCGGGGGCCGCCGCGCGCTCCTCGCCGCGGCGGCCCCGCGCTGGGCCGGTGCAGCCCGGGCGAGCCCGGGGCGGGGCGGCTCGCGCTGCGGCCCGGTCCGAGTGTCCCCAGACCCCCTCGAGTTATGAAAGAATCACGGCGGGAGGTTTTTCATTATTTTTGGCTTTTGGGGGCCCTTACCGGCCCTCGGGACCGTCAAAAAACGACTCAGGACCAAAAACCCGGTCCCGGGGAATGGGTCGAGACCTCGGGGGGTCGACGTCATGAACAAATCATGACGTCGGGGGTCTTGGTCCAGGCCTCGTAGATGGGGTCGGATTAGATGGGGTCGGAGGATCGCGCCGCATCGCCGATGCATCGGCGATGCGGCTCGATGCGGAGCCCGTGTTTCCTCACGCGGGCGTCGCCGATGCACTGACGGTGCATCGCCGATACGTCGCCGATGCATCGCCGATGCATCGGCGATGCGGCGCGATCCTCCAGCCCCATCTACTCCGAACCCATCTAGGTGGCCTCTAGAGTGGGAGGACAAGCCCAGACCTGCTCGAGTCCTGAACAGTTCCTTGGAATCGCTCGGACGTGTGTATTTTTCTCGGCGAGGACCATCGAGGAGCGTCTTGGGGCACCTTGCGAAAAAACTGCGCTCACGGAATCGAAAAATGCACGCGGACTGGACGTCCGAGCGATGGCAAGGGTCAGGACGGAGTTTTTCCAAAGCTTTCGGTCTCTTTGGGCCCTCGCCGGGCCCCAGGACCGTCAAAAACGACTCAGGATGAAAAACTGGTCCCTGGGAAAGGGTCGGGACTTCGGGGGCCCCGTACGGAAGACAGCAGGACATGACATGTCTGGGTCCGGTTCTCCTGTGAGGACAACCTTTGGAGCGGGCTGGAGGTCTGAGGGTCCTGCAGCATTGGTTCCGGCGATCAGGTTCGGGGTTTGGGGCTCGAGAAGGTTTTCAGTTTTTTTCAGCCACCCAGGGACGTAAAGGCCACAGGACCGTCGAAAGCGGACCCCGGGTGAACACTGCACCAAATGGACCGTGGGACGGGTCCGAGGACAGGGGACACATGTTGAGCGGTTTTGCCCTTATCCCTCCTTCTTGACAGATTTTCTCGGGGCTCATCCAGTTCAGACCCCCTGGCCGCCTCCAACCTGCAGTCAGGCAAGATCATAATCGATGGATGTGCAGCCTTCTGGGGGCGCCCTTTCATACATGCGTCTGGGGCCTATCCGGCCTATCCTCAGCTCGCTGCGTGATATCCGATGCCTAACCAAGCCTCCGGGTCGGTTTTGGAGGTCGCCCAGGCGATCGCGGCGGCCGCAAGTCGTGGCACGGTTTTTGTCAGGGAGTGGCATGCCCCTTCCCAGCCCCCCCGCTCTGGGATGTAGACGTGGCACATCAGTAGCAATATGGGGACAGAGAGTTGTCAGTTTATGTCCAACATGGGATTTATGTCCAACATGGGAAGGCATTTTTTTGGGGGGTTACGTGTCGACTACCACGCAACCGTCAGGCACTCGCGCCGGCCAATTTCGGTCGAAGGGCCTCAAGCAGTGCGCTGAGCCTCCAGGGTTCTTGCCTCATGACCGCGCATCCCTGTGATCCTGGCGCGCTGTATTCGGGGTTCGTAGAGCGGGGGTTGTCCCAGGGTGGGGTTATTCGGCGACGAGCCCAGGGGGGAAGTGAGAAGGGGCGGACCTCCTCAGAAGGCTCCGAAGTCTCCCAGCCTTTGTGAGAAGTTTTGTAAGTTTTCCCCGAAGACGCAACAAACAACATCTCAGATGGCCAGAGGCCTTCTGAGAGGCCCGCGTCTTCTCAGAAGGCCTTCTCCTTCTCATTTCCCCCCCTCGCTCGCCGCCGGGTCGTGAAACGAACCCCGCTGGGTGCTCACACTTCTCCCTTCCAGGGTCATGACGTTCCAACCTACTTTACCCTTGATCACCAGACGGAATGGCGAGCACCAGGCCAGTACCGAAGCTCGAGGGTCCGCGCGCGTCGGGCCCTGGGGGTCACTCGTCCGGCACTCTTTCGACACTGCTTCGGCACTCTTTCGATACTCTTCCGGGTGCTCGAAGTTATTTCTGGGATGTGGTCCTTGAGTACGTTGGAGGCAACATAATTCCAGGGGCCGTTTCGAGCGGGTGACATCTGTCCCCACCTGTGCCCCCTACCCCAGCTTGACGGCCCCCGAACTGCAGATAGATCTAACTCGCTTTTCGCCCTCTCCTCTCCCAGAGAGGTGGAAGGCAATCGGGTGAGGAGGAGGGGGAAAGGGAGGAGGAGGAGGAGGAGGAGGAGGAGGAGGAGGTGGAGGAAGGAGGAGGAGGAGGAGGAGGAGGAGGAGGAGGTAGGAGGAGAGGGAGGTAGGAGGAGAGGAGGAGGAGGAGGAGGAGGAGGAGGGGAGGAGGAGGAGGAGGAGGAGGAGAGGAGAGAGGTAGGAGGAGAGGGAGGAGGAGAGGGAGGAGGGAGGAGGAGGAGGAGGGAGGAGGAGGGAGGAGGAGCAGGAGAGGAGGAAGAGGAGGAGGAGGAGGAGGAGGAGGAGGAGGAGGAGTAGGAGGAGGAAGAGGAGGAGGAGGAGGAGGAGGAGGAGGAGGAGGGAGGAGGAGGAGAGGAGGGAGGGAGGAGGAGGAGGAGAGGAGGAGGAGGAGGAGAGGAGGAGGAGGAGGAGGAGGAGGAGGAGGAGGAGGAGGAGGAGGAGGAGGAGGAGGAGGAGGAGGAGGAGGAAGGGTTGAGGATGGAGATGGACTTGGTGTCATTGTGCGCCTTAGCCTCGATCCTTAGACTTCGATTCCGATCTCGATCTGATCCTCGAAGGTGAACGCACGGCACGAATACGCATGAGCTGTCGGAGATTCGCGCTGATCTCTCGTGTCGGCGCTGGACACCCATGGCGGCGTCTCTGGCGCCGCCCCTGGCGCGCTCCACGCGTCGGGGGAGGGGGGTCCAGCGCCAATCCGCGCAGACCTCCCAGAGTCTACGCTCGTGCAGCTTCTCTTCGCCTAGATCCGATCCGGCGCGTTCCGAGTGCCCCTCTCCGAGCTGCGGGGGCCGGGCCCACTCAAGCGATCCCCGAGGAGCCGACTCGTCTCCGATCTCGCGCCGATCCGAGCGCGGTCCCATCCGCTGCCGTTCCGACCTGCCTTCGCGATCCGAGCCAGCGTGGGCCTGCCCAGGCGGGGCTCAGCGAACGGCGTCTCAGCGGAGGCGCCCAGCGTTTTGAAACAACGAATGCCCTCAGAGCTGGGCGTCGCCCACAACCATCGCGAGGTTCCATGGCCCCGTTGACCGTCAGAGAGCGGTGCGAGAAGACAACCTGGTCTTTGAGAGGATGTCGGATCTCTGGGCGCCCACGTCTTCGAACCTCTGATCTAGGCCTCCCAGATGGGGTCCAAGTAGATGGGGTCGGAGTATCGCGCCGCATCGACGATGGATCGCAGATGCGGCTAGATGTGGGGCCCGATTTGCTTCACGTCGACGCCGCCGATGCATCGCCGACGTCAACGATGCGTCGCTGGTGCATCCCTGACACGTCGCCGATGCATCGCCGATGCGGCGCGATCCTCCGACCCCATCTGCTCCGAGCCCATCTGGGAGGCCTCGAATGTCGGATCTCTGGGCGCCCACGTCCTCCCTCCTCCTCCTCCTCCTCCTCCTCCTCCTCCTCCTCGAACCTCTGACCTCGATCCTCGCACCCTGCGGTCCTCGACCGCTTCCACCGGGGCCCAGCACGGGTTTTCTGGACTCGCAGGTGCTTTCGGGCTGCTGCGCCGCGGAGGGCCGAAAGAAGCCCCACGAAGCGCCGCTTGGAGGCTCGGGTTATGGCCCGAAAGCCAGACCTCAAACGTATTGAAGGGATCCTTGTGACGCTTTCGCCAGGTTCGGCCTGGGGGTCCTCGCTGGGCTTTGGCTCGGGGGCAACGACAGGGAGGGATAGGCACAGGGGGGGAGGGGGGCGCATCGACCCCCAATCGCCCATTGATCGCCGATATGGGCCAAATAGCCCCAACCTGCCCAGGAAGGCTCAGATTCACGATCGGGGACCCATCGCCGATCTATCGACGATGTATCGCCGATTCCAGGTCGATGCATCCACCCCTATGCCTATCCCCCCCCCTATCGTTGCCCCTCGAAAGCGACTTTGGATGACAAGCCCGCTCTAGGGAAAGGGTTCGGACTTCTGGGAAGGCCGTTTGGAACATATCAAGACATCGGATCTCCAGATCTTTGGCCGATGCGTTTCCAACCGCGGATTGATTTCCACTGTTGAGCGCTTATTGAGCGCTCATCCAGCGCTAGTTGCCCCATTTGGCTTTGGCTTATGGGCTCTTACTTGTTGAAGAATCTGTTGCCGGACCCGGCCGCGCTGGTGTTCCCAGGGGTTCCCTGGTCTTGATTCCTTCCGGGGGTCCCCAGTCTTGTTTCCCTATATGGGCCTTGGGTTCCCTGGTCTTGCTTCTCGGCTTCTCCAGTCTTGTTCCTTGCTTGGGTTCCTCGAGTTCCCTGGTCTTGCCCCTTGCTTGCGTTCCTCGGGTTCCCTGGTCTTGTTCCTCGTGTTTCCTTGGTGCCCCGGTTGTGTTCTCGCTTGGGTTCTGGGTTCGTCGGGTTCTCTGGTCTTGTTCCTTTGGGCTCCCCAGCATTGCAAAGCAACGCCAAGCAATGCCAAGCAATGCCAAGCACCACCAAGCAATGCAAAGCGAGGCCAGTCCATGTAAATAATGCTGCGCAATGTCGAGCAATGGCAATCAACGCCAAACAATGTCGAGCAATGCCAAACAACGCCAAGAAACGAAAAGCAATGCAAGGCAATGCCAATCAATGCCAAGCAACGCCCAGCAATGTGCCCATGAAATATAAAGTTCTCCCCTAATTGGGGTCGCTCCGCGTTCAGTGTCAACAGAGCGCTGATTCTCTTCTACTTCCTCCTCACGCCTCCCCCTCACCTCAGTATGTTCTTTATGTCTTTCTTCCCTACTTACTTTTGTCTCTCTCTCTCTCTCTCTCTCTTTCTCGCTTGCGCTCTCTTCCACACACATAAGGAGGCATATATCAATATATGCATATGTCTCCCTCTCTCTCTGGTTATCTTTTTGTTCCCTCTCCCGTGCCTCTGTATCTCTCTCTCTCTCTCTTTCTCCACCTGCCTCACTCTCTGCCTCTTTCTGCCCTTCTTTTTCCCAACCATCCTGTGGTGTTGGGGCCTCGTTTTGAAGAGACAGCGCCCTGCGTCTTCCTTCTTCCTCCTTTCTCCTCCTCCTCCTCCTCTTCTTCCTTCTCCTCCTCCCATCCCTGCCATCCCTGCCCCTGCCCCCCGCATGATTTTGTTTCGGCACACTGCTCACACGTTTCGTGGCCCCATAGGGAGCTCCTCCGAAGGCCCCAGTGGCTGCTTCTGCATGGCACAGCCGCACCTGTTTCGGCATATCCCTCACACGTTTCGTGGCCCCATAGGGAGCTCCACAAAGGCCTCCAGTGTTTGCGCTCGCATGGCACCTCGGAATCCGTGTCAACCCACCCCTCACACGTTTCGTGGCCCCAGAGGAAGATCCACAAAAGGCCCCAGCGGCTGCGCTCGCATGGCACAGCCGCACCCGTTGCGGCACACTCCTCGCGCGTTCCGTGGCCCCATAGGGAGCTAGTTCCACAAAGGCCCCAGCGGCTGGCGTTCGCATGGCGCTGCCGCACCCGTTGCGGCACACCGCTCGCACGTTTTGTGGCCTCATAGGAAAATCCACCGAAGGCCCCAGCGGCTGCTTTTGCATGGCACAGCCGCACCAGTTGCGGCACACCCCTCGCGCGCTTCGTGGCGCCATAAGGAGCTCCACAGCGGGCCCCCGTGGCTGGGTTCGCACGGCACCGCCGCACAGTTTGCGGCACTCCGCTCACACGTTCCGTGGCCCCATAGGGAGTTCCACCGGAGGCCCCAGTGGCTGTGTTTGCATGGCACCGCCGCACCCGTTTCGGCACACCCCTCACAAGTTCCGTGGCCCCCGGACGGGCTCCATCGAAGATGATATTCTCAACCGCGCTACTCACAACTGCATATGATTGGGTTCGTCACTCGGATGTTCTTTTTTGAATTCGCTTTCTCTCTGTGTCTGTGTCCTCTCTCCCTCTCTCTCTCTCTCTCTACATATGTATATGGTTGAATTGTTGTTTCGTTCCTTCTCTCTCTCATTCTCCCGTCTTCCTTGCTTCCTCTTCGCTTAGTTCCCGTTCCCCCTCCTTCATTGGGTTCCGTCAGTTGCTCAACAGTCGCCCTTTACGTCAGCTCCGTGGGGCCCGTGGATTGGACAACTCACTTGACATGAACATCCTCTGTCTTACAGTCAGGAATTTTAGTTTGGCGCGTCGCGCCGCCAGTCCTGACCCACCTCGCTTCGGCGCGACACGCTGACCGCGTCCCGGTCTCCGAGTGTCAACGTCGCGAGCCTTTCCCAGCCTCCTGCCCCGCGGAGCGGAGCGACATTCTACCCGCTTGCAAGGCATAGCGTGTGTCGCCGAGGCCGCCGCCGCGACGCGCTGAGCAAAAGTGTCTGACCGTACTCTACCGCCCTCCTTGGCGAGCTTTGGAATGGGAGCGAAACAGGGCGTGAGTGAGACTTGATGTGAGTGGGTCATGGCCTGGACGAGTTCGCATGAGTCATTGATGATAAGTGCGACCTGGATCCTGGCGCATCCTGGGACCTCCTGGAGCCTCCTTGGTCCTCCTGGGGCCTCCTGGGGCCTCCTGGGGTTTCCCCCCCCCACCTCTCGGGTTCCCCCTCTCCGACCCCGACCCCCCTCTCTCCAACATCTCCCCCGGCCTCTCCCCTCTGGGGTTTCCTGGGGCCTCCTGGGACGAGGACTACGCGGGGCATCCCGGGACTCTCCCCGCAGTTCCCCCCCCTCCCCCCCATTGGAGGTCTAAGTGCGATACGCCTGCTACATCGCAATGCTCATAGGGTTCTGCAGTTCTCGTCTACTGGACCATCAAGGGCGTCTCGCTTGATAGGTTCCACCAATCTGGGCGCGAACGGGCCCATGACACACTCTTGGTCAACACCCCTTGAGGGGCTAAATGATGAGACAGGTCTACTTCCCAACACCAATTGTCCGGACGCGAATGGGCCCAAAGCCAATGCCTCTACATTGCGGTGGTCATGAGGTTCTGAGAGCCGATTCGTCTGCTGGGCTGGACCAGGCGTGTCGCCTGACGGATCCCGACACTGGGCGCGCACGGGCCCATCAAGCAACCCTGGTCCACACCCCGGCGGGGTGCCCGCACGCCATGTCGGCTACATCGCGGAAAGTACGGGGCTCTGAGACGAGGTTTGCCCATTGGGCCAACACGGGCGCTCCTTATGAAAGGTTCAGACGATCAGGGCGCGAACAGGCCCATGAAGCATTTTTGGTAGAGTTTTTTTGAGGACCCATCAAGTGCCATGCTTAGTACATCAATCGTGACCATGGGGCTCTGAGAAGAGCTTGCTTGTTCCCTTGACCAAAACGGTCGTGTCGCCTGAGAGGTCCCAGCGATCTGGGCGTGAACGGGCCCTTGGGACACCTTCGGTCGACCCCTCTTGGTTGGGCTGGGCTAAGTGCAATGCCTGCTACATCGCTGAGATCATGAATGGACTTTGGGAATAGGCTTGTCTACTGCGCAAGAACAAAAGCATCGCTGCAGAGGTCAGGGAACTGTTGGCACAAGGAGGCTTGCACATCGCGGTGGTCATGGACAAAAGCGGGCGTTTCGCAGAGAGGCCCCGGCGATGCAGGCGCGAATGAGCTCATGAAACGCCCTTGGTCGACACCACTCAGGATATCCCAAACCGATGCCTGCTACATCGCGGTGATCGGGTGGCTCTGAGAAGGGGCTCGTACGGTTTCGCTTCAAAGGTCCTGACAACCCGGCCGCGAACGGGCCTGTGAAAAGCCTTGGGTCGACATCCTGTGGGAGGACCTGCAAGCGGCATGCCTGCTGCACTGCGACGATCGTGGGGATCCGAAGCAAGACTCGTCCACTGAGCCCACGCGGCCGTTGCGCCTGAGAGGCCTGGACACTCGGAGCGCGAACAGGCTGGTCAAACACCTCTGGTCGGCATCCCCTCCGGGGGTCTCAAGCGCAACGGCTGCTTCATCGCGGTGGAGCTGTCACGAGACAGCTGCTGACTGGGCCCAAACGGGCGTTTCGCCTGAGATGCCTGCCCATCTTGGGCGCGACTGGGCCCTCGAGGCACTCCTGGTCGACGCCTCGCCCGCGGGGGGGGGGCTCAGAAGCGAGGTCTGCTACACTGCGGGGACCAAGTGGCTCTGAGAAGAGACTGGTTTGCGGGACCAGAACGGGCGTTTCGCCAGAGTGGTCCACGCACATCTGGGCGCGAACGGGCCAATTTAAACCCCCTGGTAGACAAGCCGCTGGAGGGACCCAGCGCCATGACTGTTGCATTGCGGACAGATGAATGACGAGTAAATGTGCGCATGGTGAATTTGTCTGGCTACGGGTGATCGTGTGTGAGTGACTTCGAATATGAGTCTACTTGTATGTATTCGTGTGAGTGTGATCATGGGTGAGCCTGAGTCTGTATGAATTTGGACAAGAGCGGATCTGGGTTTGAGCGAAAGCGAGTCTGAGTAAGTATGAGTGCAAAGTATGTCTGCATGAGCTTGAGTCAGGGTTTGAGAACGTTTGAGTCTCAGCGAACCTGAGCAAGAGAGGGAGGAGCCATGGAGAAGGGAGGCGCTGAGGGAGGTGACGTGTGGAGGAGGATTGGGAGGAGTCAGATGCGGATGCGCCGCGCTGATGAGTGACAACAGCCTCTTTTTTTAGAATCAGGGGGATCAGCTTGCAGGATGTCGGGACACGCGCGCTGAAGCCCCCTTTTCCTGGGGTATCAGGGGGGACAGGGCACGTACGGAACTCATGTCCACAGTGAGGCTCGGAGGGCCTGGGAGCCCCCCCCTCTCAGACGGCATATTGGATCTCAACGGAGGGGGAACAGGAGAGGGGAGCAGCAAAGGGGGAACAGGAGAGGGGGAACGGGAGAGGGGGAACAGGAGAGGGGGAACGGGAGAGGGGGAACAGGAGGGGGGGAACAGGAGGGGGAACGAGAAGCCATGCACGGCAGCCGTTCGAGAGGCACCGCGCGTGCTTACCGAAAGAAAAACAGGAGATGGGGAGCAGCAAATAGTCTCGCAGGTCTTCCCTCGGCCCCAGGCGTCGCACAGAGCATGGGACGGCATGGTTTCCGCGGCTTCGGCCTCTGGGCCGTAAAACAAAAAAATACCGGAGTGAAAGTCCAGTCCCCGGGATCGAGATCCCAAGGAGCCCGCGTTGTGTGGTCGGCGGACTTCATGTCCACGCCACCCTCGCCAGTCCCTCGCAGAGGTTGAGCAGGAGCGGGGGTACAACAGGCTTGTTCCGAGCCGACGCGGCGGCGACCCCAGCGCGGGCGTTCACAATGCTGCACGCCGCCAGCGGCCGGGAATCGGCCAGCAGTGGGCGACCCGCGCTTTGGTAAAGCCGCGCTCGCTCCCGGTTGAAAGCCGTGCCAGGAACCAGCCCATACAACGGTGTGTTTTTATCATTGTGCGACCCCAGATGTCTCGACGCCTTCCCCAGGGGGTGTTTTTCGTCCCAGATAATTTGATGATGCTCTCGGGGGCCAGTGACGAGCCATGGATCCGCCACGCGCAGAGATGGTGGGGGGGGAGGGCTTCTTAGAAGGACCCCTGCCTCTTAGAAGGCGCGGGCCTTATCTATAGATGCAAGGCCGGCGCCTTCTAAGAAGCAGCCTCCTTCGAAGAAACCCTCCCCCCTCCCTCCACCCCCTTTGTGTGCGCCGCCAAATGGAAGCCGACGACCAGAAAAACGTTTGGGTTTACGGTCGAG
The DNA here is from genome assembly GCA_963575745.1 of Prorocentrum cordatum. Classification (NCBI taxonomy): domain Eukaryota; class Dinophyceae; order Prorocentrales; family Prorocentraceae; genus Prorocentrum; species Prorocentrum cordatum. The sequence goes on from CAUYUJ010016635.1 coordinate 17,271, forward strand.
GTCACTCCGCCAGTTCAGGAACATTGCACTTCGGCGCGACACGCTATCCACCTCCTGGAGGGTTTCTCCGAAGGGCTTCGGCGACCCGTCCTCCTCCTCCTCCTCCTCCTCCTCCTCCTCTTCCTCTCCTCCTCCTCCTCCTCCTCATTGTCCTCTTCCTCCTCCTCCTCTCCTCCTCCTCCTCCTCCCTCCTCCCTCTCCTCCTCCTCCTCCCCTCCTCCTCCTCCTCCTCCTCCTCCTCCTCATCTCTCCTCCTCCTCCTCCTCCTCCTCCATCTCTCCTCCTCCTCCTCCTCCTCCCTCCTCCCTCCTCCTCCTCCTCCTCCTCCTCCTCCTCCGCCTCCTCCTCTCCTCTCTCCTCTCCTCCATCCTCCTCCCTCCTATCCCCTCCTCCTCATCCTCCTCCTCCTCCTCCTCCATCTCCTCCTCCTCCATCTACTCCTCCCCTCCTCTCCCCCTCCTCCCCTTCCTCCTCCTCCTTTCTCCTCCTCCTCCTCCTCCTCCTCCTCCTCCTTCCTCCTCCTCCTCCTCCTCCTCCTCCTCCTCTCCTCCTCCTCCCCCTCCTCCTCCTCCTCCATTCATCCTCTCCTTCTCTCCTCTTTTCTCCTCTTCCTCCATTCCTCCTCCTCCTCCTCCTCCTTCTCCTACCTCCTCCCCTCCTCCTCCTTCCTCGTCCATCTCCTTCTCCTCCATCTACTCCTCCCCCCCCCCCCTCCCCTCCCCTCCTCCTCCTCCTCCCTCCTCCTCCTCCTTTCTCCTCCTCCCCCTCCTTTCTCCTCCTCCTCCTCCTCCTCCTCCTCCTCCTTTATGTCCTCCTCCTCCTCCTTTTCCTCGGGTCGCCTACGGCCCCGGGGGAAACCGTGCACCTCCCCGTCCTCAGGATTCCACGTGCTGAGCCTTTCCGAGCTTCCGCTTGAAAGGCTTAGCATATCGCCGGAGCAGCCGCGGCGACATGCCAAGCAAAAGTTCCTTCCCGTCGCCGAAGCGCATCGTCGGAGAGTTGGGATAGCCAGCGTCGTCTCGGCACGGACCTGCCATACAAACACACGCGAGTCGCCAAGGAGGCCACCATGAGCGGGAGGGCGTCGTCGTCGTCGTCGTCGTCGTCGTCGTCGTCGTCGTCGTCGTCGTCGTCGTCCCCCCTTCGTCGTCGTCGTCGTCCTCCTCCTCGTCCTCGTGGTAGTCCTCCTCCTCTTCCTCCTCCTCCTCCTCCTCCTCCTCCTCCTCCTCCTCCTTGTCCGCCTCCCCAGACGCTCCAACCTCCTCCTTGTCCGCCTCATTCTCCTCCTTCTTACGCCGTTCTCCTCCTTACGTCCTCCGTGGTCACGACACGGACCTGCCGCACGGAAACGCGCGGGCCGCCAAGGAGGCCCCCATGAGCGAGAGGACGTCGTCGTCGTCGTAGCTCTCCTCCTCCTCGCCCGCCCCTCCTCCTCCTCCTCCTCCTCCTCCTCCTTCTCCTCCTCCATCTCCCTCCTCCTCCTCCTCCTCCTCTCTCCTCCTCCACCTCCTCCATGTCCTCCTCCTCCTCCTCCTCCTCCTCCTCCTCCTCCTCCTCCTTACGTCCTCTGTCGTTACGTCCCCTGCCGTCGCGGCGACGACGTCGTCACGACACGGACCCGTCGCACGGAGAGAGCGCGGGCCGCCAAGGAGGCCCCCGCGAGCGGGAGGGGCGCCGCCCCCCTGCCGGCGGCGGCGCCGCAGAGGCGCCCCGCCCCTCCGCCCGCGCACGGAGGAAGCTCGGAGCACTCTCCCCGGATCGCGTTTCGCCGCTTCGCGGGAGGGGTCCTGCGAGTGGCAAGAAGAGCGCGGCGGGAGAGCCTCACAGGGGGGGGGGGGCGGGGAGCCCGATGGCGCCCGGCCGGCGGCCGTCTCGCCTATACGGGGTTTCTCCACGGCGTATGCCGGACTCGTGCTCTCGCTGCGGTGCTGGCTGCATGTCGGTGTGGACGGCCGCGATCCTTGGTGAGCACATGCGCTCGGGTTCACCTGGCCGTGCTTTGCAGCTGTGGGGCACCCCGCCCAGATTTCCAAAGCATATGGCCTATCATATGACTGATGACTCTTGCGGCTCTCGGCCTCCCGGGGGCTGCTTCCAGGCCGCGCGGTCGTCAACGCACGATCCGGGGCGCAGAGCCGATTCCCGGGGAGCGGTCGGGAGGTCCAAGCCGGGTGCTGCAAGAAGTGCCCCTGGCCCAAGGTGCCCCCAGGATTCCCAAGGAGGCCCCCACGGCCTCCAGAGCGCCCCTGACGAGGCCCTGGCGACCCCGAGGGCTCCAACGTGGAACGACAAGCTGGGAGCACCTCGGGCCAGGGGCACCTTTGGCGCCCCCCTGGTCCGGGGACACCGTGTGAACAGACGGCAAGACATCGGAGGCCTGGGCGTGGCGCGCCCTCGCGGCCGCAGGTCGGATGCTCCTCGAGGCTCCGTCTTTCAATTCGCACGCCCATCTACAAAGGCTGGGGGGTCGACCCTGGACTCCCGCAGCTCACATCGCTGTGGAGCGGGAGGGGGCTCTGGAGGCAGGAGGCCCCGGGGAGTCTTGTAGGCTCTTGGAGGCGCCCGGGGGGTCCTCCGGCGGGCCCGCGGGGCCGCAGCGAACTGCCCGCGCGGACGAAGCGCGGACGAAGCGCGGGCCCGTTTCCACCAGGGGACCGCCGGCCCTCACGACAGCCCTCTGCCTCTCCTTCGGGGGCCACCGTGCCTCCCGGGACGCCCCAGAAAGCCCTGCAGCAGGGCCTCGGGGAGAGGCGGGCCCCCTCCTCTTGCTCCTCCTCGCGGCCCGCTTTCGCTGGGCTCTTGGCCTCTGGGCCCCCCCCCTCCCTGGGCCTCCTGTGGCCTCCTGAACTCCACCTGGGGTTTTCTGAAGCCTCTTGGGGCTCCCAGGGGGGATATCTAACCTGTGGCCGTTTGGGCCTCTCCAAATGGAGGGGGGGGCACAAGAGCAGGAAAAATGAACGAATCGACACCGGATGTGGATTAACTTGACACGTTCTGATAGGCGGCTTCCTGGGGCCTCCTGGGAGCCCCCTCGTCGCCGCGGCTGGGTCCCAGCTCGGGATCCGGCGGGCCCCCCCGGGAGCGAGTTCTGCGCGCCTGGCTCGAGCCAAAGGTCTGCCTCCTGGGGAGCTTCCAGGCCCGCGGGGAATCCGAGAGGTCCGAGGTTTGGGTTCAGTCGGGCGTGGCCCTCTGCAGGAGGAATGTTCAAAAACAGTAACGAGTAGTATGGGGACAATTTTGTGACTATTCTTGACCATTTTTGAATCGATGTATTTTGACATTTTTTTTTGTTTTTGCGTCCAACATACGTCTGTGGGGGACATGCCCGACCTAAGGTTAGGATGGATCTGCGTCCGCCGCCTGGGAGCCTGGTCTTCCGGGACCTCTGGAGGCGGGGGATATGGATTTGCTTGGGCCCCCTGGGGCCATGCAGTCGGGGCGCTGAGGAAGGAACCCTTTTTGTCGGGGAGGGGCTCGGTGCTCCTTGACCGTTTTACAATGTGCCTTGGGTTTTCCTCAGATGTTCCATGGGAAATCGAAGTTTCACTTATGGGGAAGAGGGGCCTCGTTCCTTATTTAGGTTCCTTAGGTCAACGCCCCGATTGTGTACATATATATATAGATGTATGTATTGCTCCAGGTTGGCAGTCCCATGATGCTTGCATGGGCTTACGGATTCACTCGGCCAATGACTTTTCCGCTGGCCGTTCTAGCAGGTGCCACAGCTGTATGATGGCTGCCGCCTGCTCTTTGGACCATCGCATATCCATATCCGCCGCCCCGTGGGGACCGAGGACATCGGCTCCCCAGGCGATGGATATGGATAACCTCCCGCCTCGCAAGAGGGGGGGGCAGTCCCTCTTGCAAGGAGCCCGCTCTGAGATGGAGCGCTTAAGTTTCGGACGCCCGGGGTCGGCACATACACACCCACATGCACATTCATGGGTATACATGAATACCTATACAACCACCCTTCGGGTGATAAGGGGGTTTTGGGGGGGGAGGGGGGGGGAACCAACATCTGACTCAATCGATCTCACTATCGATGTCGCTCAACGGGACACCACGGGACACCACGGGACTCTTGTCGATCTCCTTATCGATCTCATTGTCGATCTCACTCAATGGGACACCACGGGACACCACGGGCCACCACGGGACACCACGGGACACCGCGGGACACCTCTCGATCTAACTATCGGTCTCGCTATCGATCTCACTGTCGATCTCACTCAACGGGACACCATAGGACTCCACAGGACACCACGGGACACTTCGGGGCACCACATCGATCTCAGTATCGGTCTCACTATCGATCTCACTATCGATCCTACTCAACGGGACACCACGGGACACCACGGGACACCTGTCGATCTCACTATCGATCTCATTGTCGATCTCATTTTTTGGGATACCACGGGACACCACGGGACACCTCGGGGCACCACATCGATCTCAGTATCGGTCTCATTATCGATCTCTCTATTGATCCCACTCAACGGGACACCACGGGACACCACGGGACACCTGTCGATCTCACTATCGATCTCACTATCGATGCCACTTTTTGGAACACCACGGGACACCACAGGACACCTCGGGGCACCACATCGATCTCAGTATCGGTCTCACTGTCGATCTCACTCAACGGTACACCACGGGACACCACGGGACACCTGTCGTTCTCACTATCGATCTCACTATCGATGCCACTTTTTGGGACACCACGGGACACCTCGGGGCACCACATCGATCTCAGTATCGGTCTCACTATCGATCTCACAATCGATCTCACTCAACGGGACACCACGGGACACCACGGGACACCTGTCGATCTCACTATCGATCTCACTGTCGATGCCACTTCTGGGGGACACCATGGGACACCACGGGACACCTCGGGGCACCATATCGATCTCACAATCGATCTCACTCAACGGGACACCGCGGGACACCACGGGACACCTGTCGATCTCACTATCGATCTCACTATCGATGCCACTTTTTTGGACACCACGGGACACCACGGGACACCTCGGGGCACCACATCGATCTCAGTATCGGTCTCACTATCGATCTCACGATCGATCTGACTCAACGGGACACCACGGGACACCGTGGGACACCGTGGGACACCACGGGACACCGCGGGACACCGCGGGACACCACGGGACACCAGGGGACACCGCGGGACCGCTAGGGCCACCGCCGGACGGACGGACGGAGGATAATCATTTGTCTTGGCTTCGCCCTAGCTACGGCGGACACCACGGGACACCACGGGACACCGCGGGACACCGCTAGGGCCACCGCCGGACGGACGGAGGATGATCATTTGTCTTGACTTCGCCCCAGCAACGGCGGACACCACGGGCCCACACCACGGGACACCACGGGACACCGCTGGACACCGCTAGGGCTACCGCCGGACGGACGGAGGAGAATCATTTGTCTTGACTTCGCCCTAGCAGCGGCGGGTTCATTCCTCTCGCGCGCCCACTCAGCCTCGCCTCGCCCTTACGCACGACACAAACGAAACGAAACGATCTCCTGGATGGAGGTCTCCGTTCCACTGCGATCTCACCCCCCAACCTCCGATATACACACGCACACACGCACGTGCACATTTTTATGCAGGCATATGCGCACACGCACACACCAACCTACCTGCTGTATACACACACCTATATATATATATATAGATACACACATACTTCTTCTCCTATACTGATATCTCCCTGGACGGCCCCCACCCCTCCGTCACCTAACGATTTTCGGCCCCTTCGCGCGCACCAGGCGCTTTCGCCACAGCTCCGAGACGGTCCCCTATCGTTTCCATCGATCCGCCGACGGTCAAGACTCCCTGGGCGGTCGCTCCAACACGGACCAAAAGCCGCCAAGACGGCCCGCGCTGGCGTCAATGCAGTCTACAAGGCCAGGCCCCAGATACATCTCACGCTGGCACCAAGAGGACCCCCAAGAGGACCCCCAAGAGGGCCCCAAGACATAAACATAATCCCACCCCACATATTTCCAGCAACATCCGTTTCTTCGTTTTCAGAGCGTCCCGCACCGCCCAGGAACCTGCCGAGGTCGCCCCAAGGCGGCCCAAGACCGCCCCCAAACGTTTTAAGAAAGCTCAGGAGCATCCCAAGATGGCCCCAGGGACCCCCAGGACGAGCCCAAGAGACTCCCAAGATGGCCCCATCAGAGGCCCAAGATGAGGAACTCGCAGAGGTTCCCGAGCTCTCCATCCAAAGATGGCCCCAAAGGCCCCCCAATTGCCCGCGAGACGCCCCCCAAGGGCCCCAGGATACCTCGAACAAGCTTTCGAGAGGCTCCCAATGGCCCCATCTGCCCACTGAACAACGCCTCGCGGAGTTTCTAGCATGCCTTCAAGAGTAACCCAAATGCACTCGCAGGTCGCCAATACCATCGCCAAGAAGCCCAGCCGCCTCTGAGCGACAGCGCGCGGCCCCTGGCCCAGCTTACTTCCGCCGCGGACCGATCGCGCGCGGTTTCGCGGCCAGCCGCCCTCCAGGGCCACGGAAACAGCCCCGCCAGGGGGAAAATAGTCTCGCTCCGAAGGCCGGAGCGACGTTCCAGGTCAAGCGCGCGCCGTCGTTTGGACACCTCCCAGAGCATTCGGAGGCCCCCCATGGCTCCTCGACCTTTCGGAATGCCCCCCAGGCCCAAGAGGCGTTCAAGATCGGCCCAAGACGGCTCATGTGGCCCCCTAGAGGGCCCCAAGACGGCCCAATAAGCCCCCAGACGGTCCCAGGGGCCCCCAAGACAGCCCAAGAAAGGCCCCAGCGGGTGCCCAAGACAGGGAATACGCACTGACACTTCGAGCCCCCCCCCAAAGATAACGTTCGACACCACGTAATCGAACACCCGCCCGCTTTATGCACAGAAAACGCTCTGCACCTTGTAATTCCCCATTCCTTCCGCTTGCTTGTATGCGCACAGCCACCGCGGTGTCTAACCATGCGCTTCTGCACGAAGACCAGTTCGGGGTGCCCCACGCAACGACTATCAATATTCCCTTTGAAACGAAGGCACAGAGTTGACGGCGCGCTCAGCGCGCTCATGAAATCTTGTGACCTGTATGTCCGCATACGTATCTGTGGGCGCACCTGCATGTAAATACATATTCACACATGCGCACTGGTTGCACGCACATGCAAAGGCTCATACCGAAGACGCTGCAGGATGTCAAGGAAGAGCAGTGGGGCCATGGCCATTCACAGGGTCATCCTTGCGGGACATTCTCGTATCTGAGCTGGCGCTGCCAGGACCTCAGAATACCGAGCAGCAGCGGGGTCGCAGGCGAGCACAGTCGGGGTTGCCATACCTTTCGATGAGCGTGGCTGAGGCGGGGGTTCCACACCGTGCGATCGCAGTTGTCAGCAAGCTCCGGAGTCAGTTTTAGGAGGATGTCGTAGGCGGAACGGTGGTTGGATATCTGCACCTTACGGTTGCAGTTAAATTGAAACGAGTGGTCAACGACATGGTTGTACAAGAAGGTGAGACGCACCTCTGGGATCCGGGAGCAACATAATATGTTATGAACACGTATGGTAACTACGTTTGCAATCGCTATGTGCTGTGTACATGTGTACCCAAGGATGTGATTTTGCGTCTACGTATGGTGAGACTCGCCTGGCGTGTCCCCAGGATGCACTGCGAGGTCGCAGTGGCGCCCGTGAGTCCCCGTGCCATCGATGGTGGAGATGCGTACGGTGAGCCACCTGATTAGTTCCAATGTGGTATCGCGAGAAGCGGGGATCGCATCACAATAAGTTGGGGTCGCAGTCGGGCGCGCATGACTTCTTACACCTTGCGATGGGTTAGGAACAAGGGTGGGGGTCCACACGTTGCGATAGCAGTTACAAGAAGTGGGGGGGTGGGGTGGTCACCGATGGGGTTGCCACAGCTTGCAATTTTACGAAATTTTGAAGAGTACCTTAATGTGGGCATGGATCAACAGGATTCATCAAAGCTGCTGGACCAATCATGATCGAATCTTTCAAACCAGCGCCTTTGTACCAGTCGTGTACGGAACCGTTTTTTTTTGTACAACGGTGCTTACGTTGGAAGGAGTCTTGGGCGCATTGTTTCCTTGTACTAGGACGTCTCGATCTCTGTGACAAGCGCGTCCGTTATCAGACACCCGAGGATGCCCCGAGCGGAGGGATTAGGAAAACACGCGGGCGGTGGCACAGCAATCGGTTTTTAGTTTTGCTCGATTGAAAAGGTGCGTCTGGCATTATATTCTTTTTTCCCGGAAAGGGCTCCGGCCCAGGGTTCTCTTTTAGTAGGTAAACCTGTCCCCCGGTGCCAACTTGAAGGAGGCCGGCGGATTTTTTCCCTGATAAATATCGAGGTCGAAGGAGGCCGGCGGATTAAAATTTGAGGATGTCTCGAGCGAAACGCTTGTTTTTGAAATCCCGATCGATAAATCACAGGGTGCGGGCCACTTTTTCGTGTGTTGAGGATGTCTCGAGCGAAACGCTTGCTCCGCAGAGTTTGCCGAGGATGTCTCGAGCGAAACGCTTGTTTTGCAGAGCCGACCGCGACGCGGAAAAGCGCCCCGCGCGAAGGAATTTCGATGATGTCTCGACTAATTCCTTTGTTTTTGTACGATTTCCTGGAATTTTGGCAGGATGTCTCGAGCGAAATGCACGACCCCACCCTAGCACGACCATACCCCAGCACGACCACACCCCAGCACGACCAGACCCCAGCACGACCCCACCCCAGCACGACCCCACCCCAGCACGACCATACCCCAGCACGACCACACCCCAGCACGACCCGACCCCAGCACGACCCTACCCCAGCAAGACCACACCCCAGCACGACCACACCCCAGCACGACCTCACCACAGCACGACCACACCCCAGCACGACCGCCCCAGCACGACCACGCCCCAGCACGACCACGCCCCAGCACGACCACCCCCAGCACGACCACCCCCCAGCACGACCACCCCCCCCCCAGCACGACCACCCCCCAGCACGACCACACCCCAGCACGACCACTCCCCAGCACGACCACACCCCAGCACGACCACACCCCAGCACGACCACACCCAGTCGCACCCCCGTGGAATGTTTCGTGGCGTGTCTGGTTGAGTGGTTGCCTGTTCGTGGGGTGTCTCGTGGAATGTTTCACGGGGTGTCTCGTGGAATGTTTCGTGAGGTGTCTCGTGGAATGTTTCGTGAGGTGTCTCGTGGGATGTTTCGCGGGGTGTCTCGTGGGATGTTTCGTGAGATGTCGCCCAGTTGGGTATCGTGAAAACGTGACCATGCTGCACATGTCTTTATCCCTTTCCGGGTTCGTGGGTCCATCATGTTGTTTATAGACGTACATGCGAACGGTATGTATGTATAGGTGTATGCCTGTCTGGTCTGTATGTATGTATGCATGCATGCATGTCTGTATGTATATATGTGTATGTGATCTATACATATATATATATATATGGATAGATCGATATAGAAAAGTATACTGGCCTTCGGCCCATCCCGCCACCGCGCCTGTCTCGGGGCCCTCTTGGCTCGTTTTGGGGCGCTCTTGGTTTCCAATCGTCACACGGGGAACGTCAGGGAACCGCAGGAGGCACGTGGCGACCCCCGTAACATTTGAGAGTGTGGGTCCGGCGTCCCGTACACATTCGATCCCGGGGCAGAGGACTGAGGACTACGAGGGACTTGAGGGCACTCCCACTCGTGCCTCGCGACACGGTGGCTGGTTTATATATGTACATATATGTATGTATGTATGTATGTATGTATGTATGTATGTATGTATGCATGTATTTGTATACGTTTACGTATACGTATACGTATACGTATACGTATGCGTATACGTATAGGTATAGGTATATGTATATGTAATTGTATATGTATATGTATTTGTATATGTATTTGTATTTGTATATGTATATGTATCTGTATATGTGTATGTCTATGACATATATATATATATATATATATATATATGTATAGGTATATGTATATACATGTATACATATGGGGCCAGCAGCACCACGAGGCACCACGAGGCCACAGTGCAGCCAACCGCGCGTGGGCCGAGCACGGCGTCTGAGGGGCTCGCCTCTCTTCCCTCTCCTTCTCCCCTCGCGCACCTCCTCGCCTCTGTTTTTTTCCCGGAAAGGGCGTAGGCCCAGGGTTCTCTTTTAGTATGTAAACATATCCCCCCGTGCCCAACTTGAAGGAGGCCGGCGGATTCTTTCCCTGATAAATATCGAGGTCGAAGGAGGCCGGCGGATTAAAATTTGAGGATGTCTCAGGCGAAACGCTTGTTTTTGAAATCCCGATCGATAAATCACAGGGTGCGGGCCACCTCAGCACGACCACATCCCAGCACGACCACACCCCAGCACGACCACGCCCCAGCACGACCACGCCCCAGCACGACCACACCCCAGCACGACCACACCCCAGCACGACCACACCCCAGCACGACCACACCCCAGCACGACCACACCCCAGCACGACCACACCCCAGCACGACCCGATCGATAAATCACAGGGTGCGGACCACCCCAGCACGACCACACCCCAGCACGACCCCACCCCAGCACGACCCCACCCCAGCACGACCACGCCCCAGCACGACCACACCCCAGCACGACCACACCCCAGCACGACCACACCCCAGCACGACCCCACCCCAGCACGACCCCACCCTAGCACGACCACACCCCAGCACGACCACACCCCAGCACGACCACACCCCAGCACGACCCCACCCCAGCACGACCCCACCACAGCACGACCACCCCCAGCACGACCACACCCCAGCACGACCACACCCCAGCACGACCCCACCCCAGCAAGACCACACCCCAGCACGACCACACCCCAGCACGACCTCACCACAGCACGACCACACCCCAGCACGACCACGCCCCAGCACGACCACGCCCCAGCACGACCACGCCCCAGCACGACCACCCCCCAGCACGACCACCCCCCTAGCACGACCACCCCCCAGCACGACCACCCCCCAGCACGACCACACCCCAGCACGACCACACCCCAACACGACCATACTCCAGCACGACCACACCCCAGCACGACCACACCCAGTCGCACCCCCGTGGAATGTTTCGTGGGGTGTCTGGTTGAGTGGTTGCCTGTTCGTGGGGTGTCTCGTGGAATGTTTCACGGGGTGTCTCGTGGAATGTTTCGTGAGGTGTCTCGTGGGTTGTTTCGTGAGGTGTCTCCTGGGATGTTTCGCGGGGTGTCTCGTGGGATGTTTCGTGAGGTGTCGCCCAGTTGGATATCGTGAAAACGTGACCATGCTGCACATGTCTATATCCCTTTCCGGGTTCGTGGGTCCATCATGTTTTATCCTGGGGTCACTAGCCGAGTCCGCATGTGGTTGCGCCGCCATCCCCACTACACATATATATATATATATATATATTTATACACGTGATATATATATTACACATATATATATACACATATGTATATATACATATATATATACACGCAATGTCAAACGCACCTTGCCGAGGGAGCAGAGCTCAGAGGAGACTACTTGAAGCCGGAGGGGGCCGTCCGCGATTTGTCTGACCGTTTCGTGGGAGATATCTTCATGATTCTGAACATCGGGCGCACCCTATACATCAGGGTCTTAAAGCAAAGCGCAACATATTTTCAATACTCTTCAACCAACAATTCTAGACGCTTCGCGTATCCCCACCAGCCCGTCCAGAAACGACGCCCAGGCGAGTAGAGGGTCGTCCTGAGGGGCTTTTCGGCGTCTTGGGTGCCTCGGGGGGGCCTCTTTGGGCCGTTTGGGATCCTCTTGGGGGCCTCCTGGGGGCCTCTTGGGGCCATCTTGGGGCCATCTTGGGGCCTCTTGGTGCCTCCTGGGAACTTCTTGGGGCCATCTTGGAGGAAATCGATCAAAGAAGAGGGGAGCTTTAATTAGCGCTGCCCCCTCAGAAGGCCAAAATGGGGCCAAAACCTTAGTCAAATCAATGATTTTGGCTTCAAAGAAGAGGGGAGCTTTAATTAGCGCTGCCCCCTCAGAAGGCCAACATGGGGCCAAAACCTTAGTAAAATGAATGATTTTGGCTTCAAAGAAGAGGGGAGCCTTAATTAGCGTTGCCCCCTCAGAAGGCCAAACTGGGGCCAAAACCTTAGTAACATCAATGATTTTGGCTTCCTCGGCGAGGCCGTTTTGGACGCTCTGACCGCTCCCCGCCCCCCCCGGTCCAGGTCAGTGGGGAGGGGGTAGGGGGAGGGGTAAACCCCTCCCCGAAGGGGAAGAAGGAGGGGTCGAAGAGGAAACTCGTTAAACCACCGACGCCCCAAAGGGCTGGTGGGACTTCCAGCCACAGAATTTATGGCAATGATGTTGGACGCGGTTCTGCGAAAGATGGCCGCCTCGCGTGAGACATCCCGCCAACATGGAGACCTGACGTATTTAAAGCGTTCCTCATGTTTCCCCAACAGCAGCAGCTTCGCTTGAGACATCCTCCCAACGCTTCTTTCGGAGCTACCTGCATTCGACTGCGATCCCGCTATCGCACCTTTTTCCTAGCAGCCAACCTGTGGTCCTCATTATTCTCCTTCTTTTTTATTCATCTGTTTCTCCATCTCCTGATTCCTTCTCCTCTTCGGATATGGCTTATTTCTTGTTGTCGATATTCGGCGATGTTTGCGTGCTGTAGTTCTTCTTGTGTCAGCCTGAGCGCGCACGTGCTGCTTGCACATATATATGCCGCCACGTTGTCTGAGTTGTGGGTCGGACTCCTGGATGCAAATCAGGGTATCTTGGGATGCCTCTCGAGGACTCAGACTCTTTGGGGTGTTCTTCGGGGCCTCTTGAGGCCTTCTGGGGACCTCTTGAGGCCTTTGGTGATATATACGAAGTTTACGTAGCACCACCAGCATCGTATTGCATTGGATGTTATTGCGAAGTAGCGTAGTGACTTGTAGTGCATTGCGTTGCGTTCTATTGTGGTCGAGAATGTCCCTGGCGACTGCAGGATACGCTTTCGTTTTCCCGAACGGCTCTGCGTGATCATAATGAGGTTTCTGATGCAGCATGCGTACACCTTCACAGGTGGAGAGACGAGGAAGCGGCTGTTGAAGAGTGCGCTGGAGAGTAGCACTGACGTGCAACGCGACGCAACGCATTTCAATTCCACACACTCTCTTTCACACACATAGATGTGTTCATCTTCACACATTTATCACAGCCACCGCGGACCCCAATTAATGACATCCTACAGCGCAGGCGGTGCAATCGAAATGGTGCAAAATGTGGTGCAGTCTAGGTGGATCAATCCATGTGCTGCCATGTATGTCTTGCAGTGCAATACACAGCAAGGCAAAACAACGCAAAGCAATTCAACGCAATGCAAAGCAATGCGATGCGATTGCAAAGCGTTTGCAAAGCGATTGCAACGCAAGGTTGAGCGAGGCAACGCAATGCAAAGCAATGCAAAGCAATGCAAAGCAATGCAAAGCAATGCAAAGCAATGCAAAGCAATGCAAACCAATGCAACGGCAACGCTATGCAGCGCAATGCGACGCTATGCAGATCGATGCAAATCAATGCACAGCAGTGCGATGCAATGCGATGCCATGCGATGCAAAGAGCGAGCCTCGCACAATCGAAATCGTGACCACGGACGCTAGCCACGGGCTGCGACGGGCGTTGGCAAGTTGGATGGATGGACAACCAGGCCAAGTTCTATAGAAGAGAAGTGAGAGCCCCACAGGGCAAATATCATTTGGGGACTAAGCATACGTGTAATCTGTCTGTGTGCTCTGGACGTGTATATTATTAATCTAGTGTATACAGTCTGTCTATGTTCGTCGACACCACATACCCTTCTCGCATCCCTGGGGGGCACCCTCGGCGCGTTCCTCCTGGACAATTTAGTTCCGGTGCTTTCCGCCCTCCCGCGAGGCGCGCGTTGGCGGCCCAGGCGGCCTTCCGCGAGGTCACGGCCCTGACGGAGGAGGAGGAGATGCTCCGAGACTCCGTGGCCCAGTTCGCGAGGGAGGTGATATCCCCACGGACCCAGGCCATGGACGAGGCCGGCCAGATGGACGCCGACATCATACAGGCTTGCTTCGAGCAGGGCATCATGGGCGTCGAGGTGCCTACGGAGCACGGCGGCGTGGGGCTCGGCTTCACCGCCGCCTGCCTGGCCGTGGAAGAGATCGCGAAGGTGGACGCAGCCGTGGCGGCCATGATTGACATCCACAACACGCTTCTCGTCAGGTACGGACCCTGAGACTTCGGCTTCATAGTCCCTGCGATCCTGGCGTCGCATTTCTGTCACGCTGGATTTTTTCGCTCACTTTGGGAGGCCCTGAGGGACACCCGCGGATCGACCCAGCTCGATAAATGCCGCAAAAAATCTGGCCGGAGGTTCGGCTGTGATTTTTCACGACGTTGCGTGTTTTCCAACCATCCTTCGGTGTTGGGTCCTCGTTTTGAAGAGACAGCGCCCCGCGTTCTCCTTCCTCCTCTCCTCCTCCTCCCCTTCCTCCCTCTTTCCATTCCTGCCTCTCCTCTCCGCATGTCCACCATTTGGGAACACTCCTCACACGTTTCGTGGCGCCATGGGGAGCTCCGCCTAGAGCCCCAGTGGCGACGTTCCCATGCGACCCCGCCACCCATTTTGGCACACCTCTCACACGCTTCGTGGCCCCATGGGGAGCTCCACCTACGGCTCCAGTGGCGACGTTCCCATGCGTCGCCGCCACCCATTTTGGCACACCCCTCACACGGTTCGTGGCCCCATAGTGAGCCCCACCTACAGCTCCAGTGGCGACGTTCCCATGCGCCGCCGCCACCCATTTTGGCATATCCCTCACACGGTTCGTGGCCCCATAGGAAGCTCCACCGAAGGCCCCAGACGTTCCCATGCGCCCCCGCTTGCCATTTTCGGCACGCCCCCCACACGGTTCGTGGCCCCATAGAGTGCCACCGAAGACGATATCACGATATCCGCAATTGCGGTACTTACATCTGCGAATGGTTGGATCCTGCGCCAGGCGAAATTGGTGACGTCGGATCTCAGGGATCTGGCCCCCGATGGTCACCACGGCGACTTGGGAGGCCAGGGTCTGCTGAGATGCTTGTGGGAATTCGGCGCGCTTGGCGCGCCGGGGCCCCTTCGGTTTTCAGCGGTTGTGGCCTCTCGAATCCGTGCGGTGCCTCGCAGGGGCCAGGTCGCTGAACCGAAGCATTAAATCGGGCGTGTCCCTCTACAGGAGGAGTATTCAAAAACAGTCAAAGCGTAGTCAGGGGACGATTTTCAGAGTATTTCTGCGCGCTTGTTGAGTACCTTTTGATCCTTTTCTATTTCTCGTCCAAAATCCGCCTGTAGGGGGACATGCCCGACCTAACCGAAGCATCCCGGGATCCTGACCAGGGCCTTCATGGAGTACGGCAACGAGGAGCAGCGCGATACGTGGCTGCCGCGGCTCGCCAGCGACACGCTGGCGGCCTTCTGCATCTCCGAGCCCGGCAGTGGCTCCGATGCGTTCGCGCTGCAGACCCGTGCTGTTCGCGACGGCGACGACTGGGTCATCGACGGAGGCAAGTGCTGGATCTCCAATGCGATGGAGGCTGGAGTCTTCGTAGTGTTTGCAAACGCGGACCCGTCGAAGGGCCACAAGGGCATTACGGCGTTCGTGGTAGAGAAGGGCAACCCTGGGCTGCAGATCGGGAAGAAGGAGAACAAGCTCGGAATCCGTGCCTCCTCCACCTGCGAGCTCGTGTTCGAGGGCATGCGCGTGCCGGGGAACGCCGTGCTGGGTGAGGTGGTTCATTGGGTGTTTGATCATGGCGCCCTTTGTCCAAGCAGCCATCCAGCTTTCGCGCAGAAGATTTCCGAGGACCGCCGGAGAATGCCGAATACCGCCGAGGGCCCATGGGTAGCAAGGGGTCCATGGTCGAACATGCAAGGGTCAATCAGCGACGATGCGTCCCAGTCTTTTTCCCTGCCGAACCTGTTGCGGCTTGTTTGAAGTGTAATTCTGAATCTTCCTGGATGAGGCAGCATACAGTTTGAAGTTAGCAGCTTAGTGCTCTGAGAGCTGGGCTTTGCCATTTGAGCATGTTCGTTTCTTGGATGATGTCGTGGTAAGTCTGCAGGCATACCGGGGACGGTTGAGCCCTGTTCAAGACTTGGCAGAATGGCGGGAGTAGGGAAAGGGTGGGGGTTCGAACTTTGCTGCGTTCAGCTGGTTTCGGCCCCGCCACCAGCCATTTTCCTCGATGGGCAGCTGCTTCCAGCGCCAGGAGGCGCTGGGGAAACCATTTGCGTGCATCCGATTCTTTTACCATTGTTGCTACTTCCTCCCCCATTTCGACCACCCCGAAGCCGTGGGGCAGGGCTACAAGGTCGCCATCGGTCCTTGGGAGCACCGACCCCTTCCTGGCCGTCTTCATTCCGTACACTTCTTTTACAGCCGCGGGCCTGGGAAAGAAACGGCCGCCGCGGCGTTGTTGCGAACCTTCCCACAGAGGTGGGGCAGGGCTACAAGATCGCCATCAGCCTCCTCAACGAGGGGAGGATCGGCATCGCCGCCCAGATGGTCGGGCTAGCCTCCGGGGCGTTCGACTACGCCATGGGCTACATGGTCACGAGGACGCTGACCGCATCGGGCCCTCTCACAGGTGCATGAAGACGACGATGATGCAGATGATGATCATGATGAGTACGACCACGGTGATACTGATGGGAATTACGGTCGTGAGGGTGATGCTTCTAATGGTGATGATGTTGATAATGTTGATGACGATGATGATGTTGCTACTGATGGTGATGATCATGATGATGATGATGATGATGATTATGATGACGACGACGATGACGATGATGATGATGATGCTGATGATGATGATGATGCTGATCATGATGATGATGATGATGATGATGATGATGCTGATGATGCTGATGATGCTGATGATGATGATGATGATGATGATGATGATGATGATGCTTAGCTGATGCTGATGCTGATGCTGATCATGATAATGAGAGGAGGGGGAAAGGAGGAGGAGGAGGCAGAACAACATAACGATGAAGAGCATTTCGTTCTATTGTAATCTTCGGGGTTTTCAGGAGGAGGGAAGGCGCCATGTGATCCAGCTCCCCTCCTCTTCTCCTGCTCCCTCCCTTTCTGCCTTCCTTCCCTCCCTCCACCTCTTGTCGCGTCAGTGCTTGCTCTCTGCGCGCCAGTTGGGCCTCAGCTTCGCGGGGCTTCGCGTTCGTCCATCACTCGGTGCGATTTCGTCGCTCGCTTCTGGTATGATCCAGGCAGCATTCGGCTTCCCCCCTCACGCCCGATTGCATCTTCCTGAGGCGTCTGGGCTCGACGAGGCTCCTAAAGTAAGCCATTCCGTATCATGCCATCTGCTGCGATCTTAGCTGCCTCGATGCGCCAATTCTGCGGCGCAGCACGCGCCCTGCCTCAGTCCTCTGTGCCAACACGTGGCGCGTGGGGGGCAAGCTCACCGGCCCACGTGTTGGCGCACGCATCGCGCCGGACCCGCGTGCTCCGTCCACACACTGCTCATGTCTACTTCTCCGAACCTTCTTCGATTTTTTGGGTGCCCAGATCCTTCCATGCCGAATTTTGTGCTATCCTGGGCCCCTTCCTGGCCACCAGGGGGCCAGGAACAATTAAAAACGAGCACACTTAGACGTGAGCACGATCAGAGAGTAGCGACGCGTACGCTGCGTGCCGCGGGCTGCGTATCGGGGCAGCCACGGCGCTACGATCCCGCCCGCACGCGTTCCGCAGGCGCCCAGCCCGGACTTGCTCCGCTTCTCGGCGGGGGGCGTACTCAGCTGTGTGGGCACCGCTGCGTGCTCCCAGCGGGAGCCGAGCCAGCCGCGTGCGCCCGCGTGCGCACTCAGTAGTTTGCACGGCGGTCGTTGGAAGTAGGTATTTCCCAGCCATCCTGTGGTATGGGGTCCTCGTTTTGAAGAGAATGCGCCCCGTGTCACTCACTCACTCCTCCTCCTCCCCCTCCTCCCTGCACAGCCCGCATGCGTCACCCACACTCCTTTCGGCACACCCCTCACAAGTTTCGTAGCCCTACTATAGGGAGCCCTACCGAAGGCCACAGTGCCACCGCCCGCATGCGTCACCCACACCCATTTCGGCACACCCCTCACACGTCTTGTGGCCCAGTCTTCTTTATGCACCTTCCTACTTCCATGATCGAGTGGCTTCATCGTTCTCTGCCCTCTTCCAGGGGGGCGTGCGGAAGCTCAATCTTCTTCACCGACGCGTGCCTACTTCGTGGTTCCACCTGCTTCTTTGGAACGACGGGTACGCACGCCGTTGCATAATCGTTTCCCAAAAGGACTCGCCGCAAGAAGGGATGCTAGTGCGCATTCGCGAAACAAGGTACACAACGACTATTGTCACACGGTAGCCCAGGCAGCAGCTCATCTTTACAATGTCTCAGAATAACCTCTGGGAGCCTTTTGGGCTTCCTCTTGCACCCAGTGTGAAGTTTTCTCAGGGTTGCATGTGATCCTCTCGGCTTCTCCTGCGACTCTGTTGGGGCATCCCGGTTTTTTGTGGGGGACCTGCTGAAGGCCAGTCGGCGCCTACGTTTGGAACACGACGAAGCACTCTTGGCGGCTTTTCGAGGTCTCTCGCTCTCTCGCTCTCTCTCTCTCTCTCGGGCCGCTCTGGGCAATCCGAGGGGCCTTCTCGAGGCCCCTTCGGGGCAGCCCTCGAGGCCCTCCGTGTCATTCCCGAGGCCCCAGGGGTCTGCGGAGATCGCTCGGAGCCGGGATCGGCGATACAGTCGGGGCCGTGAAGAAGGAACCCTTTTCGTTGGGGAGGGGCTCCGCGTTCCTTAAGTGTGTCGCAGCTTGCCTCAGGTCTTCCTTATGTTATCGATCGGAAATCGAAGCTTAACTTATGGAACAAAAAGGGGCCTCGTTCCTTATTTTGGGTTCCTTAGGTCAAGGCCCCGACTGTAACACTAAGATCACGGTGAACCGCACAACGCCACAGCAATTGCTCGACCCTCGGGGGCCTCCTTCGGCGACGTCGAGCCCACCCTGGGAAGGCACGCTAGAGGCCAGCCTTGGGCCCTCGCCCCGGACCCGGAGACATGGCACAGTTGCAGCAGATGGCGCCTGAAACCGCCACACAGAGGGCGGGGGGATCCAATACGAGCCCCTTACGATTTGGACTCGGCGGCGGGGCAGCCGCAAGACCCTCAGGGCCCGCGCATGGGGCAACTTACAGAAAATGCGTACGGTCTGTTTTGTCCCGGCCTCCTGGTGGTATTCTTTCTTTTTCTTCGTTTTCTTTTTCTCAACCATCCTGTGGTGTTGGGTCCTTGGTTTGAAGAGACAGCGCCCCGCGTCACTTGCCGTTCCTCCTCCTTCCCCCTCCTCCCTCCGCCCTCCTCCCCCTCCTTGCCTCTGCCCTCATTAGTATGCGGTCTCCCCACCCAGTACACCGTTTTGTGGCCCCAGAGGGAGCTCCACCGAAGGCCCCAGTGGCACCGCCCGCATGCGTCAACCCCCACCCAGTGCAGCGTTTCGCGGCCCCATAGGGAGCTCCACTGAAGGCCCCAGTGGCACCGCCCGCATGCGTCACTCTCACCCAGTACAGCGTTTCGTGGCCCCATAGGCACCGAAGGCCCCAGTGGCACCGCCCGCATGCATCACCCCCACCCAGTACAGCGCTTCGTGGCCCCATAGGGAGCTCCACCGAAGGCCCCAGTGGCACCGCCCGCATGCGTCACCCCCACCCAGTAAAGCGTTTCGTGGCCCCAAACGGGAGCTCCACCGCAGGCCCCAGTGGCACCGTCCGCATGCGTCACCCCGCCCAGTACAGCGTTTCGCGGCCCCACAGGGAGCTCCACCGAAGGCCCCAGTGGCACCGCCCGCATGCGTCACCCCCACTTGTGGCCCCACAGGGAGCTCCATCGAAGGCCCCAGTGGCACCGCCCGCATGTGTCACTCCCACCCAGCATAGCCTTTCATGGCCCCACAGGGGGCTCCAACGAAGGCCCCAGTGGCACCGCCCGCGTGCGTCACCCCCACTCAGTAGAGCGTTTCGTGGCCCCACGGGGGGCTCCGCCGCAGGCCCCAGTGGCACCGCCCGCATGCGTCACTCTCACCCAGTAGAGCGTTTCGTGGGCCCACAGAGAGCTCCACCGAAGGTCTTGGTGGCGGCTATCGCATGCGTCGCCCTCGCCCAGTATAGCGTTTCGTGGGCCCACAGGGAGCTCCACCGAAGGCCTCACTGGCGGTGTTTGCATGCGTCTCCCCCATACTCAGTACAGCGTTTCGTGGACCCACAGGGAGCTCCACCGAAGGCCCCAGTGGCACCGCCCGCATGCGTCACCCCCACCCAGTGCAGCGTTTCGTGGGCCCACAGAGAGCTCCATCGAAGGTCCCGGAGGCACCGCCCGCATGCCTCACCCCACCCAGTACAGCGTTTCGTGGCCCCATACGGGAGCTCCACCGCAGGCCCCAGTGGCACCGCCCGCATGCGTCCCCCCCCACCCAGTACAGCGTTTCGCGGCCCCACAGGGAGTTCCACCGAAGGCCTCACTGGCGGTGTTTGTATGCGGCTTCCCTCGCCCAGTACAGCGTTTCATGCCTTCATGGGGAGTTCAACCGAAGGCCCCAGCGGAGGTGTTCCAATGCGTCCCCCCCCACCCAGTACAGAGCTCCACCGATGGCTCCAGTAGTGGCGTTCGCATGCGGTTCCCCCACCCAGTGCAGCGTTTCGTGGCCACCGAAGGCCTCAGCGGCGGTGTTCGCATGCGGTTCCCCCACCCAGTACGGTAGGTTCGCGTCGTGTCGACAGGCGGCGACCCCGCTGCCGTCGTTCAAGGTTGAACGCCGCCAGCGACTCAGAATCGGCCGATGTTGAACGATCTGACGTTTCGGAAACGGCCGACCGTGCAAGAATGAACGATCCCCGCGGTGTCAAGAACCAGCGCCTGGGTCGACACGACACGAACCTGCCGTACTGTGTTTCGTGACCCCATGGGGAGTTCCACCGAAGGCCTCAGTGGCGGTGTTCGCATGCGTCTTCCCCACACATTACTGTGTTTCGTGGCCCCATAGGGAGCTCCACCGAAGGCCTTGATGGCGGCTATCGCATGCGTCGCCGCCACCCAGTACATCGTTTCGTGGCGCCACCGAGAACTCCACCTAAGGCCCAACTGGCGGTGTTCGCATGCGACTCCCCCACTCAGTACAGCGCTTCGTGTCCCCATTGGGAGCTCCACCGGAAGCCCCAGTGGCGGCTTTGTCCCATTGCGGCGCGCCCTTCGCACGCTTCGCGGCACCATAGTGGGTCCGACCTAAAACCCCAGTGGCAGCGCCCACATGGCGACCCCGCCCCATGTCGGCACAGCCTTCGCATGCTTCATGGCCCCATGAGGAGATCCCCCCAAGGCGATACTCGTAACGACGGTACCCACAATTCCATATGGTTGTTTCTTTCGCCTGGGTATCTTTGTCCAGGCAGGGCGGGGATCAGACTTCACGGAATGTTCGTTTCGGGATTGCGACGATGTGGGGGGCGTGAGAACGGGGAATCTATTTTGCCAGAGCCAATGCCCAACCAGTGGATGTTCTGAAATGGTCGCAAGCATTCCACGCCGGGTTTCTCTCTCTCTCTCTATCTTTCCCTCTCTCTCTCTCTCCCTTTCTCTATGATGTTTACGTTTTGCTCTGTCAGTTTCCTGTGAAGTCTAGTATGTCATAGCTTCTCTCAAGTCTATGTCTATTTCCTTCTCCTCCCTCTTTACAGATCTCTCTGTTTTCCCTCTCTAGCTTTACCTCTCTCTCTCTCTCTCTCCACTCCCCCCTCACCCTCCACAGCGCTGCTCTCTACCCTCGGCGTCTACTCTCTCGTCTGTGTTAGTTACTCCTTCATTATGCTTGTCTCTGCCATAATAGATGTCAGCTTCATTTCCCCTTCTCCCCAGGTGTCTAATGTGAATGCGTGTAGTTGACTGTTGTCGCAAGCGCCGTCTTTCTCGAATGAGTCTTTTTTTTTTCTCTCTCTCTCTCTCTCTCTCTTTCTCTCCCTCTCTGTTCTTGGTGTCTAATACTGCCTTATTTGTATGTTCAACAATTTGTTTCGCTCAGCCCTCTATTCTCCACTGGTTTCTCTCTATCCTTCCTTCTCTGCCGAACGGTGCTTTCTAATTTCTGTCATGTCGCCTCCATAGTATCTATGATCTGGCCTCTCATTCTGACCCTGGCCGAACGGACTTTTTGACGCACTCGAGCAGCTGGGACATTTGCCGTGCCTGGGACCCCAGGGCGGAGAACCCAGGACTCTGGCCGCCCATCGGAGTCAACCCTCTTCCCAGTTGTTTTATTACGCTCTGTTTTTTTTGTTTGTTTCTCTTTTTTTTTTGTTTTTTTTTTTTTCTCTCTCTCTCTCTCTCTCTATATATATATCGCCTTATCTTCCTGACTCTCTCTCTTTCTGCCGGTCTCTTCCTCCCCCTCTCTTTTGTCATCCTTCTCTCTCTTCCTCCCCCTGTTCCTCTGTGTACACAGTCGTACGGAATGTTGCAGTTTTGTATATGTCGTTGTCTCTCTCTCTCTCTCTCTCTTTCTCTTTCTCTCTCCATACCCTATCTGCACATATTCTATCCAGTCCCTTTACAGTTGCTCTCTCTCTCTCGTTCTTTGTCTCTGTCTCTCTCTCTCTCTCTCTTATATATATGCCCATATCGTTCTCTTCACTGCGCTTACTCTATCTTCCCTCCAAGCTCGTTCCATCCGCACATCCTTCCCTCCCCACCGTCTTCCATTCATCCCTTGTTTCCCTTCCCTTCGCTCGTTGTTTCCCCCTTTCTTTTCCCACCCCATTCCCTTACTGATTCCTTCCCTCCATCCATCCCTGTTTCTCCTTCTGTTCCTCTACCCCAGCCCCATGCCTCTCTCCTCCCCTCTTCCCTCCCTTCTTTCCCTTCCTCCCCTTCCTTTGGCCTCTTCGCCTTTCATTCGAATGTCTCCTTCCATCCATCCCTGCATTCCCCCCCAACCCCCGTCCCCTCCCCCTCTCGCCCCGCTCGTCCCTTCCAAATCTCTTGTCCTTGCGACCCTTCCTCCTCTTTCCTGCCCGTTCGTCCCGTCCCTCTCGCCCCACTCTTTCTCTTTCTCTCGCTCTCTCGCTCTCTCTCTCTCTCTCTCTCTTTTTGTTTCTCTCTCTCTCTCTGTCTCTCTATTTCTTCATATATTTTGTTGATTCCTGTCTCCCTGTCTCGTTTGCCCAATTTCGGAAGTGTGTGTGTACATATACATACTTAGTTTTGTATGTTCTATCAGCTTCTGTACAGATGCATGTATACCTGTCATACATCTCGCTCTCTTCCTCCCTCCGTGTTTCATAGTCTCTATCTGTCTGTTTCGTCGTCGCTCTCTCTCTCTCTCTCTTTCCCCTCTCTCTTCTGACCACCTCACTGCAGAAGTGTACGACATCGCTTTGGCTCAACCCATTTGGGCTGAAGTGCTCGGGTCCCAGCCTGACACGCCTGACGGTCGCGAGCAGCACTGCCTCTTCGAGAGTTTCCCGCGATGGCGCGCTCCAGCTTCGGTGCCCTGGCCCTCGCCGCGACGGCCGCGTGGCTGCTGGTCGCAACCCTCTCGCCGGCCTTCGCCGGCACGCGGGCCCAGCCGAGCCTGGCCGCGCGTGGGGACCGCGTGGGCAGGCAGGCCGGGTCCGAGATCATGCTCACCGCCCCCTCGATCGGCGGCAGGTACCGTGTGATCATCGACGAGAGCACCACTGTGGAGTCGTGCCTCACCAAGTTCAGGAAGATCTTCGAGATCGACCAGGACTTCCTCCTCGACAGCGACTTCAACGTCTACCTGAAGGAGGACGAGAGCAAGCCGATCTCTGGCAAGATCGCGGACCACACCAAGCTGCGCCCCTGGGGGCCGGACGGCATCGAGCTCCACATCTACTACGAGCCGAAGTGAGCGAGCGGCCTGGCTTCTCGCTTGCGGGGTTGAGACACAACGAACTCTGACGGCACGATTTTCTTTTCAAGACACGGTCGCAGGTTCCAGCGATGGAAAAACAAACATCACGGGTGCAAGCGAGAGCGTGCGAGAGCCAGGGTTTGGAGCAAA
Organism: Prorocentrum cordatum; assembly: GCA_963575745.1. Taxonomy (NCBI): domain Eukaryota; class Dinophyceae; order Prorocentrales; family Prorocentraceae; genus Prorocentrum; species Prorocentrum cordatum. The sequence continues at coordinate 41,438 of CAUYUJ010016635.1, forward strand.
CAGGCACCTCTGACCAAGTCGAACGATGACCGCCGCAGCTTGTCATTGCTGCAAGGGTGTGGCTTGCTTGCAATAGTAAGGAGACGGATTTTCGTCGGTATCTCGGAATCTCACGGTGGGCTGACCGTCGCCGAATAAAACCATCATTAATGTCGCATTGCGGCCTTCAATAACATTATGTTATTGAAGGCCGCTCTGCAAGCTGGAAACGTACTTTCCCCGAGCGTCCCACCCTCCACGGGGGGAAGCGATAGTCGGAACCCGTCTCGGAACAAGACGATCGTCGGGAATCAGAGGCCGGGCCAACCCATGCTGACGTCGCCATCCCGCCAAGCAGGCGCTGGAGCACCCCGCGGCGCGCACGTGCGCGTAGCCAAGCAATGGAAGACAGGCTACGGGCGTCGGGCGAGATGATCTGAAGACACGTGAAACACTGATTACAACGGGGAGGAGGAGTAGGATTAGAAGGGAAATAATCATAATGATGTTTGATTTGAGGCCATGGCGTGGCCAGTCCGGGCCGTAGCTAGACACACGGCTTCACTGGTCGCGTCCATGCGGGTTCAAGGAGCGTCAGCAGAAGCAGCAGGAGGAGAAGGAAGAAAATTAATGATAAGCAAGTTTGAAGCACATGGCGTGGCCAGTCCGGGCCGTAGCGGTATACACGGCTCCACTGGTCGCGTCCACGCGGGCTCAAGGACCATCAGAAGACGCAGACATGGTAAGAGGAAGAAGAGGGTACCTTGAAGCACACGGCGTGGCCAGTCCGGACCGTAGCCGGACACACGGCCCCACGGGTCGCGCCCATGCGGACTCAGGGACCAGCAGCAGAAGGAGGAGGAGGAGGAAGAAGAAGGACGCTCGAAGCACACGGCGTGGCCAGTCCGGACCGTAGCCGGATGCACGGCCCCACGGGTCGCGCCCATGCGGACTCGGGGACCATCAGCAGCAGAAGAAGGAGGGGGAGGAGGAAGAAGAAGGACGCTCGAAGCACACGGCGTGGCCAGTCCGGACCGTAGCCGGATGCACGGCCCCACGGGTCGCGCCCATGCGGACTCGGGGACCATCAGCAGCAGAAGAAGGAGGGGGAGGAGGAAGAAGAAGGACGCTTGCAGCACACGGCGTGGCCAGCCTTGGCCGCAGCGGCATAGGAGGGGGAGGAGGAGAGAGGAGGAGGGAGGAGGAGGAGGAGAGGAGGAGGAGGAGGAGGAGGAGGAGGAGGATGGAGGAGGAGGAGGAGGAGGAGGAGGAGGAGGAGGAGGAGGAGGGAGGAGGAGGAGGAGGAGGAGAGGAGAGGAGGAGGGAGGAGGAGGAGGAGGAGGAGGAGGAGGAGGAGGAGGAGGAGGAGGAGGAGGAGGAGGACGACGAGCACGAGCGGCCGCCTGCCTCCCCACTGCTCGGCCGTGGAGGGGCGGAGATGGCCCGCCGGCCGTCGCCACGCGCCCTGTGTGCCCGGCGCGCGGCCTCCGCGCGGCCTCCGCGGCCGCGGGTCTCCGGGTCGCTCCCGGTGCCGCTCGCGGGCGGGCGACGCAGAGAGCGTTCGGTCACCGTCTGGGCCACAGCGCGCGTGGTGCCCGCCTGCCCTCCCCCCTGCGCTCCCCCCCCCGCTCCCTTGGCATCGCTCGGACGTGTGCAGTTTTCCTTCGGCGAGGGCCATCGAGGAGCATCCTGGATCATTTGGCGAAGAACCACGCACGGAACCAAAAAACAAACACAGGGAATGGCCGTCCGAGCGATGGCCAGAGAGAGCGTTTGGTCACCGTCTGGGCCGCAGCGCGCGTGATGCCCCCCTGCCCTCCCCCCGCTCCCCCCCCCCCCCATACCGTAGCGCTCACCCCCCTCAGTGCGTCCCCGGCTCTGCTGCAGCGCGTCCAGGACCGGTCTTGGGAGGGGGGGAGGGAGGGGGGGGAGGGGGGGGGGCTACGTTTATGCCCCCTCCCCCTCCCCCTCCCCCCCCCTCCCCCTCCCCCCTCCCCCCCCTCCCCCCTATAACGCCTGTTACGGCCGCAAATAAAACAATGCGCTCGTAAGGTCGGGAATTTATCGTGTCGCTCCGCCAGTTCTGGCCCACCACGCTTTGGCGCGGCATGCTATCCTCGACTCCACGTAAGAGTAACCCTTCGCCGGAGCGACCTGCGGTGGGAGCCCGCTGGGGCCCCTCGATCGGCGAACGCGATGCGATAGTGGCGTCCTGCGCGCTAGGGGATGGCCCTTCCCGCGGCCCCCGCGAGACGTTCACCAAAGGTCACTCTTGCCTGGCGTCACTCTTACGTGTGATTCGCTGATCTCCTCTCCCCGGCCCCCCACGAGTCTCCTCGAGCCTCCCGCCCCGCGGAGCGGTGCGACGCGATATTTGCTCGTTCTTACGTGTAATCAGCTGATCTCCTCCTCCTCCTCCTCCTCCTGCTCCCCCTCCTCCCCCTCCTCCTCCTCCTCCTTCTCCTCCTCCTCCTCCTTCTCCTCCTCCTCCTCCTCCTCCTCCTCCTCACCCTCCTCCTGCTCCTCCCCGGCCCCCCGCGAGTCTCCTCGAGCCTCCCGCCCCGCGGAGCGGTGCGACGCGCCATCTGCTCGTAGGGTGTACAGCGTATCGCCTTGGCCGCCACCGCGCACGCGAGGGGTACAGGCTCCGTTACCGCGCCCACAGCTTGGGATGCGGCCCCACGGGAGATTACTACACTCGAGATCGTTGCTGGTAGGCCCCTGGTCGAGAAGTGGCCTTCTCTTGCTTCGTCCCGCTCTGTTATTCCGGCTCACTCCCGCGGAGTCCGGATCTATCCTTACACTCGAGATCGCTGCTGGTGGACCCCTGGTCGAGAAGTGGCCTAATCTTGCTTCCTCCCGCTCTGTTATTGCGGCTCACTCCCGCGGGGTCCGGATCCATCCCGCCCAATCCTGATTATTTCGGGGGCGGCAAAGAGGGGGGTGATGACTAGGGGGGGTGGATATCATGGCGTGGGCCATGATATTTCCCCAGATTTCATGGCGCCTCTTCTTATTTCATTACGTCCCTGCCTCCCCCCCCTGGGCCGCGCACATGCCGCCGGCCATGATTTGCACCCCCCGCTCTTGGACGCCCCCCTCTTGGCCGCTCCCGATTATACTCGCAGATCTAACCTGGCCTACTCCGGCTCATCGGCCTCAATCGAGCTACATAGGCGAGGATCTCCCAGGACTTCCCTCCCAACACGTCCACGGCCCTGTGGTCAAGACCCCTCGGCCGCGACCCCACGGATGCGGGGCTGCTCCGCGCGGATGCCCCACGCGGAGCGTGCCCAGGGGATCACGTACCCACGGGGTCGCGCCCCGGCGTTTGGACCACAGGGGCATGGAGATGTGCAGGTTTGTCGCTCGACCGTGGTCGTAGCGCTTGGCCACGACTGCCTCCGCAACAGGCCCTCCTGAGGGCCACGAGAAGAGTCGATCCAAGTCGATGGCCGCGCCCTGCAGAGCTACCGCCGTCGCATATTCTTAGCGACGTGGGCCCCTGGCGATCTCGACCTCTCGACCTCGTCTCCCCATGGCCGGGAGACGGCTCCGGGGGACCGAAAACGCAGACAGAGCACTTGACCGTTTTTTTTTCGTTGCGACGCCCGAGTCTGAGGGGAGTTGGCAACGCGCGTAAAGGGGGTGGCGCGAGGGGAATGGCTTCAAGGAAGGCGGGGTGCCTCTTAGAAGGCGGGGGCGTTCTCAGGAGGACCTGGTGGGCTCTAAGAAGACCTCTTAGAAACCGGGAGGGCTTCTGGAAGGCCACGTGCCTTCGCAGAAGCCACTCCGCCTTCTCAGAAGGCCCCCCCTTCGCGCCACCCTCGTGGCGCCCGGTCCCTTTCAGCCAAAAAGGTGTGCGACTGGAAGAACACATTCTCCGAAGGTGCGCCCGACGTCGTGACCGAGCACGCGGGGTGACCGAAACCGTGACAGAAGCTGAGTACAGTCGGGGCGCTGAAGAAGGAACCCTTGTCGTTGGGGAGGGGCTCGGTGTTCCTTGATGGTTTTACAGTTTGCCCTGCGTTTTCCTTAGGTTTTCCATGGGAAATCGAAGTTTAACTGATGGGAAAAAGGGGCCTCGTTCCTTATTTTGGGTTCCTTAGGTCAAGGCCCCGACTGTATCGCATTCTCTTCGAACCGCACATCTCGGTCAGACTCGGGCGCGGTCCGAAACTTTTGGGTGCCGTTCTCGGGGGCACAGTTCCGGTCCCTGCGCTCTCATCTCCCACGGTAGATCGGCGGCGCGCAGAGGGGGTAAGGGGGGGGAGCCTTCTTAGAAGAAGGCTGCTTCTTGAAAGGCGCGGGCCTTACAGTCGGGTCGCTGAAGAAGGAACCGTTTTCGTTGGGGATGGGCTCCGTGTTCTTAAGTGTTTCTCAGCTTGCCTCAGGTTTTCCTGATGTTTTCGACGGGAAATCGAAGTTTAACCCATGGAAAAAGGGGCCTCGTTCCTCAGTTAGGGTTCCTTAGGTCAAGGCCCCGACTGTATTCTCCGTAGATGTTAGGCCGGCGCCTTCTAAGAACCAGTCTCCTTGTAGGAAGCCTTCCCCCCCCATTGTCGAAGCTGACAGCAAGGAGGGGCTGCCTTCCCAAGGGTGCAGGCCCTGGCGTCCTCGCCTCCGCGGCCCGTCCCTGCACTCCTCTCGACGGCCAGCACCTCTCGAGGAGCCTCGACGTGCGCGTCCCAGGGGCCCGCAGCACCACCACCGCGCCCTTACCATCCGCTTCGACTGTGCTCCCCCCCGCGCCCCCCCCCCGGGTACAGTCGGGGCGCTGAAGAAGGAACCCTTTTCATTGGGGAGGGGCTCCGTGTTCCTTAATGGTTTCGCAGCTTGCTTTAGGTTTTCCCACGGTTTTCGCTATGAAATCGAAGTTCAACTTATGGAAAGTAGGGGCCTCGTTCCTTATTTAGGGTTCCTTAGGTCAAGGCCCCGACTGTTTTCTCCATAGATGTGAGGCCGGCGCCCTCTAAGAATCGGTCTCCTTGTGAGAAGCCTTCCCCCCCCCCATTGTCGAAGCTGACAGCAAGGAGGGGCCACCTTCCCAAGGGTGCAGGCCCCTGCATCCTCGCCTCCGCGGCCCGTCCCTGAACTCCTCCCGACGGCCAGCACCTCTCGAGGAGCCTCGACGTGCGCGTCCCAGGGGCCCGCAGCACCACCGCCGCGCCCTTACCATCCGCTTCGACTGTGCTCCCCCCCGCGCACCCCCCCCCGGGTACAGTCGGGGCGCTGAAGAAGGAACCCTTTTCATTGGGGAGGGGCTCCGTGTTCCTTAATGGTTTCGCAGCTTGCTTTAGGTTTTCCCACGGTTTTCGCTATGAAATCGAAGTTCAACTTATGGAAAGTAGGGGCCTCGTTCCTTATTTAGGGTTCCTTAGGTCAAGGCCCCGACTGTTTTCTCCATAGATGTGAGGCCGGCGCCGTCTAAGACTCAGTCTCCTTGTGAGAAGGCTTCCCCCCCCCCCCCACTGTCGAAACTGACAGCAAGGACGGGCCACCTTCCCAAGGGTGCAGGCCCTGGCATCCTCGCCTCCGCGGCCCGTCCCTGACCTCCTCTCGACGGCCAGCACCTCTCGAGGAGCCTCGACGTGCGCGTCCCAGGGGCCCGCAGCACCACCGCCGCGCCCTTACCATCCGCTTCGACTGTGCTCCCCCCCGCGCACCCCCCCCCGGGTACAGTCGGGGCGCTGAAGAAGGAACCCTTTTCATTGGGGAGGGGCTCCGTGTTCCTTAATGGTTTCGCAGCTTGCTTTAGGTTTTCCCACTGTTTTCGCTATGAAAGCGAAGTTCAACTTATGGAAAGTAGGGGCCTCGTTCCTTATTTAGGGTTCCTTAGGTCAAGGCCCCGACTGTTTTCTCCATTGATGTGAGGCCGGCGCCGTCTAAGACTCAGTCTCCTTGTGAGAAGGCTTCCCCCCCCCCCCCACTGTCGAAACTGACAGCAAGGACGGGCCACCTTCCCAAGGGTGCAGGCCCTGGCATCCTCGCCTCCGCGGCCCGTCCCTGACCTCCTCTCGACGGCCAGCACCTCTCGAGGAGCCTCGGCATGCGCGTCCCAGGGGCCCGCAGCACCACCACCGCGTCCTTACCATCAGCTTCGACTGTGCTCCCCCCCCGCGCCCCCCCCCAGATACAGTCGGGGCGCTGAAGAAGGAACCCTTTTCATTGGGGAGGGGCTCCGTGTTCCTTAATGGTTTCGCAGCTTGCTTTAGGTTTTCCCACGGTTTTCGCTATGAAATCGAAGTTCAACTTATGGAAAATAGGGGCCTCGGTCCTTATTTAGGGTTCCTTAGGTCAACGCCCCGACTGTAGGGGCGAGGCTGCGCGGCGCACCCCTCGGGGCGCGCGGCGGGCCCCCTTGGCGCGAGGAAGCAGTTCGGCCAGGTCGTGGCGGACTTCCAGGGGATGCAGTTCCAGTACGCGCGGGCCAGGATGGAGATCGAGGCCGGCGGGCGTCCTCCCCTGCATGGGCAGCCCTCCTTGATGCCCCCCTTCCCCACCCCCCTCCCCCACCTCCCACTCCATCTCCTTCTCCTCCTCCTCCTCACTTACCTCAGCGTCTCCTCCCTCTCCTTTGCCCCTTCTCCTTCCCTGCCTGCTGCCAGAGGCTGCTGCTTCTGTTCTGCTTCTGTTCTCTTTCTTCCTCCCCCTCCTTTCCTGCTTTTTGTTTTTTCCATGTGAGATCTGTTCCTACTCTCCTGCTTGTCTCCCTCTTCTCCCATTTTGCGCTTCTTTCGTCTCTTCTGCATACATCGTCGTCGTCATCCTTCATGATATTTGTGCTATGTATCTTCCCCTGCTCTCCCCATTGGTATACGTATGACGTCCCTGCTTTTGCCAACCCATTTTGCATACACCGTTTGCCAACCCATATCTGCTTCTCGCCTCTGCGCTTGAGCTCTGCTCATGAGTATTGCGAAGGCCTTACGGCCGATGCCGCCGACCCTGGAGACGACCCTGTCGTCTGGGCGCGCCAGCCCTCGCGGATCGGACGGTGGCTGCGAGGCGCTGTCGGACGTCGGAGGCGTTGAAAGCGCGCTTGCCGCGCTCGGGAAAGTGTCCCTCCTCTGTTCTGTGGTAGGGAGGAGGAGGAACAGGCGGAGGAGGAGGAGGACAAGGTCGAAGAGGAGGGAATACCCGGTTGTTTTGTAATTTCCTAGTTTGTTTTGTAGCTTCCTAGGAGAGTTTTGGGGGCCTCTCGGGAGCCTCTTGGGGCCTCTGCGGGCTTCCTGGAGGGCCTCTTGGGAGCTTCTCGGGGCTGAGGGCTCGAAATGTCCGTTCGGGTCCCCCGTCTGGGCGCTCTCTTGGAACCGTTAAGGGGGCCTTTTGTGAATCTGGGAGGCGTCTTGGGCCGTCTTGGGGCACTTTTGGGCCGTTTGGAGACCCTCTCGGAGGCCTCTTGGGCCGTGTCGGGGCGATCTTAGGAGCCTCTTGGGCCGTCTTGGCGCGTGGGGAAGCGGAAGAGGCGAAAACGCCAAGTATCCTTGAACCAATGTATGGGAAATCCACGATTTGTACTTCTCGGGGCTCTCGTGGGAACGGTCCTGGAGGCCTCTTGGGGCGTCTCGCAGGCCTCTTGGGCCATCTGGAGGCCGTCGAGGCGTCTTGGACAGATCATTCGGCGATTCGGCGCCCTCTTGGATCGTCTTGGTGGCCTCTCTGGGCACTCTTGGCCCGTCTTGGGACTTTCTTGGGCTCCGGGATTCCCCGGGGGGGCGGCGTAAAAACCCGGGCCCCCCCCCGTGCTTCGCGCCTCTGCGCTTGAGCTCTGCTCATGAGTATTTGCGCCTTTGCTCGTGAGTGCTTCCTTTCTTCCCTAGGACATGGAGAGTCGGATGAGGGAGGAGAGGGTCGGAGAGAATGGCAGGACGGGAGGAGAGGAGGGGGAAGGGACATTCCAGTGGGGGGTCTAGTGAGAGCGTGTCCAGGCTCAGTTCGGAAAGAGGCACACGCGCCTCTTCATTCGCCGTGCGAGCCGCCTCGAAAGGGTTGGAGAGCGCAGGCGAAGCCAGCAACGAGAACAGGTCCCCCCCCCGTGCGTGCACGGCCTGCCTGAAAGGCGTCTGTTGGGCGGCCCTCTCTTGATGATGCGCCTGTGGCGTCGTGCGTGCACGGCTTGGGCCGAGCGCCATCCTCGCCCTCCGCCCTCCTTCCGAGCTCGCTCTCTCCTCCTCCTCCTCCTCCTCCTCCTCCTCCTCCTCCTCCTCCTCCTCCCCCTCCTCCTCCTCCGCCTCCTCCTCCTCCTCCTCTTCTTCCTCCTCCTCCTCCTCCTCGCCCTCCGCCCTCCTTCCGAGCTCGCCCCTCCACCCTCTCCGCCCTCCGCCCTCCTCCAGCCGGCAGGGCCCCCCCCTCTTCGATGCTGCCGCGCCGCGCCGCGGTCATCCCCCCGAGCACCGCGCGCTCCAGGGTGCTCGGGACGGGTCCTCGTCGGAAGGGGGGCGAGGGGATACAGTCGGGGCCCTGAAGAAGGAACCCTTTTCGTTGGGAAGGGGCCCCGCGTTCCTTAAGTGTTTCACAGCTTGCCTCGGGCTTCCCTTATGTTTTCGACAGGAAATCGAAAGCTAACTTATGGAAAAAAGGGGCGTCGTTCCTTATCTAGGGTTCCTTAGGTCAACGCCCCGACTGTACCTCACACGCGGTGGATGCTGGCTGATGGCGACGGCGATGGCGCTGACGGGCAGGCACGCTTCGGTGTCAGTGCCCACGTGCGGTGCAATTCTCGCCAGGCGGCGCGCTGCCTGGTGTACAACGCCGCCCGCCTGAAGGAGAACGGGAAGCCGTTCGTGATGGAGGCGGCCATGGCCAAGCTGAAGGCTCCATGACCTCACTGTCTTCTTCAACTTCTGTTGAGGTGGATCGCAGGGTGTGACACACAGAACAGATGGAGCTAATTGCGTCTTGCCGATGATTACGGGCGCGGGTGAGGCAGGCGTGCCGAAGAGAGCGGGGGCAGATGGGCTGAGAGGAATGCGGATTGTAAGGGGCCAGATGTGGAGGAGACGGAAGGGGAGGAAGAGGCCCGTAGCCATTGTGGCGCAAGGCGAAACGTCGTGACGGGTCGGGGACCCGAGAGCCAGCGACTAGTTTGGGTCCATCTGTGGCCACCGTTCGAGGTCGCCAGGCGGCCTGCCTCGAGGAGGCCATCTTTTGCACCAACGACCTCCGCGGCGAGCTTGCGGGCAATACTTCTGTCCATGTGCACTGTGATATGGAGTTTTGGGTTCCCTTCCCCAGAAACCAGAGGCGCCCTGGATATGGATAAATTTGCCCCCTAGAGGCTGGATTTTTATCCATATCCAGTGCGCCTCGGCCTTGTGACGCTCCTTCCCAAAAAATCCAAGACGCACTGGATATGGATACGAACCTTGCCCGCAGAGCTCTCCCGAGTCAAGCGGACTCCTCCTTTCGCTTGCGGGTGCCAGCCATATCGACGGGGGTCGCGACTGGCAAAGTGAAGGACGACGATGTCGGATCTTCCTCAGGCTGGGGTCGACGTGTCTGCTGTGGCCACCTCTTCGTGGGGAGCGAGCCGCGTCTGACGCTGATCTCGGCGAACAATCCGACGAACCGCACCCTGACGATCTCCGTGCCTATACCGACCAGATCAAGAGCATCTCCACCGCGGGAGCGTGCAGGCCACGGCCAGTGCAGCCCTCACCGACGCGTCCGGCCTCGTGGTGGCACCACGTGGAGGGCTGTCTGCGCAGGTCGAGGAGAGGCTCGCGCCGCTGGAGAGTACGGTGCGGCCGCAGGGCCAGCCGACCGAGGACATGCAGAACGAGATCGAGCACCTCAAGGGCGAGCTGCACGTGGCAAAGAGCGCGGAGCCTGCTCCGTCTCCTGTGGCAGCGTGTTCGTACTTCAACAGGGCGAAGGACCCCACGGTCATCATCATCAGAGCTCCCGCGGTGGTGGCCCGCGAGAACATCAATCTCGCGATGTGCCCGTGGATGGAGCAGGCCAACCTGGATGGCATGCGGTGGGAGGTGCAGGACGAGCCGTCCAGGCAACGGTTTTTGCCCTAAATCAATGGCGCCTCTGGCTACGCCAGCCGGGTCGTCAGCCAGGCGATCGGCTTCCTCAAGCCGCCGACGCCCCAGGGCGAATGGAGGCGCTTCTTCACCCAGTCCGTCGTCCTCGACCGCGTGGAGTTCTACGTCGGCGTGGAAAAGGCGCCGTTCCAGATCCAAAGGGCGTTGGCCTGCAAGAAGGCCCGCCAGATCTTCGCACAGCATTTTGCTGACAAGAAGGTTTTCGCCAATAACAACAAGGGTAATCGATCGCACAACTTGAAGGAACTGCTTGCGATCACCTCTTCAGCTACGGATGAGATGCCGACCCTGCGCTGGAAGAGGGCGAACCTCGACGGCCAAGGCATCGAGCCGAACGCCATCATCCCCGCGGTGCAGGCAAGCCCTCGCAGGAGGCGAGGACAGTGACCAGTGGTGTGTTTAGCACATTGCAGCAGCTGTGGCGCGGGCAGCGTCGCTCCGCAGTGCCCGTCAGGATTGCCCGTTGGGCCGCTCGTTTTTTCCAGTTTCATAAGGTTCCGGTCGTTTAAAGAAGCTGATGCTGTTAGGCGATCTCCTGCAGAGGGGAGCGATCGTTGCTGTTCTGGAAACGCACGGCTCAGAAGCTGAGCCAAAAATTGTTGTGCACCACTCCCGCTAGCCAGTCCAATCCACCTCCTCCTTTGTCCTTCCTGGCTCCGCCTCGAGTCGTACTGGCGGAGCGGCTACGTTTTCCTTCTCTTGTCCACATGTCTGAGGTTCGTCAACAGGTTTCTGCTCCCCCCTCCCAATAGTCTCCCATGATCGTCTGGTCCTTGTGCGAGTGCTGCACACTAATAGCCGGTCTCATGATGGTCAAGCCAGGGTCTTCCACTTCAGCGTTCGCAATCACCGACTTGACGTGCAGGAGAGGCTACTAGTCTCTCGTCGCATCCAGGGGGAAGCTGCTGACAGTCGGCAGCGTCCGCACGAGCGGCTTGTCTTGGTGGCTGTCGGCTGCACCTTGGGGCATATCTCTCCTCATCCTCTCGCTCCTGAACCTGAGGCTGTGCTTCCTGTCCCCGCTGCTCCTCCTCGAAAATGACTTGATGCGCTAGGACCTCTCGCGGCATTATTTCAACTCGAAGCCCTGGCTCACTATCACCCTGGTCACCCTGGGGCCAACATGGTTCCGTACATCGACAGTATTTTCACGTCGGCCCCTGGCTGGGTCTTCGCCCAAAAGTCCACGGGGGGGCAGGTCACTCATGATCCAGATGTCTTGCAGGCTGTAGGTGTTTCGGACCATTCGCCAGTCTGCGTGTGCATGCAGGTGAGAGAGTCGCCGCCGGTCGAGCAGTGGCCGGTCCTGGAGGCGATTTTCAAAACTACGGAGTTTCAGACTTAATAAATGGATGAGTCAACCCTCTCGGCATCGAGCTATCAACAAATTATGATCGACGCCGCTCGACGCGCTCGAAATTGTATCATGCGCACCAAACCCCATGCGCACCAAACCCGACAGCAATTCGGAGCATCACGAAGGCCGTCTTCCAGAACAACTTCGGCTTGGCACAGAAGCTGATCAGGTCACATCGTTTGGCGCGCGAGCGCTTGTCCGTGGACCACGACTCTAGGAGGGTTTCCCTGGTCGCCCCTGACTAGTTCCCCGGGCTTTCCAACGCGTTGAATCGCGAAGTCGGGTTTTCTACGGGATCCGAAGTGAGGTAGGGGACTCACTCCGAGTCCAGTGGCCATCGTCGGGCCCCCTCTTTAAAACAGTCGAAGCGTTTGAGCGAAGCCCAGCAATTGTGGCCCCCCTTCGACAAGCGCACGTGCATAGCTGGAGTCCGGCTGCAGGACGGAGCGGTCGCCCAGGGCGCCGGGCAGATTCCGTGTGAGCTCAGGGCGCGCTGGGTCGAGGTTTTCACTGCCAGGCCGTTTGCCTCGGACATGGCCGCCGAGCTTCTGCGACAGCATGCGCCGCGCCTTCCTGCAGTGGACCTCCCGCCACCGAGCAGCCACGCGAGTGGGGAGATCCTTGAGAGAGCCCGCCCCTCGGCCCCTGGTCCCGACAACCTACCGTACGAAGCGTGGAAAACGGCCCTTGGTGGTGTTGTCATGTACCGTGACGGCGTGATGCGGGTGCTCGACGGTTACTCCCAAGGCTACGAGTAAAACCATATGCTAGGTGTTTTCGCCCCCAAGGGCTCCGGGGGCGACTGCGGAAGCGGGGCTCTCAGATCCGCGGGCGCCGCGAGACCCCTCGGCCTCAAAAACTCTGACAATCACTCCAGCTCCGCTGCTTGCTGCTATGGCCTCAACGGAGTTGCCCCGCAGGGCTTGGACGGGAACCAGAGGGGCTTCGTTGCGGGAAGAAGCTTCGGGGGCGACGTCGTCGACCTCGATGTGCGCGCCAGAGCCTGCCGCATGTCTGACCCGCCCCCTTCTCCCGATCTTAGTTGGCTAGGACTTTGGCCAGGCGTTTCCCTCTGTGTCGCAGGAGTGGTTGCTTGCCGTTGCCGAGTCGCTCTCGATCCCGATTGCGTTGAAGGAGTGTTTCAAGCTCTTGTGCTCTGATGCTGTTTGCTGGTGGAAGCTCGGGAACTTTTCCCTGGTGCTGTTTTCGATCATCAGCGGAATTGCCCAGGGCTGTCCAGGGTCTGGCCTCTTGTCCGCTGTCGGGGTGGGCCCATGCCTCTGGAGCTTCCGCGAGGCAGCCGGCCGACCAGGCCAAGATACCGCCCGAGCGTGCGCCAACGGCATCGGCGCGGTCTCGAGTCGTCTCCTGCGCCTGCTCGAGGTATTTCGCGGATTCGAGGCAACCAGACTGATTGCGCACCTGGAGGTCAAGACTAATAAGTGTAAGTTCGCTCCCGTCGGTGGCCCTCCGAACTCCAGGATTGTTGCGGATGAAAGTCTGGCTCCTCGAGAACATCCCCGACTGGGGTGACTTTGAAGTCAGCGGGGAGCATGGATGCCTTGCGGCGCCCCGAGGTCCCGATGCTTGCCCTGAAGGCCCTTGGAAGAGGCCGGGGTCTGAATGGTGGGCGAGGTCGCAGCTTCTGGGCGACCAGAACGGCTGTTCTGAGGTGACTGCTGAAAACTACCGATCACGTTGTCTCAGCACTGCGTCGTGCGTTGCTGATTCTTCCCCGCCTGCTGCCCATTTCCTCCGCGATGAATATCGAGCGTTCCCGATGTTTAACGTGCCTTACCGAGAGATGCCGAACGCGGACCTGCACAATTTGTTCCGCTGGGGCGGGCCACGGACCAGCAGCGTGCAGGCCGTGTGCCACTCGGCGCTGATGTTAGCCGCATGTCGCACTTTTTTTCCGTGGAGCGCATGGGCGGCCCTCTTGCTCGAGGGCGCAGACATGGGGTGCGCATCTGTTGTGAGAGACCAGCCGTGACCCGATCGCTGGCACAGCCCCCCGTGCGCGGGGTGTATGACGCAGGCGTCCGGAGGCTTCCCAGAGTCAAGGGCATAAAAAACGCCCCTACCCTGGTTTACGAGGCGCTGTGCGCTGAAACTCCTGTGGGCTGACAGGGTAAACCCCGCGTGATGTGCCGCGTCCTGGCGGCTCTAGACTTTGGGGGTTCCCGGGAGGTTTACAGACCACGCACTTGTAACCCGGGGTAGGGTCGTTTTTCCATCTCTCAACAGAGGGCCCACTGACCTGCTCGTGCTCGTGCCGCTGCCCTTCAGGCCACCCCGAGCGCCCGAGGTGCGGGCCCGCAGGAGGTCCCCCGGGCAGGCAGCTCGAGAGCCGGCGCACCTTCACCTCCTCCTCCTCCTCCTCCTCCTCCTCCTCCTCCTCCTCCTCCTCCTCCTTCCCCTCCTCCTCCTCCTCCTCCTCCTCCTCCTCCTCCTCCTCCTCCTCCTGCCCCTCCTCCTCCTCCTCCTCCTCCTCCTCCTTCTCCTCCTCCTCCTCCTCCTCCTCCTCCTCCTAGCCTCCAGAACACGTTCCAGAGAAGACTCCTCCTTTGGCGCCCCGATGCTGGGTCCATCATCGTTCGGATCGACGGGGGAAACATGAGGCTGGCCCTCCTGCCCCTCCCTCCCGCCTGGCATGCCGCCGCCCTCGTCACCTAATTGGGGATGTTGGGCCATGTCTAGTAGGTGCCAGGAGTCTGCGGGCTGTCTTTTCGGTTGCTCTGGGACCGAAGACTCATTCGCCCACTATTCGTCTTGCTGCGTGTTTCGCTGGCTCCTTGAGTTGCTGACGGGTCGCATTGTGGAGGGAGGGCCCATTGCGAGATTCGGAGTGATAGGTCCCTCGGAGGAGGAGCTTCGGGTGGTCGTGCTAGCCTTTTATTTGTGCAATGCGCTGAATGCGCTGCCGACTGATCGATCGGGCCGGCGAGGAGGACGTTGGGGATGTTTGGGGATGGCACTCGTTGCATTTGCGGCCCATTGCCCCGAGGGCAGGATGGGGCCTGCAGTAGCGTCTGCAGACCAGTCTATCCAGGCCAGCCAACTACGCCCAGCCTCCTTAACCCCGCGTCGTGCGCAGCTCCTGTTGTCTTGCTCTTTGGCCTCACCGCGTACCTTCGATGCAGCGTTTTTTCCTGCAGCGCTGCAGTCTTGCAGGATGCTTTATGAGGGACACTTAATGCGCCATACCTTTGACGCTTACCATGCTCGCAGTCTTTTTGCCCTGGCAGCGCTGGCGCCGCGCCATCCTCGACAGTGGGCCTGGGGGGCGGGGTCGGCCGGCAGATGTGGGCGGGTATGGGGGCGACTCGCGCTCTTCACTAGCGGGTCCCCTACCCGTGGGCAGGCCGGGACCCGCAGCTGCGTTGCAGGCCGGCCTGCTCCAAGCCAGCCCTCACCATGCCCAGTTTCCCAGCACCACACTGTGCACAGCCCCTGATGCTATGCCTTTCAGCTTCGCCACACACCTTTGGCTGTTTCCCTGCCACGTTTTTGCCGCCAGTGCTACGGATCTGCAGGACACATTAGGATGCAAGCAATGTGCTCCATATTGGCACGAGGGTGGCAGCCCTAGGATTGCAGCGCTGTTAAGCCAAGCGCAACCTTCACATTCGAACTCTTATGATAGACAATACTTGCAGCTCTTTTGCGTCTCTGACAGCACTTGCGCCGTGCCTGACTCATGGAGGATGGGGTGGAGCTGGAGGGGTGGGGGACGAGGACGTCTCATGCCGCAAGCTTACATTTCGACCATTTATCGTTTTGCACAGTTCTCATCAAACCAGCCAGTTCCATATATGTAGGCCAACCTACCAAGACCAGCAGATCAAGTTTCAAGCCTCACTCGCATATGCCCTGGTCATTGACTAAGAGCAGCCTCTACTGCCAGCGCAGCAAAGTCGTTCGCCAGCTTCACTGACCTTTGGGACGGGGGGGGGGAGCTTCTGAGTGAGGGAGGGACTACTATTGACAACTATGGCCACTTTGGCTTTCAGCGGAGGGGCGCCAGCCATGCTGTGGGCCGCTGATTGCCAGACGTTCGCTCTCACACTGTACGCAGCATGCCCACATTCCACCACGATGGGCTAGCCGGAGTAGGTGGAGAAGGAGGAGGGGGAGAAGGAGGAAGAGGAGGATAGTAACGGGTTCAGAAGGGAGGACGATTAGGAAGACACATCGGGGGACGAGGCAGAACGATCTTGTGGATGTGGGGGCGGCAGGAGCAGGCGGACCAGGAGGAGGACTATGACGATATCTTACTCGAGGACGAGGGATACGAGCGGCGGAGGCCCTCGGCGGCGATGGCGGTCGGCGGCGGCGGCGCCGCCAGCAGCCCAAGTTCCGAGGCTTCCGAGGTCGCGCAGAGCGTGACGTCCGAGGCTATCGACTGGCTGGGCGGCGTCGGGTTCACCAAGGAGTTCCTGGCGGAGAAGGCGCGCGCCCAGCAACCTCCCGAGCCGTGCAGCCGCCAGGGTAGGCCGCCGGCTTGGCGACGCCGGCCGCGCTGGCGCCGATGCCACTCCAAGCCGCCGAAATTTCTTGGCTGGGGGTGTGGGTCAGAGGATCGAGCCGTGCCGTCGATGCACCGGCGGTGCGGCGCGATCCAGAATCCGATTTGAGCCTCCCCGACGTCGCCGATGCACCGATGCATGGGCGACGTTGGTCCCATGTGGGCGTTCTCCAACGAGGGACCTTTTGAGTCGCGGAGCGGGTCGCAGCTGTGGCGCGCGCGCCAACGGTCGGGCGTCCAGGGAGCAGGCCACCCGCTGGCCATGGCCTCGCCTAGTCCTAAGCCATCCTCACCAACCCCGTCCCACTGGGTAGTTCTGGGAGGCTTTGGAAGAGCTCAGGCGCCTCTCGGGGTGCTGCTGGTGATCTCTGGCGGCTTTGGGCCCTCGATGCTTGTTGACAGTTGACCCCAGGTCGGCCAACCACACAGTGTTTTTATCCGGGGTCGCCCGAAAGTGAGCTCGTCTCTGTGAGCTCACAATGTGTCCTAGTTATTTGGGTGGCGAGGAGCGTCTTACTGTAAGTGAGCAGAAGTCAGTCACCAGGGGGCCAACTCACGCATAATCAGATACCAATAGCCCCCGCAAGTGCGCACCAGATTGAGGAGTGAGGGGGTTGTCGTTGGCGGTTTGCCTAGCTCAAAAAGACCGCCGCAGGCGGTCTGTTTTCACATAACCAGCCCGCCGCAGGCGCCGATTTTGTCAAAGCAGTTGCAGGTGGATCGCGGATGAGTCGTCGGTGGGTCGGCGGCCGAATCGCGCGGCGGGTTGCCCAACGCGGGTGGGTCGCGGCGCGAGACACCCGCGTCACGAGCTCTGTATTGCCCAGTGTGCTAGTGCTACCCGTCCAGAAATCAGCACCACGCGGAGTGATCAGGGAAAATTGCCTCGCCCTTCATTGTGTTTTCTTTTGGCAAAATCTTGGATCCCCTGGCCTGCTCGTGTTTTGCTGATACATCGGCTCCTAAGTGCGAGTGCAGGGCAGAAGATGTATCTTAATAGCAAGGGCAAAGTCAAACGTCAGGGCAGGGGGAAGGTAGATCGCGACATTTGGCAGGCCAGGGTTGGTTACCAGCCTCCCAGAATGCAGGCCGGACGGAGCATTCGCAGCGTTTGCAAATTGCTTGAATCGGAAGAAATCGAATGGCCTTCGGCGCATCCCGCTACCGTGCCTGGGTTGTGGGTGTGACTATTGGATGTTCGTTGGGATTTCGTTGGAGGCCGCTCGGGGTCCTCCTGGAGGCAGTTTTGAGGCCTCTTGTTGGCCGTTTTCGGGCCTCTGGGGGCTGCTTTTGGGCCTATTGGGGGCCTCTTGGGGCCTCTTGGGGTCTCTTGGGGTCGCTTGGGGCCTCTTCGGCGCCTCTTTGGGCATCCTGGGGGCCTCTTGGGGTAGCATGCTTGGATTTTCGGTTCGTGTTGCCTCTCTTGGGTCCCCTTGGAGGCCGTCTTGGACCCTCTTGGGCAGTCTTGGGCGCCTCTTGGGCCGTCTTGGGGCGCTCTCATGCCGTCTTCGGGCCCTCTTGGATGCCTCTTGGGCCGTCTTGGGTTGGTCTTGGGGGCCTCTGGGGCCGCCGTGGAGCGTCGGAAAGCAGAAATGGCGAGAACGCTTAAGTTCGTTAACAACCTGAGGGGCATCTATTAATTTGTGCCTCTTCGGGACCTCTTGGGAAGCCTCTCGGAGGTTTCTTGGGGCGTCTCGGAGGCCTATTGGGCCATCTCGAGGTTTGGCGTCTTTGAGCATTCCTTCGGCGACTTGAAGCCCTCTTGGACACATGGGAGGGTCAGGGACAGCGTCCACAGAAAGCGAAGGAAACACTTCAGAACTCACGCGAGTCACCATGGGCCGGCAAGGGCCAGCCCAAGAGCGCCTGGGGAATTTGGGATCCATGCCCCTGATAAAGTCGAATTTTGGCTGCAGAAACAGAATAGCTATGAGCCTTGGGGCACTCCACTTCGTGCCAGAGGCATGGTGGCGGATATATGACATGCCAGAGTACTGGGGCCAAGGCCCTGGGCCCAAGACACCTCCCCGGAAGTCCCTTCCACGTCACTTTGGACCGAGCGATATCAAGCCTGTCGCCCACTTTCCTTGCTTTGTGCGTTTGCTCATATTACTTCGTGGCTCGCTCGCACCAATGATGGCACGCCTCCTTCTGATCGCCAGCCTGGTCGGCTTCCGAGGCGCCTCCGGCCTGGCCTCTGCCAGCGACCCCGAGTCGAGGCAGAGGACTGCCCCAACAATGTCGCGGGACGAGTTCGGGAGGGCGTTCTTCACGCAGGGTTCCGTGCCTATCTACACCCACTCGGCTGGTCCACCACCTGGAGAACAGAAGTGGAAGCTCGTGCTTGAAACCGGTGCCACGGACGAACTACTGCAGCGTATTCAGCAGGAGCTCCATCCGACGGCGCAGCACACCCATCCAGACAAGGGCGAGATCCCTTTCGTTGAGGGGGATTTGACGGAAGATGAACTCAGGGCACTGTTGGATAGGTACCAGGGGAGTGTGAAGTTTGCTGAGCTGGACTCGTACTCCAGAAAGATCACGGAGCACATCGATTCATACGACGGTCCGACGGAGCGGCGGTCCTACCCGTGGGGCATCCAGTCCATCAACGCGGACGTGGTGCGGGGGCGGGGCGTGGGGGTGAATGTATACGTGCTTGACACTGGCATTCGCACAACCCACGTCAGTTTCGGTGGCCGCGCCTTCGCAGGGGTGGACGTGGCGACCACGGGGACTCTGTCGGTGTGCGCGTCGGGCAGCACAACGTGTGCTGGAGACAACAATGGCCACGGTACACATTGCGCGGGTGTCGTTGGGGCCGCGACATACGGCGTCGCAGATGGCGTTACCCTCTGGGCAATGAAGGTCCTCGATGACGCTGGCTACGGCTATGACTCATGGACCATTCTGGCCGAGCAGTGGGTTCTGTCCTCTGGCCTAAGACCAGCAGTGCTCAGTGTGAGTATCGGGGGTCCTATTGGCAGCCTGGCAGAGAAGGCCTCGGTCGACGCGCTGGTGGCCGCTGGCGTGACGGTGGTGGTGGCTGCAGGGAACCAGAACTTAGACGCGTGCAACTACAATCCGGCTTTCATCCCGTCGGCAATCACTGTTGGCTCTTACGGCGGGGTTTGGGGTTCGTCATCGGACATGTCCGATTTCAGCAATTACGGCTCCTGCATCGATGTCTGGGCTCCGGGCTCTTACATTCTCTCGACGTATCACCTCAGCGACACCTCGTTGGCTACTGGTTCTGGCACGTCCATGGCCTGTCCGCACGTCTCTGGGCTCGCGGCCATCATGTACGAGGCGTACCCGTCAGCGGGATCCCTGACTGCTTCAGCAAGGTGGGATCTCCTGGCAGCCACGAACCGCACTGGTTGGGTCACTGGCCTCCCCACGACCCCCGCCTCTGTCAACCTGGTGGCGTTGGCACCAACACTCAGCCCGACGCCGTCCCCAACGCCTGCCGCGGCGACTCCTTTTCCAACGCCTGCCGCGACGGCATTGGGAGTCTCCGCCACAGGGGATCCGCACCTGCAAAATGTTTATGGCGAGCGGTTCGATCTGATGAAGCCGGGCAAGCATGTTTTGATAAATATCCCTCGAGGAGAGACCTCCCAAGCATCGTTGCTTCGCGTGCAGGCCACTTCGCAAGGCTTGGGTAGTCGATGTGCGGATCTGTATTTCCAAGAACTGAACATTACAGGGGCATGGGCGGAGGCGAGTGCGCACAAAGTGGGTGGCTTGCGCTATCTTGCCACTGACGTCGGCGGGCAACCGGCCCACTGGGTGCACTTTGGGCCCGTTCAGTTGAAGGTCGCCCACGGGCGCACGCTGCATGGTGTGAATTACCTGAACCTGTATGTCAAGAACCTTGCCCGCGCTGGCCACGACGTCGGCGGTCTACTAGGAGAAGATGACCATTCCGAGGAGGAGACCCCCCCAGAGTCTTGCGCGCACCGCCTGGCGTGGTCCATCTGATCGAATATGTTCAGTCCGCCGATGTGTTCCCCGCGGGACGGCGCAGTGCGGCGGCACAGCGACTGCGATGGCCTGCGCCGCTGGATGTGCACCGCGTGCAGCTGAGGGCGCTGCAAGGCTTTGGCTGCCCGCGTCCTTTTGGCACCTCCGTTTTATAGTTGAATGAAAAAGCAGCCCCCCTGGGGGGCTTCTGGCCCCTCCCCCCCGGGCCGCCCTGGTCGCCCAAAGCACCTTCTGGGGATCACTGGTACAGTCAACGCGCATAGTAAGGACAAACCATTTTTATCAAGGGTACCCTTGGGTCCTTGCCTGCCTCAGCATCTGCGGCCCGTCCCTAGCAATTTTCGCAGGCCAGAATACTTCAACTTCGGCCTCCAAGGGTCCTGCGTCCTTACCACGCGTCCCTACTATACGTTTTCACTGTAAACGACGAGAGCGGCGCAACAGGGCCCAAGACGCCCCGAGATTGCTTTCAGACGGTCCAAGAGACCCCAAAGATATCGCAAGAAGGCTCCTGAGATACTCCCCGAGAGGGCCCCAGGAGGCCCCAGTTGTACCATTCCAGCAGCGTCCAAGACGGCCCAAGTGGCCGCCAATTTTCGCCCCAAGACGGCCCAAGGGGCCCCCAAGAGAGCCACAGGACTGCGGGCAGTACTTATATCCATATCCAGAGCGTCGTGGACTTTTTGGGAAGAGGTGCCGCAACGCAGAGGCGCACTGGATATGGATAAAATCAAGCCTCTTGGGGCCAGATTTTTATCCATATCCAGTGCGTCTACGGTTTCTGGGGAAGAGAGCCCAAGAATCCAAGACGCACTGGATGTGGATATAACTATTGCCCGCATGGACGGCCCAGGAGAACCCCAAGATGATCCAAGAGGCGCCCAGGATGGTCCAACGGGTTCCCACTAGGCCGACAGCAGGCCCCCCCAGAGGCCCCCTGAGGGCCCTCAAAGGGGAGGGGGAGGGGGAGGGGGAGGGGGAGGGGGAGGAGGAGGGGGAGGGGGAGGGGGAGCAGGAGGAGGAGGAGGAGGAGGAGGAGGAGGATGAGGAGGAGGAGGAGGAGGAGGAGGAGGAGGAGGAGGAGAGGCGGGCCCCCAAAACGGCCCTCAAGAGGCCTCCCCAGAAGATTTAAGACTCGTTCTACGAGGCGCCCGGGAAGCATGCCAGGAGACCGCGAACTACAGGCATCCAAGAAGCCCCTGGCCCAAAACTCGGGCATGGTAGCGGTATGGGCAGAAGACCGCGGATAAGCAGGCAATTGGCTTGGCAACGAACCCATCCCCATGCAGTCATGTGTAGCGCAAGGCGCCGGTCTCTCTTCATACTTGCACCGCGCACCGCGGCGCAATGCGGGAAGCATATTGCTGCGGTGCACGCGCGCACGGGCGCGCTGAATTCTAAGTGGGGCACGATCCGCGTGAAGGGTGTGCCGAATAATTCGGATACCACCGCGCGAACGCGTCCACTCAAGCCGCAGGTGGAGCTCCTCTGGGCACGACCAGTGCGAGGCATGTTCCGAAAATGGCGGGGGGACGCCATGCGAAGCTGCCCATGGGTGCCATAGGTGGAGCTCCTTCTTGGACATGATTCGCGTAACGGGTGTGCCAACATGGGCGGGGCGGCGCTGCACGAACCTTGTCCCTGGGCCCGTAGGTGGTGCTCCTTGTGGGCACGATCCGCGTGATGGGCTGTGCCGCAATTGGCGGGGGTGCGCAGTGCGAACCCTGCCTCTGGGGCCGTAGGTGGAGATCCTTGTGGGTCACGGTCTTCGTGAGAGGTGTGCCGAAGCAGGCGGGGGGGGGCGGGATGCGGATCTTGCCTCTGGGACCGTCCGTGGAACTCCCTGCGAGCGACGATCCGTGTGAGAGGTGTGCCCAAGTGAACGGGGCGACGGTATGTAGCTTCTATCTGTTGCCGCAACTGCAGTTGTTTGCGGGGCACGATCCGCGCGAGGGCGTGCCACTATCCTTGTGAGGCCCGATTCCTGTGATGGGGTGTGCTGACATGGGCGGGGGGGGGCGTCAAGCCAAACCTGTCTCTGAGGCAGTCCGTGGAGCTCCCTGAAGGGCACGATCCGTGTGACACCATACGTCTTCCGACGCCGAGCACTTGAGACTACAGCCATAGCTTACAACAGTCTAAGCGTGCGCGATCTGGACGCTGTTGCGATTGAGGGCAGCGCGACATGTGCACTGTGGAGCGAGATGCCTTGTTGGTGCAGTCGGGTCTTGTTTGTCCATAGCGCGATCTGCAGCCGCAAGCCCCAACCTGGGCAACGACAGCCCTCACCCGGGATGCAGTTGCAGCCACGCCAGATCTTATATACCTAAACGATTACCCTTCAGGTGATGAGGAGGTTCGGGATGGGAGGAGGAACCAACGTCTCACTGGGGTTGGTGTGGTCGCGGGTGGAGGAAAGGTGCATCGTGATAGTGCTTCACCCTTGTGCTGCAACGCAAGTTGGCGCTCGAGGCAATCAGCTCAGAGACCACAGCGGCCCAGACTGCCCCAAACAGAACAAAACGTCTAAGCGTGCGCGAAGCGCGAGCGTAGGTCTAGTTGCAAGATGTATGACAACAGAAGCAGCGTGGTCTCCAGGATGTTCAATACTGCAGACGGAGCTTTTTGCGTGCTCCTCGTATCCAACCACCTCATTTCTGACAGCGTGGAAATGTTTGCAAACCTTTGGGAACGCTCCGAAAACAGCCGGACAAGTCAGAGCATATGGAGACAGTGGGCAGCCCGACATCTCGGACAATCTCAGAGGAACATCACGGGTGAGTTACTCGCCCTCCGTCGGTGGACCACCTGGCCCCTGGCCATGCCCACTGGGACCTACGATCGTGCGTCAAGCTGCTCCTTCTTCAGGGTTGGTCGGGGGTGGACAGAAGCCCCAACAGTGACACGTCGATTAGTGAATTGTCCGTTTTCGGTTCTCGAGAGGGCGCCGTGGCCGTTATTTTCCAGGCTCGCGCCCACCAGGTTTGGGCCTCAGGTCGTTTTTACTAAACCACATTTTACTGAAGGGGGGTCTGTCCATCCCCGAGGGCGTCACACTTGATAGAACTGCGTGTTGCTTGAAAGCGACTTCGATGGTACAATCTATGAATGTTTTTGGGCAGCGAGCTCGGCTTCGTCAAATGGAGTGCGTGTGTTTGAGAGTCGAAGCCGACTTCAACAAATACGCAGTTATCCCAGACTCGCAACAGCCTCCCCCCACGCACGGCTCTGGGAAAATGTGTGGAACAGCAACACAGAAGCCCGTGCAGTGACGCCTCTGGTGTGCCCCTCCAGTCCTCCGCGCTCCCCTTTACCTTGTTGTGCGCCCCCCAGTGCGTCGTCGGCCCGGTGACCTCTCCACCGACGCCGCCTTTCTTCGTGCCGTGGACCCGCAGCCCCTCTCCCAGCGTCGTTCTCGTCCCGAGCCGGCTTCGACGGCCCCCGTGGCCAGGCTGCGGCCCCCAGAGCCCCCGAGCGCAGGGCAGAGAGGGCCTTCGCGCCTCCGTGGGCGTGACGCCCGGATCTGAGAGTCTCATCCCCTCCTCCTCCTCTTCCTCTTTTTCTTCCTCCTCCCCTTCCTCCTCCTCCTCCTCCTCCTCCTCCTCCTCGTCCTCGTCCTCCTCCTCCTCCTCCTCCTCCTCCTCCTCCTCCTCCTCCTCGAACTCTTCCTCCTCCCCCTCCCCCTTCCCCTCCTCCTCCTCCTCCCTCCTCCTCCTCCTCCTCTCTAACTCTTCCCCCTCCCCCTCCACCTTCCCCTCCTCCTCCTCCTCCTCCTCCCTTTCCCCTCCTCCTCTCCTCCTCCTCCTCCTCCCCTCCTTCCTCCTCCTCCTCCTCCTTCTCCGCCTCCTCCTCCTCCTCCTCCTCCTCCTCCTCTTTCTCCCCTCCTGGAGGATCCGTGTGCCTCTCGGACGAGGCCAGGACGAGGATTAGTCTGTCTCAAAGTGTTCAGGAACGCTCTCAGAGCTTTCCAGAACGCTCTGAGAAGGCCGCGGCGCCCGAAACCTCCTCCGGAGCCGCCGCATCTGTGAGAGTCTCGATCTGTTCTCACCCGACGTGGTCCTCGTCCTGGCTTCGTCGTGCCCTCCTGCCAGTACTACCGCGACTCGAAGATCGGCACCATCTACGAAGGAGACGCCCGGCCGCGGCTGCCCCTGCGAGATTCGCCGCCCTCCCCGGAGCGCCAGCGAGGCTCCTGGGCTCGGGTTCCCCACTCCCGTGCTGGCGTCGGCCTCCTCCTCCTCCTCCTCCTCCTCCTCCTCCTCCTCCTCCTCCTCCCTTTCCCCACGGTCGGCTTGCGTAGTGTCGACTGGCGGCGACCCCGCCGACGTCGTTCCGCTTGGAACGCCGCTGGCGACCCAGGTTCGGGGGTGGACAGACCTCCTACCCTGACACGTCGATTAAGGAATTGGCCGTTTTCGGCTCGCGAGAGGGCGTCGCGGCCGTCATTTTCGCGGGTCCAGGTCCGTCGGTTTCGGTCCCAGGCTGTTTTCACTAAGGGTCGGTCTACTATAGGGAGGTTTGTCCACCGCCGACAGGTCCGTTCGTTGTTGAACGGTCTGGCGTTCAAGAAATGGCCGATCGTTCAACATTGAACGACCCCCAGGGTGTCAGAAACCAGCGCCGAAGTTGGCACGACACCAACCTGCCGCACACGCTTGTCGTTGAAAGTAGGTATTCTTGACGCTTCGCGTATCGCGTATCCACACCAGAACATCCAGAAACAGATCGCCAGGCGAGTTGCCTTGATCAGGCAAATGTGGAAGCATGCAGTGTAACAACCGCCTTTGAAGTGCCTTCTCGGAGGTCTCTGCCTTGGAAGTGTTTTCTCGGAGGTCTCTTGGTGCCGTCTTGATTCTCTTTTTGGGTTCTCGCGGAGCTACTTGGGGCACTCTTGGGGCCCTCTTGGGGCTCTCTTGGAAGAGCCCGAGCAAATACATGGGATTCTTTAACTTGCCTCCCCCCACGGAATCCCCCCAAAATCGCCTCTTGGGCCCCTCTTGAAGCGCTCTTGGGGCGCTCTTGGGCGCTCTTGGGGCTGTCTTGGGGCTCTCTTGGGCGTCTCTTGGGGCCCTCTTGGGCTCTCTTGGAGCCATCGTGAGGCCTCCGAAGGCCATCGACAGCAAAAAGGCGAGAAGGCAACATTCATTGCTTCTCCTTAGGTTGTGGCCTCTCGGGGGCCTCTCGGGGGCTTTCGTGGAAGGCTCCGTGGCAACTTGGAGCCGTCTTGGAACGGTCTTGGGGCCTCTTAGAGCATCTTGGAAGCCATATCGAGCCAGCTTGGGCTATCTTGAGCCATATTGGAGGCCATTTTGGGCTCTCTGAGGCGCTCTTGGAGCCATCATCGGCCTGAAAGGACCCTCTGACACCTCGCGGGGCGCCCCGTCCAAGTCCAGTGGAGGGGGTAAGGGCAAGCTAGGTGCGCTCGCGCCATATTTGACGTCCTACCCCTCCCTCCTATCGCTTACCATGGCGTAGATCTCCTCTCTGTTCGCACAGTCGGATGTCGAGCAGGGCAATGGTCCCGAGAGGGTGCGCGATGCATCGTAAACCACGGCATAGCAGGGCGTAGAAGAGCACGGCAGAGCGTAGTATGTCATAGCATGGCGTGGCGTTGCGTAGTGAAGCATTGCATCACAAAGCATTTCACCGCAAGTAATGGCATCGCACAACGGCATAGAATAGAACATGACATAGCATGGCGTTGAAGATCAAAGCGTAGTATGGCATAGCAGGGCGTGGCGCTGCGTAGCCAAGCACTGCATGTCCTAGCATTGCAGCTGAAGGCGTGACATCGCACAGCGGAACACCACATAGCATTGCATTGCATGCCGTGGCATGGCACTGGAAATGATGACGCCAGCGCTGCAGCGGGAGCAAGATTCGGAACGAGCGGAAGTGCGGAAATGAGGTCAGCTCTGCAGCGGGAGCCCGATTCGAAACGAGCGGAAGCGCGGAAGTGAGGTCAGCGCTGCAGCGGGAGCACGATTCGGAACGAGCCGAAGCCCGAAAATGAGACCAGCGTTTCAGCGGGATCAGCGTTTTTGACAAAACCCAAGTGAAAACCCAACTCCGGGGGATCCTGTGTGTAAAAAAAGTGTGCGGAGGGGGGCCGAACATTTTCCGGACGTCATCAGGGGAGAGAGGAGAGTATTATTCATATTGTGTTATTGTGGAGGGGTAAACCCCTCCCCGAAGGGGAAGAAGGGAAGCTGGAAGAGGAAACGCGCTAAACCACTACGCCCAGAGGGCTGGTGGGATTTATGGAATCCCAGATCCCGGCCTATTTCAGGCGCCTTGCTCTTTGTTCCTTTTCCTTCGTCTTCAGGGGGCGGGTGGAAATCCAATCTACTTCCAGCGCCTTCTTACTTCATGGTTCTACCTACTTCTTCCGACCGACGAGTACGGAGTCACGCTCTCTCAGCTGCGCGTTTCAGGTGGCAGGCACGATCACGGCCGGCAAGGGTGAGCCACGATGCGGGTCACGGACCGTCGGGGGGCAGGGAGGGAACGAGGGAGGAGGGGAATGGAGGAAGAGGAGGATTCGCGGTCACCTGCGAACCCTGCCTCTACGCGTGCAATCGCCGCTGTAATCGGACACGCGCCCGTTGGGGTTCACACGGCTGCAGTCATCCTTCAGCTTCTGAACCCCAGCTGGTTCTGCAGAAGTCTGCCCTGCAGGGGCAGGGCCTGGTTCAGATGTGGTTGCTTGAAGGAGTGGACGGGAGGGAAGTGCGGAGGGGAGGGGAGAGCATGAGGCCGGGATGGGGATGTCGGGGGGGATAGGAGGCCACATGCGAACCCGACTCCTACCCCCCACGATTTCTGAGGGGGAGGGTGGGGTTCACTTCGTTCGGGAGCTCCCGAGCGAAGTGAACCCTGCCCTCCCCCTCAGAAATCGTGGGGGGTAGGGGTAGGGCTCGCATGTGGCCCCCTGGGGGAGGAGGGCATGCTCCCGCCATTCCCCATCCCTTCTTCCTTCCCTCCCGTGCTCTCTCCTGCCCCCCTCTCCCCTCCCGCCCTCTCCCCTCGTTTCTCTTCCTCCCTCCCATGCCATCCATGTCCTCCCGCCCTCTTGCGTGCCATCATGTCCGCGTCCCCTCCCCCATCCCCGAGGGCGGGGGGCGGGGACGAGGGGTTTGTGTGGTGGTGGACGTGCCACGATTCTCCTGCCTTCCCGCCTCCTCGCTCTTCCTTCTGCTGTTGCTGCCTACGGTTGTCCTAGAGAGCAAACTTGCAATTGGCATCATCATCCCTTTCGTCTTCCCTCCCTACCTTCCGCTCTCATCTCCTCCCCCCCTTCCCCAGGTCCACCGGGGAGGATGGAAGCGGGCAGGGGGTGGGCGCGGAGGAGACGGGAGATGATGGTGTTGCTGATGGTGATGATAGTGTTGTTGATGTTGCTGCTGGTGATGATGCTGCTGATGATGCTGCTGATGATGATGACGATGCTGATGATGAGGATGATGATGATGGTGGTGATGATGATGCTGAGGATCCTGCTGATGATGTTGATGATGACGATGATGCTGATGATGATGCTGATGGTGATGGTGAAGCTGATGATTATGATGATGATAAAGAGGATGCTGATGATGATGATGTTGATGATGCGGCTGATGATGATGATGATGATGATGATGATGATGATGATGATGATGATGATGATGATGATGATGATGATGATGAGGAGGAGGAGGAGGAGGAGGAGGAGGAGGATACTGGGGCGATGATCAGGGCAATGGTGGCGACGATGCCGATCGTGAAGATGAAGAGGCGGAGGAGGAGGAGGAGGAGGAGGAGGAGGAGGAGGAGGAGGAGGAGGAGAAGAAGTAGGATGAGGAGAACACGCAGGGGAAGCAGGATGGCAAAAAGAGCAGCAAGAGGAAGAGGAGGAGAAGTATGAAGAGGGGCTCCTCCCTCCTCCCTCCTCCCTTGTGCCTCATCGCTCTACTGTCACGCATCCTCCTGGTGGTGGTCTTTGTGCAGGGCGGTGCAGAGACGCTGCCCAGAGGAACCAGCAACATCCAGCTTGCCACCATCGCGAAGGAGCTCCGGCGAGGCTACGACCGCTAGGATCCTATCCTGCTTCCCCTGGCTTATTTTCCCTTCCCTTCAGTGCCCTCCCCTCCCAAACTTCCCTTTTTTGTCCCACCCTCCTCTCCTCCCTCCATCCCTCCCCTTCTCGAAGGATGGCAGGGGGAGGAGGAGGTGAAGGAGGAGAAGGAGGAGGAGGAGGAGGAGGAGGAGGAGGATAGGGGGGAGGAGACAAGGATGAGGGGGAGGGATCGTTGAGCAGGCCGGCCGGCCGTACACAGCGAGGCGATGATGTCAATGCTGCTGAACATGCTGCTGCTGATGATGCTGGTGATGATGATGATGATGATGATGATGATGATGGTGCTGTTGCTGGTGATGATGCTGCTGATGCTGATGATGCTGGTGCTGATGATGACGATGCTGCTGATGATATTAATGTTGATGCTGACGATGCTGATGCTGCTGATGATGATGCTGTTGATGCTGCTGATGCTGATGATTATACTGCTGCTGATGATGATAACGACGATTATGAGTATGCTGATGATGCTGATCAGGATGCGGTTGCTGCGGCTGCTGATGATGCTGCTGATGATGCTGCTGCTGATGATGATGCTGATTATGATGATGATGATGATGATGATGATGATGATGATGATGATGATGATGATGATGATGATGATGCTGATGCTGATGATGATGATGGTGATGGTGCTGATGCTGATGCGGATGCTGATGATGAAGCTGATGTTGATGCTGATGCTGATGTTGATGCTGCTGATGATGAGGAGGAGGAGGAAGAGGAGGTGGAAGAGGTGGAGGAGTTGGAGGAGGAGGCGGAGGAGGAGGAGGACGACGCAGACGAGGAGGAGGTGGAGGAGGAGGAGGAGGAGGCTCTTTTCTGACTACATGGGGGATGCCCCCCCTCTCCGCATAGCTCCGCACGCGTCTCCTCGACGCGAAGCCGCGCCGTCGGCCAGGCACGGCGGGGAGAAGGAGGAGGAAGGGGAGGGGGCGGGAGAGGGGGAGCGCAAGGGGGAGGAGGAGGAGGAGGAGGAGGAGGAGGAGGAGGAGAGGAGGAGGAGGAGGAGGAGGAGGAGGAGGAGGAGAAGGAGGAGGAGGAGAAGTAGGAGGGAGGAGGGAGGAGGGAGGAGGGAGGAGGGACGAGGAGGAGGAGGAGGAGGAGGAGGAGGAGGAGGTGGTGGCTGGCCTGAGGCGGGTTCAAAATCAGAAATCGAGATCGCTCTCAGAGGCGTCGGGCTCCGCACCACTGCCCCTACCAGCGTCCCGCAGCGAACTCTCCCCCAGGGCCCTCACCCTTGGAAGGTCAGCTCCCTCGATGCCGGAGGAGGCCAGCACCGACGACTTAGAAGCAACGCCTGGGACCCAAACAACGCCAGACTCCGAAACATGAGGAACATGGAGGGGCCTTCATACCAATCTCTCGATCGCCGCTCTCTCCTGCAAACTCAACCGACACGGCGAGCCGAACACGAGAGATTTGGTGGAGGCCCGATCGTGAGGATGCTTTCCCCTGCGCGCTCTACTCATCTGACTCCTGATGCCTGGGCTCGCGGGGCGGCCTTTGCACCTCTCCTTCATTTCAAAGGTCCAGGCCTGTTGTCCGACCCGCAAGTCCCACAACGGATACAGAACACGATGGACGCACCTTCACGCGAGGGAGCCCCGATCTCACACTTGACTAGGCCATGCCCGGAGGCATACAAGGACGATGACAGCTGCTCAGCCCGTTCTTCCTGGCCCGCCTCCCCCACCTCGACCGCCGACGGCGGGTCCACGACAACCTCCTCCTCCTCCTCCTCCTCCTCCTCCTCCTCCTCCTCCTCCTCCTCCTCCTCCTCCTCGGGCGGGGGCTCGGCAGCATCGAGCCTTTCGTCACTCGCTCGGACAGCACGGTCGCATGCGGACGCGGGCGGCACACCTGGCGGCGTTAGGCCGACCGTGTCCTGCCGATCGGTCGACCGATGGGAGAGGACGACCAGTCTACCTCTCCACTTGCAAGACTCCGCAGCCAGCGCCTCGAAGCCTCGAAAAGGATTGGCACCGTCATCTGTCAGCCCGTGCATCGCGGCCTCAGCTTCGGCATACGTGTCGGCACTCTGGTTGGCCTTGCGCTCCCACCACGTGGATCTCCCTACCTCAACGTCATCCTCCGACGCGAGGGCGAGAGTTTTGTGGGCTCTGAGGTCGGAGGCTCCGGAGTTCCCCCAAAAGGGATCCCACATGTGCGCCTTGGCCGAAGCGAAGCAGCATCGACTCCTGAACCTGGGTTCCTGCCGAGAGAATCCCGAGCGTCGACTGACAATCAAGATACAACTCGAAGGGCCCCATGCTTAGAAACGCAAGCAGGTGTATGGCACGATCCTCTCCATCTTTTGCGGTCTGGCGAGGCCCCGACTTACATGGCACGGGCCCATACGCAGCATGTAGCACATTCCCGAGCCTGTCAGCCTGGACCTGGGCCCACCCAGCTCGACTGACACCTGGAAGCCTTGACCAAAAAGCCGAACCGTCACTGAGCATCACATTGTTAGTCTGTCCCGAGGAAGGCTTGTTGACCCACCTGACTTGGACCTCGGGCTCCCCGCGGGGGAAGAATTCCAAGGGAGATTGAAAGACCCTCTCGCGAAACGCTCCGCCACCTCCCGACTTCCCGCCCCGACGCGCCTCGCTCCCTCGGCCAGCTAGGGGGAGACCTCATCTCTCCGCAACGCCTGGTGAGCCCCACATTCGCACTGTCGATGCCACAGAGTAACCTCGCTAGCCATGCACAGCCTACACCAGCTCGAGCCGCGCAGGCTGTGTCCGTGCACGCGCGACTGAGGCCCGTGGACACTGCACAGTGGCGAGCGGACGGCTCCCGGGTGGTGCAGCGTCCAGTCCTGCGGCTTATTCCGGAGGACCGCGCGCACCCCGTGCCAAAAAAAAATTGCCAGCTCGGGTCTCGGTTGGGTCCTGACGTCCCCAGCCCCCCTGACTGGTCTAGGGCAAGCCTGTCTGACGCCTTCAGGGCCCCCTCCTGAACAAGTTCTTACCATTCACGGCAAGCTGGTTCAAGTTCCACCCGGATCCCAGATCACCCCTGAGCGTGGAAAAACAACACAAAGTTTCAGCTTGTGCGCTCTGCTGTCAACACCGCCACGTCCGCGGGTGACGAGGCTACCCTCCAATGATGTCGGACTCCAGCCATCTTTTCGATCGCCGCGTCCATAGAATCCCCGAGGATGACAGGACTAGGAAAGCTGTTCCAGAATGCCTGGTACAACATGTGAGCAGTGCTGGCCACTAGGGGGTCCGCCAGAGCCCCTAGCCGAAAGGAGTGAATCCGAATTCCCAATGAGAAGCCCCTGGGGAGACGACTTAGAGCCTGGGCCGCTGACAGCCGCAATGCATGCAGCACTGACGTCGGGACTCCTGTGACGCTACTTCCCCACAGTGCCGCCGCTGTGGCTCCTGTGCGGTGGATGAGGCCTACTTCAGCCCCCGCGCCACGCACAACCTGGATCCTCCTGGAGCGCTCTTTGGCCGGTGCAAACCCACTGCGAGCTATGCCAACTCTCCTGCGGGCCCCTAGGGACGCGTCCGTGCCGAGACTTCTCGCCGAACCGACCCGAGAGAGTACAGTCGGGGCCCTGAAGAAGGAACCCTTTCCGTTGGGGAGGGGCTCCGCGTTCCTTCGGTGTTTCGCAGCTTGCCTCTGGTGTTCCTTATGTTTTCGATCGGAAATCGAAGTTTAACTTATGGAAGAAAGGGGCCTCGTTCCTTCTTTTGGGTTCCTTAGGTCAAGGCCCCGACTGTCCTGGGGCCCTCCACTTGCTGTTGATAAGCTCGTCAACGACCTTGCTGCAGAGGTACTCAAATCTCATGCGCAGCCACAGGCAGGCTCATGCGTTCGAAGTCGGATGACAACGATTCCGCTCCCTCGGCCAGTGTGGTGCAACCTGCGCCTGCCCGCCACAGGCCTGCAGCGCAGTGTCGTCAACGACGTCCCTGACGCACCGCTGTGGGCGCCCAGCGCGAGCTCTGAAAAGAAGCTGGAGGAGAAGCCGCTTAGCTAGGCAGGGCGCTCCACTGCAGCCGGCGATAACCGTGCCATTCGCCCCGATCACTCTCGACACCGCCCCCCCGTGCATGAGCGCCCTCGGCCCCGCGCACATGGTGCGCAGACCCCGAAGGAGACGGGTCGGGAAGTTACAAACTGATGGCAGCTTCGTGGAGGCACTCGTGCGAGATGTGCTCATAGAATCTCGAGAGGTCGAGCAGTGCCGATCCTCTTTCGAAGCCGACGCCCTTGCAGAAACTCCCCAACAGGGTGGGCCCACCCCGCTCTTTCGCGCGTGGTATTGCTGTTCGCTCCCCAGTAGATGGTCTCTGCATTATGCCCCTCCCACTGCTTGAAGAGTGGCTGCCGCGCGCGCGACCGCAGCCGCGCGACAAACGCCCACGAGCCGATGGGGCACCGCCCCCCGAGCTCGAGTGCGCCGTCGGCCGCATTCGCGACTAGGTCTGCAAGCATGGAGGAGGGGAAGCGCTCGTCGCTGGTGGTTTTCAGCAACGGCGTCATGCCACGTAGCTTGTCACGCCAACGATTTGAAGG
Organism: Prorocentrum cordatum; assembly: GCA_963575745.1. Classification (NCBI taxonomy): domain Eukaryota; class Dinophyceae; order Prorocentrales; family Prorocentraceae; genus Prorocentrum; species Prorocentrum cordatum. Next base: position 73,999 of record CAUYUJ010016635.1, read on the forward strand.
CTCTCGGCCTCGACGGCCCACCTTGCCTGCCGCGGAGTCTCGACAGCGACGCAGCAAAGTATAGAAAGCGACCCACTCGGTTCTGGAGGCCGAGAACCGTCCACTTTGATTCTTGTCCCAGAAAGCCCCCAGGGGTATTTAGCATGTTTTGGCCCCCCAGCTCGCCCCACGTAGTCAGCCGCCCCGAGGGCCTCCAAACCATTCATCTGGACCAGCCTCTCCTCGGCAAACGTAGACCACTGCTCGCGCATGCCGCCCAAGTCTACGACTCGCCCGCCGCCCTCCAATCGCATCCTGGGGTTCCCTGGGATGGGCCAAAAACGCCGTGCTGCAAAAAGCTTTAAAGCCGAGCTTGACGTGTAGTGGCCGCCGTGTGCGACGCGCCCTGCAGTTCCAGCGAGACAGGCGAATGGCTTGGCATCGCTCGGACGTGTGCATTTTTCCTTCGGCGAGGACCATCGAGGAGCATCCTTGATCATTTGGAGACAAAACCGCGCACGAAACCGAACACAACACAGGAAATGGACGTCCGAGCGATGGCCAGATGGGGGCACAGAAAGGGGCTCCACCGAGGGCTCTCGCCTGCTGGGCTCTCCAGACCAGACACTCCGCAACCACAGAGAGACGTCGAGCGTGCGTCCACCTCCAGTTGCACCTACAGCCTCCGTGGCCCCGTTGTCGGAGACATCCGGGACAGGTGCAGGCATCGACTCGTCCAGCGGGACCCTTCCAACCTCGACGCCCGCGCACGTGGCCCGAGTGGGGGGCGACAGCTTCTCCTCTCACCGACGGGGGCCACTCCGAGGGTGACGAGTCCGACGGCGCGAAGTTGAAGCCGCCGTGAATAGTCCGCGGACGCAGCGGCCCAGGGAGACACCCGCCAACGTGTTCCATCAGCGACGCGTTCGGCCCCGCCAGCTCTGGACACGTGAGGAAGTGAACGGAAACGATGGGCAGGCCTTGTGGGGGCCCGACATTGACCAGCTGAACGACGATGCGACTCTTGCAGCCGTTCAACTCCATGGGGCTCGACGGAGTGGACGCTAGGTGGTCTCCTACGCACGCTGCTACGCCTGAAGAACTCTGCATTGGACCTGGCCCTGTCGAAAGTGCAGCATCAAAGGCAGGCCTCAGATGCCGCTTCGCACACCAACCAGAAGCAGAGATCATCTTGCCGGTCGCCTTGAGCCTGGTCTCCTGGGCGCACGCCACGCCTGGTTGCTTGCTGCCCACGACCGTGTTGTCGGCTACCCACTCCAGGACGGTCTCCGCCGTGCCCCACGGATTGTCGTTGAGGCCGAGGAATGTGGGCGATGTCGGCAGCTTCTGACGCTCCACTTTGGCACCGACACGCCCCGCATCTCTAGGCCGAGGCTTGTCTGGCCCTGGCTCTGCACAAGGCCGCGCAGTCGCAGCGACCACCTTTGCCTTCGCATCGGATGGTGCCGCCAGGCCCCTGCGCTCCTCCTCGGCATCGCCAGGCCCAGCCACGCCAGGTCGCAGCCCGCCAGATCGGAGCACGAGTCGAGCCTGGCCAAGGCCGTCGCCCACGAGGGGCGGCGGCGGCACCTTGCCGCCAGGCAGAGGCGGGGCACCTGTCCCCAGTCCAGAGGAATGCACGTCTTTGGCCACCTGGGAGAAATAAGTGAGCACCCCCTCGCGCTAGCCCTCCGTGACCATGAGTTGCGCGATCGGGAGAAGAAGCCAGACCCCTGCGCTCTTCCATGGAAGCGCCGCGCCCAGCCACGCCAGGTCGCAGCCCTCCACGTCCAAACGTAGGGCAAGCCTGCCCAAGGCCATCGCTCCCGTGGAGCGACGGCTGCCCCGCCTTGAAAGCTGATGGCGTTGAAGTGCTGGCCCTCGCCGTAGCACTTGTCCCCGGCCCAGAGGAATGCACATCCCTGACCACCAGGGGAAGTCAACATCCAGCTCCTCGAGCTGGGCTTTCCTGACTTTGCTTGTCGGGACTGCATCGAGCTCCGCGTGGGTGGGGGGGGAGAGGGCGTCGGCGCGGCCAACGCGGCCGAGCCGACCTGCGCGCCGTCGGTCGCTCTGGGCAAGTTGCCGGAGGCTGCCCGCAACTCCCTGTGGTAGTCCATGCGGGGAACCCGGCTGCTACCAGTCGTCGCGGAACCTGGAGTACACGCGGCCCACGGCCCACATGCTGGGCTGCCCGACTTCCAGCGACTCCCCCCTGGGCGCACGTGGGGTCTCCACTTTCTTCGGTCGGGCGAGTGCACGCGAGGAAGCAGCCGCCCACGGCCTGCTTCTCCAGGGCGACGATGGGGGCCTCGCTGGCCGCTTCGCTGGCACACCGAAGCCCAGCTCAGGCCGCTTCAAGTCCACGACTTTGGAGCTCCAGAAGGCCAGCGTGTCGGCCATGCCTCGGTCGTCTCCGCGCCGAGCCTCGTCACATTCGCCGCCGTGTGCGGTTGATCCCCAGCGCCGCCGCAGCCTGGGCATACTTGCGCTTGGCATCCTCACGGTTCCCCGCTGCAGCGTTGCGAAGCGCCTCGCTTGCTGCCTTGAAGGCGGCTTGCTTGGCCTTGAAGTCGTCGCCGAGCAGATCGAGGTCGATGTCGTCACCTTCCTCAGCATCAACGGGAATGTCGACGCCGTCATCGCCGCCAGCAGCAGAAATACCACCGCCGCTCCCATCTGCTACCGCCTGGATCTCTGCCTCGGCCTTCGCCGCAGCACACGCAGGCATGGAGGTGCAGCTGCTGGAGCACCTGGAGGGCCTCCTTGCCACGCTGGGAGTCCAGCATCTTCTGGTCCAGTCCCGCAGTGAGGGCCACCACTGGGTCTCAAACTCACCTGCCTGGGTCTTCGCCAGCGACGCCATGGCAGTGTCGAGCTCGGCCTCCACAGCGGTGATGGTATCGTTGACCTCGAGGAGCTCGTTGCCGAGCTGTGCCTTCTGCAGCACGATGGCCTCGGACCTGTCCTGGGCCTTTGCAAGTTCTTCTAGCGGTTCTCCACCTTCCAGCGCAGTGATTGCGCTGACGCCAGCTTGGCGGCCTGCTCCTTGACCTTGGCCTCAGCAGCCGCTTCGATAGCCGCTTCGATTTCACTCGAGTCCAAGCCTAGCTTCCTGAGGAACCCGGCCACCGCCTGGAACGTGAGCTCGCCGCTTGCCGCTGGACGCAGCGCCCTGGCCAGGCGACTTGCCAGGCTGGCCGCCCCTGTCCTTCGTCTTGTCGCTGCTCTTACTCTGCCAGGGGGGCGTCGCCAGTGCTTCTTCGCCCGTGAGCTGCGCCATCTTGACCCTGAGCTCATGCCGCATGCGCAACTGTGCCGCTCCGCCCATGATCGAAGGTGGCGGGCCTTGGGACCAGGATCCTCTCGCTCCTCGCCCTTGAACAGCAGAGAAGGAGGGGCTCTTGAGGCTCGCCGCAGCCCGCTTCGCCGCCTGATCGATACTGGTCGCTGCCGCTTCCCCACACGTCTGGCACTTCACTCTTGATGCCCAGTTGTCCGCACCACCACAACTGCAACTCTACATGGGGGTATTCGGCCCCGGAAGAACGTCTGGTGGCGGCGCCATGGCCCGGAGGCTGGTGGGGCTGGCGCCGTCCTGAAACACGGAAATGATTTGGCTCGCGCCACTCGCCGCTTCGAGGTAAGTGGTCGCAATCTCGAGATTCGCTCAACCTAGCTCCAGCCGAATGGGCTAGGAAGAGGAGGATGCGGATGCGGAGGAGGAGGCGGAGGAGGAGGAGGAGGAGGAGGAGGAGGAGGAGGAGGAGGACGAGCAGGAGGAGGACGAGGAGGAGGAGCGGGAGCGCCCGAGCCCCCTCGGCCAGGACGGTGCGGCGCCGCGCCCCAGCGCACCGACGAGGTTGGCGCATGCATCCGCCCGGCGGTCGGCCGTGCGACGAGCGCGCTCCTCCAGGGGACCCCGTTCTGAGCCCGTTCGGCGTCCGAGTCCATTCCCAGATCTCCGCCGATGTCTTCCTGGACTTCGGCCGTTGGAGCCTGTTTTGGGGCCCCGGGGCCATCAAGAACGGATCCGGGATGTAAACCTAACCCCAGGGAAGGGGTCGCGTCCGACTTGGGGACGCGCATTCAAAATATGACATGGTCTGTCCGTGCGGTAGGGGTTGCGACACAATGTTGGCAATTATGGCCCGATACGCTGTCCGGCTTTCGCGAGTTCCCCGAGTCCCGGGCTATTGCATGTTTTTGCGTTCAGTGCCCTGCGGTCGGCGTCTGTCGCGGTGGGTGTTGAGGATAGCTCCATTGAGGGGCAGCGGATTCCTCTTTCTCCTCTCCTTGCTTGCCTTGTAGGAAAAAATCATGACATGGTCGGACCTGGGAGTCCATTCGGCCGCCGAAGGGGCAGCCGAGCGAGCTCATTTCCTAGAGGGCGGTGCGGATTGGACTCGTTCGGCCGCCGAGTGTGCTCGATCCTGAGTCTGCTCGTCGGCCGAGTGGGTTCAGACGCCGAACGGGCTCAAATAGGTACCCCCCCCCGGGGTCCCGATGTGGAGAGCAGGCCCAGATCGAGGACGTCCTGGATCTGGGGTCGCCCTCAGCAGCGGGGACCGTGCTGTGCGTCTTCCTCCGGTGGCTTCGGGGGAATCCGTCACTGTCTTCGGAGGGTTCCGATTGCTGTTGCAAGTTTTCGAAGGTTTTCGGGGCCGGCTCGCCTTCTTTCAGATGCGCCTCGCCGAGGGTGCTCCCGGGAACGGCCGCCGGAGGCCCGAGTCGTCGCCCGATTTGAAAGGACGCACGCGGAGGTTGCTCGCCGTTTTCGGCTTCCATGGGCCCTCGCTTGGGCTCTGGCGGGATGACGCGCCGGGGACAGGGCCAGGAATTCTGATGGTCCCGAGCTAGACGAGCCAAGACATATGATGTTCGAGCCTGGGGTTAGCAGCGAGGATCGAGGGTCGATGGTCAAGGGAGGAACGACTCTGTGATCCGTGCGTCGTAATTTTGTTCACGCATGGGCGCTGTCGTCCGTTTCCGGGTTCGGGGGCATTGGCGAATCGATACCGCTCGAGAAAGAGCATGCCGCAGAAGGTTTGTGTCTCGTGTTCTTTCTTGCATGCTGCCATACGCTTGTTCGCGGCGTCGGATCTCAGGGGAGATGGTGGAAAGACGGTCCCAGACACTTGCCGACTGCACACGACAGTGGCTGCGCGCGTTGCTATTTGGAAGCCTGGCTGCCTCCACAGCGGTAGCTGGTGCAGACGCCCAGTCGAGTTGCCTGGGCGCCCCCTTCTCTTGGCCTGCGCGATGTGATCCTGGGAGGCGTGGAAGCAGCCGCGCCCGTGCGCTGGGCCCCTCTCCCCCTCGCGCTTCTGCTGCCCCTCCCCGTGCTCCTCCGCGCGCTGCTGCTGCTGCTGCTGCTGCTGCTGCTGCTGCTGCTGCTGCTGCTGCTGCTGCTGCGGCCGCCCTCCCGCCCCCCCCCTGGTGCCCCTCCTGCGCCCCCGCGACGCAGGCGCGATGCCGAGCCCGATCCCATCCGACTGAGCTCCTCGTCTCCCCCTCCTCCCCCTCCTCCTCCTCCTCCTCCTCCTCCTCCTCCTCCTCCTCCTCCTCCTCCTCCTCCTCCTCCTCCTCCTCCTCCCTCCTCCTCCTCCTCCTCCTCCTCCTCCTCCTCCTCCTCCTCCTCCTCCTCCTCCCCCTCCTCCTCCTCCGCCTCCTCCTCCTCCTCCTCCTCTTCCTCCTCCTCCTCCTCCTCCTCCTCCTCCTCCTCCTCCTCCTCCTCCTCTTGCCTCGAGGAGGCCGACGTCCCCCGAGGTGAAAAAGCTCGAGGGGAGGCCGCGATCCGAGCCTCGCCCAGAGGAGCCTGGCGAGCCAGACTCGGGTGCCGACGGCTTCGGCGGACGTCACGGACTGCTGGGCCTCAGGTCCGCCCCCCCCTCCCCTCGCACGGGGCTATAGGACGGGGCTCGGACGAGGGCGAATCCCTTCCAGAGCGCTGCGCAATGCCGAGCCCGATCCCATCCGACTGTGCTCCTCGTCTCCTCCTCCTCAGAGGAGTCTGGCGAGTCAGACTCGGATGCCGACGGCTTCGGCTGACATCACGGATTGCTTGGCCTCAGGTCCGCCCCCCCTCCCCTCGGACGGGGCTATAGGACGGGACTCGGACGAGGGCGAATCCCTCCCAGAGCGTCCCGGGACGCTCTCGGAGCGTTCCATGGAGCGCTGTGAGAAGGCACTGGCGCCCGAGACATCCTCCAGAGCCCCCCCCCTGGTAACCCCCTCCTGCGCCCCCGCGACGCAGGCGCAATGCCGAGCCCGATCCCATACGACTGCGCTCCTCATCTCCTCCTCCTCCTCCGCCTCCTCCTCCTCCGCCTCCTCCTCCTCCTCCTCCTCCGCCTCCTCCTCCTCCTCCTCCTCCGCCTCCTCCTCCTCCTCCTCTTGCCTCGAAGAGGCCGACGTCCCCCGAGGTGAAAACGTCGATGGGGAGGCCGCGATCCGAGCCTCGCCCAGAGGAGTCTGGCGAGCCAGACTCGGATGCCGACGGCTTCGGCTGACATCACTGACGAACGGACAACACACACCCATACCCATAGGGGGGTAGTTGGGAGGAGGACTGGCTATGGGTATGGGTGCGGGTTGTCGGACCCTGGGGAACGCTCCCGTTCGAGCGGGGACCCCCATCCGACAACACGCACCCATAGCCCTCTCCGATCCCCCTATGGGTATGGGTGTGTGTTGTTGGTTCGTCAATCACGGATTGCTGGGCCTCAGGTCCGCCCCCCCCCCTCCCCTCGGACGGGGCTATAGGACGGGACTCGGACGAGGGTGAATCCCTCCCAGGGCGTTCCGGAACGCTCTCAGAGCGTTCCATAGAGCGCGTGGCTTCGGCGCCGCGTATTGGCGGGGCGAGACATGGGGACAGCGAGGGCTGCAGAAAAGGGGCCCTTCAGGGCCCCTGAAGGGGCCCTTTAGGGCCCCAAAGGGGCCTTCGGGGCCCGAGAAGTGCACCTTTCTCCCCCCCTTGACTTCTTCGCCCCCCACGAAGCGACGCCCAAGAGCTGGGAGGCTGGCGGAAGCGAAAATGGCTCCCCCCAAGAGATGCCAATTTGTGCATTGGGTCCAGGGGTTCCCAGAACCCGCCACGTGGCAGAAGTTTCGGCCCAGCTCGGCACAGTCTCCATGGTGCCGCCCGCAGTTCATTGCTGCTCTTGCATTGGGGGGCCAGCACTAGGGCCCACTGCGAAACACCTAGTTCTTATGGCAGGATGCAGCGTGCTACAGTGCATACGTGTGCTGTCGACGAACCACAACGTAAAGTTCTTGCTTCCGTTTTAGGGCGCGCGGTTGCAACAGCGGTCATGTTTTGGTGTATTGGTGACCAAACTTAATAGCATATCAACCAGCGAGCCAGCATAACGTCACATACATCACGCCGTAGCGCACACATGACGCAGAGGAGCAGCGCGAGGAACACCATCGTCAATATCATCAGCACCGTGCATGAAGAAGTGGCGAAAATATCGACCAGCAGTGCTTCCAGTTCAGTCGTACTAGCGGCTACAAAGATGTCGATCATGCCGATGAACACTGCAGCGGGAAATTGACAAGCAACTGGGGATCTAAGAGCCAGAGCAGGTATAGACCAGCCCGCTAACCTTCTTGACGGACGAACCAACACGTAACGTTTTTCGGCCTTCTCTGGTTGTCTTTTTCATGGTGTCTGTTTCTGTTGGCGGGGGGAGTGTGCCAGCTTCGGCCAAGTTTGGGGCCCCCGAGGGGGCCGGGAGCCCTTTAGCCCCCCGTTCTTCCGCGTTCCTGGGCGCCGCCGATGTCGAGAATCTCCCGCGCCCGGCCTGGCCTGGTTCGGTCTCGGCACAGGCACGACTGCACCGCCCCGCCCGAACGCGCCAGCGCCACGGTCAGGCAGCTAGGTGAGAGAGAGAGTCGCGGAGCGGTCCCCCCCGCCATCCGTGTGGACCCCCGACCCTACGTATGTACGGTTGTCTTGATACAGTGATCCTCTCCATCGTCCCCCTCCCTCCTTCTGTTTGGCGAGCGCTCGGGCGCTCAGCTGGCTCCCGGCTCCTGGGCCAACGGTGCACAAACGCGCCAGGCGAGGCAGCAGCATGCGCCTGTTTTCGCCGCCGAAACACTGATCCTCCTCCTCCTCGTTCTCCTCCACCTTCTCCTGTTCCTTCTGCTCCTCCTCATCCGTCACCTTTTTCTCCTCCTCCTCCTCCTCCTCCTCCTCCTCCTCCTCCTCCTCCTCCTCCTCCTCCTCCTTCCTTCCTCCCCCTCCTGCGTGGGGAGGCCGCTACCTCAGCGCCTGCAGCCTTCCAGGCCGCTGCCACAAGACTGCAACGGGGCAGAGTGGTGCAGCAGCGCTGGCGCACCCAGGATTTTCCCGGACCCAGTGATCCAGGGTCTTGTTTGTTTCCCACATATTGGGTCCCCGGACGTCTCGACCCTTCTCCTGAGCCTAGATCATTGCACACCAGATCTTTCGGTCGCGATCGGTAGCGACTCATCGGCACTCCACAAACGGTCGCGACCAATTTTGAAGCAAACCGGTCGCGACCGATACCAGAATTCCCAGCCACACCGATAACGTCAGTTTTTGATCAATAAGCGATCCCCCAGCCCCCCCAGCGCTGATGAATCTACCACGCGCGGCGCGAAACTAATTCTCAACTCGCTCGCGCCAGGGCTCGGGGTGCCACCGCGCCACGGATGAGGGCACACGACATGAACGACGCGCCGCTTCCGAGGGGGCGGCGCGCCCGCACAGTGCAGCACAGAACGTGTGTGAGCGTTGCGCGTGTGAATCTGTGCCTTGTCTCCGCAGACAGCATCTATACACCACCACCGTGGTTGGCCAGGGCCAACCTGGGCCCTGGCATGTTGTATACGCCCTGCTGGCCGATGCCAGCAGGGCGTATACACCATTGTGGAGCTCAGGGTGGCCCTGGCCAGGCACGGTTGTGGTGTATGGATGCCTTCTGTGCCGTGTCCCAAGAGCAAGCGACCTCGTTCGTTCGTGGGCCCTGCAGTGCGCGCTGCCCGCTGCGTTGGGCTCATGGGCGTGCGCCGCTCGAGGCTCGAGGTTTTGTTGGGGCCCTGGTTCGTTTGCTCGTCCCGCCGGCGTTTCCCGAGTGGTCGCCGTCGCGGCTTTTCCCCTGGCGCGTGGCTGGTGCTAGACGCCAGCCTGACCTATCCTAGAAGTTCTTGTTGACATAGTTTCCCCGCCCCATTTCCAGGAGGGACATGGGCCCTAGAAGGATTTCGCCGTTTCAGGGCCTTCGGCGGGCCCCGAGGCAGCCGAACAACAACAAAGGATGACGAGCTGGTCGCGGCGGGAAGTCCAGGGTCCAGGGCCCGCTTCCGTCAAGGCCCGTGTCCGTCGCTGCGAGGGAAGTTCTGGCGCCAGGGCGGCGGATTGGCTGCCTGGCAGCTCCGCAGGGAGACCCCGCGAGCAGAGCAGGGACACGACTGTGGCGGCGGGGGGGGGGCGGGGCGACCTCAGCGGCGGCGACGGCCCTTGCCTTTGCCGCCCCTTCCTGCGCCTGTCGCCCTCTCGCTGGCGGCTGGGTGAAATCTCTGGCGCCGCCGTGGTGCGCTTCCATCTGGCGGGCGCCCCCCCCCGCGACGAGTCGGCCGAGCTGGGGGACATTTGTTTCGTCGCGCGCCCGGCCCGTCCCCAGCAGCCACAAGCCGGCATTCGCGACTGCTCTCACGGGCCGCGGCCAGAGGAACAAATGCAGCCATTGGTGAGGGCGCGGGGTTTTACGGTCCCCGTCGGCTTTGAGGGCCCCAGAGGCCGCAGGCGGCGAGAAGTTTCCGTCCCGGGGGCCGCGCAGCGTTGCCGACCTGGGCAGGATCGGGGGCGGAAAAGAGGGGGGTGATGATTAGGGGGGGTGGATCTCATGGCGTGGGCCATGATATTTCCCCAGATTTCATGGCGCCTCTTCTTATCTCATTACGCCCCTGGCCCCCGCGCTGGGCCGCGCACGTGCCGCCGGTCATGATTTGCACCCCCCCTCTTGGACACCCCCCTCTTGGCCGCTCTGGAAGATTTCCAGGTCGCGAGTTTGCCTGCGTTTTGACAATTTCGTGCTCGCGCCGAGAGTTTGTCTTGTCGCGGCAGACGAGTTCGGTCGCGACCGATGTTGCCTAAAATTTCGGTATCGGTGGCGACCGATATGCTACAACATCGGTCGCGACTGATCGGTGGCGGCCGATCCGTCGGGATCGGTCGTTACCGAATTCACAATCCGTCGCGGTCGGTCGCGACCGATTTGGCGATCCGGTCGGTCGTTATCGATCGCGACCGAACAAAACTGGTATCCAATGCTTGGGGCGGCGCATGACTTGCAACCTTTGACACACGCGAATCTTGACCTCTTCCCAGGGACCGGCTCTGTCATCCCGGGCTGGTCCCTCGGGGGGGGCCGCGTCGGGGGCCGGAAGCGCACAAAAACCTGCAAGCGCTGCTGCTGGGGTGCTGGGCCTCCCAGGTGTGGTCCGAGCAGGTGTGGTTCTCCACGCCGAGGGCGCCGACGCATCGTCGACGCATCGCTGACGCATCGCTGATGCATTGGCGATGCTTCGGCCATGCGGTGCGTTCCTCCGACCCCGTCTACTCGGACCCCATTCGGGGGGTTTCTAGGGGTGTTGGGCCAGGCAGCATTCGATGCGGCTGGGGGGCTGGGGGGTCTGAAGTGGCTGAGACCCCAAAACCGTTCAGAATGGGGGAAGGGTCCAAATCCGTTCGAAGTCGGCCCCCAGATTGCTCCCGGAGGCCATGCGGTGCAGTTTTTCACCCCAGATCCGTTTTTGTCGGCCCCAGGGCGGGAACATGGCCATTTGAGGACGAACAACAACAAAAAGTCACCCGAACCCAGGACCTCGAACCTGCGCGTCGTTCCTGTTGGCCGGAGCCAGTGCTCGGCCGCTTCAGGCCGCCGGAAGGCTCCAGAGGTAGCGGCCTCCCGCGAGGCATCGCGGCCGGAATGTTCCAGGCGCGTCTCGCGGGGCACCCGAGCGCTCTTCGTCACGGGCGGAAAAGGGCCACCCGGGCCCGACGGTTGGCGTTTGCGGAGCGGCCCAGGGCGTTTACTGAGCAGCCTCGCCCTCCTCTGCTTCCTCCTCTAGACGCCCTCGCGTGCCGGGGTGGTTCTTCTCGGGGCGGGTGCTCCGCCCTCTACGTCGGAGCCGCCGCCCGGCGGCGGGGCTCCCCTGGCCTCTGGTGGTCGGCGGGGGGGGGGGCTGGGCGCGCGGCGGCGACGACGCGGAGGCGCCCCCCCCCCCCGGTGCGGGCGGAAGGCTCTGGGCCTCTGTAGGCCTCCCCAGTGGGGCCGACGGGGCCCGAGTGGCTGGGGTCGGAGCAGCTCCGAGGTCGACGGGCGTCTTCGCTGGTCCGTGGGGCGTTTCCAGGCTCGGGCTGCTCTCCAGCAGCTGCGCCTCGCCGAGAGCGCCTCGGGGGCGCCCGGATCGTCGCGAGCGGGCGCCAGGAAGCTGAGGCAGGGCCCGAAAGCCCTCGAGGCCTCCTAGATGGGGTCGTGGATCGCGCCGCATCGCCGATGCATCGACAATGCGGCTTGATGTGGAGCCCGATTCTCTCCACTCCGACGACGTCTATGCGTCGCCGACGTCGCAGACGCATCGCCGATGCACCGGCGGTGCGTTGTTCTTGGTACGCGGGCGCGCGAAGCGGGTCGGACGCCGTGCAAGCAGGGGCAGGCCGTGCCACAAGCTAATGGAATAACAGAGAGGCGAGCAAAGCCATGCACAGAGCGGGACAGAGCTCAGCGCAGCCAAACTGGCGGACGGCATAAACTCGGCGATGCATCGGCGATGCGGCGCAATCCTCTGATCCCGTCCGCTCGGACCTCATTTGGGAGGCCTCTGAAGGCGGCGGGGCGCGCAACACCCAGAGCATGATGATGATGCTGCTGATGATGCTGCTGCTGATGATGATGATGATGCTGATGCTGATGTTGATGCTGATGATGATGACGATGCTGATGCCGATGATGCTGCTGATGATGATGATGCTGATGATGATGCTGATGATGATGATGCTGATGCTGATGCTGATGCTGATGATGATGATGATGATGATGATGATGGTGGTGGTGGTGATGAAAATGATGATGGTGATGATGATGATGATGATGATGATGATGATGATGATGATGATGCTGATTATGATGATGATGATGTTGATGATGATGATGATGATGATGATGATGCTGCTGCTGATGATGATGATGATGATGATGATGATGATGCTGATGCTGATGATGATGATGATGATGATGATTAGGAGGAGGAGGATGAGGAGGAGGAGGAGGAGGAGGAGGAGGAAGAGGAGGAGAGGAGGAAGAGGAGGAGGAGGAGGAGGAGGAGGAGGAGGAGGAGTGGACGAGGAGGGGGAGGGAGGAGGGGAGGAGGAGGAGGAGGAGGAGGAGGAGGAGGAGGAGGAGGAGACTTCACACGTTTTGACAAAAGTCAGAGCAGATGTTTTCGTCGCGTTCGGCCTCCAGCGGCTCTTGCTCGGCCCCGTCGCAGAACTACACGGGACGAGCAGCGGGGGGCTCTGGGGAAGGGGCCGGAACTTCCAGGGACCCGGCCCCAAAGACATCGAGGCGTCGGGCCTCTGGGAAGGGGGCGGGGTGGGCGGGGCGCCTGCCGGGGCGAGCGCAAATGGGGGACAGCTGCTGCATGCAGCTGGTTTCGGCCCCGCGGTCAGGCCCCTTCCCCAGGGTGCATGGGCGTCTCCTGGCGTCCCCTGGCGACGGGAGTCGCCAGGAAAGCCAGCTACGTAAGCTGATTCTCTACCGTGCCCTTTGCTATCCTACGGGTTCGTTCCCCCCGAGAGGGAGCAGGAGGGAGGAGGAGGGAAGAGGAGGGAGGAGGGAGAAGGAGGGAGGAGGGAGGATGAGGAGGCTGGAGGAGGAGGAGGAGGAGGAGGAGGAGGAGGAGGAGGAGGAGGGGGAGGAGGAGGAAGAGGAGGAGGAGCAGCAGAATGGAGGAGGAGGAGGAAGAGGAGGAGGTGGAGGAGGAGGAGAAGGAGGAGGAGGAGGAGGAGGCGGAGGCGGAGGACGACGTGGCTTCCCAGAGAGCGGGCCGGCCCCTTCCTTGTAGGGCGGCTCTCTCTTGGACGGCCACGCTCCCGCGCTTCGCCCCCTCCCCCCCCCTTCCCGCCCTTGCTTTTTGTGCGCCGCCGATGGCGCTGGCCAGACGCCTGTTCTTCTTCGGGGCTCCAGAGACGGGGGTCAATGCAAACGTGGGTCAGCAAGAGCGCCCGATCTTGCAGGATCCTGCAGGGCCAGGGTCGCATTGACCCCGGCTCGAGTGCAGGATCCTGCCGGATCCTGCAGGATCCTTCGCATTGGCCTGGGTGGGCTCGGGTGCAGGATCTTGCAGGATGTTGCAGGATTCTGCGAGGCCTGACTGACCCAGGTCTGGAGTGTTCGGAGTCAGAAGATCCCCGACTCGTGACCGCCGATTTCTGGCTGACCCAACAGAGGGTCCAGCGAAAACAGGGTGGTGCCATAGGTTTTGTGCAATTGTAGATTTGCTGGGTTTCAACAGATCTGGGGCGTGCAATACATCCTGGTGCGCAAGTGTACTGCTGGATTTCCGCGTGCAGTACCTCAGTTGCAATGCAATGCAATTCAAACTAATTTTCCGACGGAGTGCATTTGCAATACAGTTGCCCAACATCTATTGCACCACCCCCCTTGAGGTCGACCAAAACACATTCTCAAACCTCCTGTGTTGGGTTCTCCTTTTGAATAGCGCACTGTTGTCTCCACCCTCTTATCCTCCCCCTCTTCACCCTCCTCGCGGCTCCCGGGGGGGATCCAGGCGGAACATCGCGGCTCCCTGGGGGGCTCGAACTGCGCATCCATGTCCATTTTCGTGGGCTCCTGGGAGGCCCAGCGGAGTGGGAGAGTACGCAGATTCAGCCGAGACCTCTCGGCTCGCTGGGGGCTGCGAGCTGCGCAACTGTCGCCACTGTCGTGGGCTCCTCAGAGGCCCAGCGGAGGTGGGGAGTACGCAGATCCAGCCGAGATCTTTCGGCTCCCTGGGAGGCTGCGAACTGCGCAACTGTCTCCACTGTCGTGGGCTCCTGGGAGGCCCAGCGGAGTGGAGTAGACTACGAAGATCTACCGAGACCTCGCTGCTCCCTGCGGGGCTGCGAGCTGCGCAACTGTCGCCACTGCCGTGGGCTCCTGGGAAGCCAAACCGAATGGGGGAGTACGAAGATACAGCCGAGACCTCGCGGCTCCCTAGGGGGCTGCGAGCTGCGCAACTGTCTCCACTGTCGTGGGCTCCTGGGAGGCGCAGCGGAGTGGGAGAGTCCACAGATCCAGCCGAGACCTCGCGGCTGGCTGCCTGGGGGACTGCAAACGGCGCAATTGTCTCAATGTGTGAGCTCTTGTGAGGCGCAGCAGAGTGGGGAAGTACGTAGATCCAGCCGAGACCTTGCGGCTCCCTGGCAGTCGGTGAACTGCACAACTGTCTCCACTTTCGTGGGCTCTTGGGAGGCCCAGCAGAGTGGGGGAGTCCGCAGATCCAGCAGAAACCTCGCGGGTCCCGGGGGGGCTGCGAACTGCGCAACTGTCGCCATTGTCGTGGGCTCCTGAGAGGCCCAGCGGAGTAGGGGAGTACGCAGATCCAGCCGAGACCTCGCGGCTCGCTGGGGGGCTGCGAGCTGCGCAACTGTCGTCACTTTCGTGGGCTCCTGGGAGGGCCAGCGGCGTGGTGGATTAGAGTATGCAGTTCCAGCCGAGACCTCGCGGCTCCCTGGGGGGCTGCGAGCTGCGCATTTGTCGCCACTGTCGTGGGCTCCTGGGAGGCGCAGCGGAGTGGGGGAGTACGCAGATCCAGCCGAGACCTCGCGGCTCCCTGGTGAGCTGCGAGCTGCGCAACTGTCGCAACATTCAAAGGCGCCTTGGAGGCAATGCGGTGTGGGGGAGTACGCCGATCCAGCCAAGGCCTTGCTGCTCCCTGGGGGCCTGCGACGGGCGGGTCCTTCATTATGTTCGTTTGTATTGAACGGTCTTCTTATTATAGCCGCCCAATGTTTAGAAAGGGATGGGTACGTCGCAGAATAATGTTTATTCACCTGGGTTCCCCTTCCCTTCGCTTCCCAGATATCCGACCATATGTTTTTTTCAGTCCAGGAGTTGTTCCTTGATTTCGGCTTCTCGGCGCCTGATTGGGTCCTGGGATAATCAAATAGGGATGCAGCCAGAACAGCCCCCCGTGGGAAAGGGGGTCCGGACCTCTGGGGCCGCGCACGGCGAAAGACACATCACCAGCTGTGTGGGTCTCTTCCACATGGGAAATCTGGAGTAAGGCGCAGGCCACGATGAGCAGCACCAGTAGGAGGATGAGGAGGAGGAGGAGGAGGAGCAGCAGGAGAATGACCAGGATGACAAGGAAGCTGGGACCGACGAAGGATTCCGTTTGGAAGAGAGGTCCCAGGAAGCCGATGGGATCCACACGGCGCAGAGCGCGCCAAAGGGCACGCAGGTGGCGCTTACTTCCCAAGAGCACAACAGGCGTGAGTTTCCCACTACGCGGCCCCCGGGGGGGCCCCAAATCGGAAACTGGAACGTATACACTACCAGTGGCGGGCTGTTTCTTGAATCCCAGGACTTTTTGAGGGTCGGGGGCGACGCTGGGGTGGTGTGGTGTATATTTTTTTTCCCCGATGTCCCGGGAAAACAACGAAACATGTATACACCAGGATCCTGTATACACCAGAATCCGCGTTCCTCTGCGAATTTCAGCGCAGGGGCGGGAACAGCGTCGGTGTATAGAGTTCGTTGCCCTACAAAACAACATCTCAGGGGCAGCAGAGTCTGGGAGAAACATCCAGGTTGTTAAGCATCATGTCGTAGTCTGACGTGGCCCCTGCGAGGCGATGGGGGGGGGGTGCGGCTGGCGCGGCGGAGACCGCGGCGTCCCAGAGGGCGGGAAGAAAAGGAACGACAGGGGGGGGAGGAGGGAGGGAGGGAGGGAGGGAGAGGAGGAGGAGGGGAGGAGGAGGAGGAGGAGGAGGAGGGAGGAGGAGGAGGAGGAGGAGGAGGAGGAGGAGGAGGAGGAGGAGGAGGAGGAGAAGGAGGAGGAGGAGGAGGAGGAGGAGGAGGAGGGATTCCCAGGACGAGGAGGAGGGGGGACAGGTGGGAGGAAGAGGGGCGCGAGCGGGTAGTAGGGGGAGGAGGAGGAAGACAAAAAAAGAGCGGTGAACAGGGAGGTGGGGGAGGGAAGCATCGGCACAGGGGCGAAGAGGGAGGAGGAAAGAGGAGGATGAGGACGAGAGCGGAGGGCGCCACGGTTTCTGTGGCCAGTCCGACGAGGCTCCACGTGCTCGCTCGTGCACGCGCCTGTCCTTCCATGGCAGCCTCGTCTTCAAGCCTTGGAAGAGCTCAGCTCCGAGAGCCCTCCCTCCTGCCCCCTTTCTTGGGGTTAGCATTAAATCAGGCGTGTCCCTCTGCAGGAGGAATCTTCAACAATAGGAAAAGTTGTCTGGGAACGTTGTTTGCTGTTTGTCACATGTTTTTGGCTATTATTATTTTTCGTCCAAGATCCGCCTGTATGGGGGATACGCCCGACCTGCGGTTAGCATCGGTGGCGCGCCATGCAGCACGCGACTATGAGCATACCGTCGCAGGATCTGCTGCAGACGGGTGCGCATGCCCGCGCACGTCTGCTGCGCGCCCCGCAGCCGCCGAGGGTCGAGCCCCGAAGCCCCATCGGCACGCCCCAGAGCTGGGCAGGAACGAGCTGCGCAGTCACAGCCCGAGTGGCTGGTCGATCTCATCGTGCCCTCCTCCTCCTCCTCCTCGTCCTCCTCCCCCTCCTCCTCCTCCTCCTCCTCCTCCTCCTCCTCCTCCTCCTCTTCCCAGGCTGCAACTTATCCATGTCGTCTGCACCGGGAAAGGGACGTTCTGGGACCCGCTTCCACGCTTCAGCGCGACACGCTTTCCACGTACCAGTCCCTGAGCGTCAGCGTTCCGAGCATTTCGCAGCTCCCCGCCACTCGGAGCGGAGCGACACGCTATCCGCTTGCAGTGCATATCGTGTCGCCAGGGCCGCCGCCGCGACAAGCTGAGCAAACGTTCCCGACCGAATCCGCATCTCTATAGATGGCTACAAACATATACACACATTTATTTGAAAGACTGCATTGACACTTTGCGCCATGCACTTTGGTCATTGAAGTTTCTTATGCAGGCGGAATGGCAGGAAGGTCAAGCAGGCAATGTAGCGATAACTCAAGGCTGCCTTTTCCGGCATCACCGTTGATAATGTTATTCGTTATCTTTCGTCTATGCTTCTCTTCCTTTATTCTCGCCCTCCCCTGCGAATTCTTCCCCATCCTCCTCAGCTCTCTGGGGGCCTCACGGAAGTTTTCAGGCTTTCTTACGGCCTTCTGGAGGCCTCCTGAGCGTCTTCTGGGGCCTCTGGGGGCTTCTTTGGGCCACCCTGTCTCCAACCGCGGTCTCCCTGAACGACCAGGTCAAGGTTCGGAATGCTTCGGAAGGTGTTTTGGGGCCATCTTGGGTTGTCATGGCGCTCTCTTAGGCCATCTTGGATCCCTGTTGTGCCGTCTTGGGGCTTTCCTGGACTGCCTGGAAACCCTTCCGGATGGTTTTGGAGCGATCGTCGAGCCTCCCAGGCGGTCTCGGACGCCCAGAAGACCGAAGAACAGGGCATTCCCGAAATCATGCGAAGGGCCTTAGGGGGGCGTTCGGCTGCCCTCCTGACCGATTTGGGCCCGTTGCCTTGGCCCATTAAGGGCTTCCAGGAGGTCTGAAACGCCTGGGGGGCTTCCTGCAGGGGCGTCCAGGGGGTCCCCAGGGCCACGGATCCGGGGGGTCCAGAGGGTCTCGGGGGCCCGGGAGTCGGGCGTCCGATTTCGGGGGGGGGTTCCCCGGTAGTAGAAATATTGGAACTGAAACAGGTATGTATGTATGCATGTGTGTAGGTTGGTAGGTAGGTAGGTCAGTCGGTCGGTCGGTCGGCCGGTCGGTCGGTATGTATACATGTATGTATGTATGCATGCATGCATGTATGCATGTATGTATGTTTGCATGTCTATATGTATGTATGCATGTATGTATGTATGACTGTATGTATGTATGTATGCACGTATGTATATACGCATGTACGCATGTTTTTTTTTGGTTTTTATATAGATTTGATGCATGCATGTATGTATGTATGTATGTAGGTAGGTAGGTAGGTAGGTAGGTAGGTAGGTATGTGTGTGTGCATGTACGTATGTATGCATGTGTGCATGTAAGTGTGTATGTAGGTATGCATGTATGTATGTATGTATATATGCATGTATACATGCATGTATGTGTGCATGTATGAATGTTCGTATGTACGTATGCATGCATGCATGTATGCATGTACATATATACATATATATATATATATGCATTTGTGTATGTGTGTATCCACGCACGCATGTATGTTTATATGTACGTATGAATGTGCATATATGCATGCGTGTATGTACATGTATATGTATATGTGTGTCGATGTATGTGTATGTGCATGTGCATGTGCATGTGTATGTGTATGTGTATGTGTATGTGCATGTGCATGTGTATATGTATGTATGTATGCGTGTATGCCTGCCTGCATGTATGCATGCATGCATGCATGTATTTATATACGTATGCATGTACGCATGCACGCATGTACGTATGTAGGCATGCATGCATGCATGCTTGCATCCATGCATGTATGTATGCATGGATGAATATATATATATATATATATATATATGTGTGTGTATACACACATACGTATATTCATCGCCTCCCGAGGTCCAGGATACTGGTTCCCCAGGGGTGGCCACCGCTGGCTGCGAAAGAAGCGCCCGTGTCGAGCCTGGGTGGCAAAGCATCGTCCGCCAGCCCACGATTCTTTCGATGACAGATGAAGCCACTCAGAAGAGGAGGCAAACTCGGAGATGCACCCCCAGGGGCTACCCGGACGCACCCCTATGGAGGACGAACGCCCACCCATCGTATGTACGAGGGTTGCGCCCGAAATTTCTGGTCCGTCTGAAAACCCCACGAAGCCTGGGATATGGGGTCGCCGTATCCCCTGTTAAGAGTTGGCGCTTGTTTCGCAGCACCTCGCGCTCCCTCCCGGCGCGGTCGTCCGGCAACCTTGGGATGCGGGTGTCGGGTGGGGGGGCCCTCTCAGTGCCTTCACTGGTGGGCCTTTTTCCTGCTTTTGTCTTTGCAAACACGCGACGGTGCGCACGAGTCCCCGCCTCGCACCTCCTCTGCCGCGCGGATGGCGGCGGCCGCGCAGGGGCCGCCCCGGCCGGGCGAGGACGAGTGCAGGGCCGCCCTCCGGGACATCTGGCGGAGCAGGCCCCAGGTCTCGGCCCCGATCCTGCTGCGCCGGGAGCTGGAGCGCCACCTCGGCCTCCCGCAGCGCTCCCTGGACGCCAGCTGCACGTGAGACGTCTGCGTCGGCTCCCGGAGGCTTCTTCCTGCCTCGGGCTGCGTGCCGGCAGCTGCGCCTCGCCGAGGGCGCCGCGAGGGTGCCGCGGCCGTCCCGAGCGGCCACCGGGAGCCCGAGTTCTGGCCCGAGAGCCAGAGACCCAGACCGTTGGATACCATTTTTTTTCCGGTCGCGGTCGGGTAGCGACCGATCGGCACTCCAAGTCGGTCGCGACCGATCGCGACCGATTTCCAAATCGGTCGAGTCGCGACCGATGTTGAAGCAACTCGTTCGCCACTGGGGGGGGAGAGCAAGGGTCGGCTGCAGGCATCGGCCACACGTACGTGTGACCTTTCGCCAGAGTGACCTTTCCAGACCCATTGAGTCGTGAAACAATGATGACGGGAAGTTTTTCTCGATTTTCGGTTTCTTGGGGCCCTTACCGGGCCTCGGGACCGTGAACAAAACACGCGAGGCAGGATGAAAAAACCGGTCTTGGGGAATGGGCCGATACCTCCGGGGGTCGACGTTATGACAAATTCGTCGGGGGCCTGGGTTTGGTGCAGGCGCACAGGTGTCCCTAGATGACTGCACGCGATGCGATTATAGCAGCGGATTGCCCGCTCGGGTTTGGCCTCCCCGCGCCCCCAGAACGCTACGCCCCAAAGGTTACTCTTACCTGGTGTCGTTTTGGCGTGTCGCGTCGTGTCGACCAGCGGCGACCCCGCCGCCGGCGTTCAACGTTGAACGCCAGCGGCGGCCCAGAATCGGTCGATGTTGAACGATCTTGACGTTTCAGGGACGGCCGATCGTTATGAACGATCGGCCGTCTCTGAAACTTGAACTTCGAGGTTCTTCGGCCTCCGGGGGGCGTCTTCGGGCCCCCAGACCGTCCGAAGCGCATCCGCGTGAAACCTTGCGCCAGATGGACCTCGGGAGAAGTCCGCCGGACCCCTCCCCGGGGTCCAGACCCGTTGCCGGGGCCCAGACCCATGACCCGGTCCGGGGACAGATTCTGAGCAGATTTGGCTTCTTCCCCCGAGCTGACCGATTTTATGGTGCCCCAACCAGTTCAGGCCCCCTGGCTGCCTCAAAGCTTCACGAAGGTGACCTGCAGGAGGCTTCGGACCCTGGAGGATTGGATTCCTGATCTGATGAGGGCGGCGGCGATGTTCATGGCCAAGCCACGATCGGTGTTCCACTGGCCTCTCATGACGAACGAAGAGCAAACACACCCATATCCAAAGGGGGGGCGTTGGCAGGAGGACTGGCTATGGGTATGGGTGCGGGTTGTCGGACCCTAGGGGGAGCTCCCGTTCGAGCGGGGACCCCCATCCGACAACACGCACCCATGGCTTTCTCCGAACCCCACTATGGGTATGGGTGTGTGTGTGTGGGTGTTTGAGTGTGTCTGTGTGTGTGTTTGTGTGTGTTCGGCGTCGCCCCAACATACTAATACTATGTGTGCGTCGCCCCTCCAGGGGCGACACGCGCACCGAGGCATCTTATAGTATATGCATCGTGGCCGGCGCTTTCTGGCCACACTGCGCGGGAAACAAGACACTACAATGTTGCTATACTGCATGTTCGGGTCGGACGCGCGCCTCCAAGGAGGACATCTGGTACCGGTATGTCTCTGTGCGTTCCATGTGGCGTTCGTTCGTCGTCTCAGACCCTGGAGACCCTTAGCCGGTGGTGCCCTGGCCGGAGCCCTCTCGCCGTACTGGGCCGCCCCCTCTCTCGCCGTGCAAAGCCGCAGGACGTGCAGTGGGTTGCGCAGCTGTCGCAGGCCGAGCGGGCGGCGCGCGAGGAGCAGCGGCGGGCGGAGAGGTCAGTTTGCGAGTAGGGGATCGACAACAGATCCTTCTCCTCCTCCTCCTCCTTCTCCTCCTCCTTTTCCTCCTCCTCCTCCTCCTCCTCCTCCTCCTCCTCCTCCTCACCCCCCTCCTCCCCTCATTGATGTTTACTCCAAAATTGAGTTCCTCGCCGATTCTACGAACCAATGCGTCGAAGGTCCCGTAGATCTGCGAACATTCTACGCGTTCCGCGTATCTTCGGCGGGACAATCAGAATTGGAGTAGATCAATTCTGTAGCTGATCCCCTATTCGAAGTATCGTTTAACCTGTCCCCATGCCCATCAAGACACGGTTCGGTGGGGGCGTTCGTCAAGGAATGTGCCCAGGAGGCTTCAGACCCTGGAGGATCCCTGATATTGGCTGGGCGGGTGTGATATCCATGGCCATCCAGGAGTGGAGATCCACCAGCTTCCCGACCCTGGATTCCTTGCCCAAGAACCTTCACCGCATCGCAGTCCCACCACCACACCGCCCCAGCTGGGGATAGGCCCCCCTCGAGGCCCGCAGGGCGCAGCCTGCATCCCCACACTCCAGGGGGGCAGATCGGCCAGCGGGGCCCGGGCCACGCCAGTGGGGCTGTGGGGTCGATGCGGTGGTCCCGTGTGAACTCTGCCCGGGCCCCCCGCGATCTCTCAGGGGGGGGCAGGGGTGGTGCACTCCGTGCGGGAGCTCCATGAGCAGAGTGAGACCCCCCCCGCGAAATCGTGGGGGGTGGGGGCAGGGTCAAGCTAGCCAGCTCGAGCGAGTCAAGCATGGCATGCCCATTCCCACCCGCCCTCCCACAACATAAGAAACAGTGATGGCACAACCGGGGGTTGCGCGGGCATCTCGGTGCGAGTGGAGGATGCCCCAGGACACCGCATTGACGCCCGCGCGAGATGTGCGCCGCGCCCCATTCCCGCCACGAGGGTTCACCTGCAGCCACCGAAGCGATGATGAACGATGCTCCCCAGGGGCGGCAGGCGGCGAGCCGCCGACGGCGGCCGGGACCTGCGGGCGCCCCGCCCCAAGGCGGCGCGGCGGGCGCGGCCGCCGGCCTGCGGCGCGGAGCGCGGCTGGCGGGAGCTGTGGGACACGAGGCGCTTCGCCGACGCCGCGGTGGAGTGCGGCGGCCGCCGCCTGGAGGTCCACAGGCGGGCCGCGCGCGCGAAGGGGGGGCACGGCGCGCGGGGCGCTCGGTGCCCTCCTCCGCGAGAGGGCCTCTCGCCGGAAGGAGGGCACCCCACGCCGAAGGCGCAACCGGGGGGGGGGGGGCTGCTCAGAGGCAGCCCCCCCCCTCCTGGCAGCCCCTCCCAAGGCGCACCTCACGCCTAAGGCAGCCCCCTCCCCCCCAGGGGGCTGCTCCTGCTCAGAGGCCCCTCCTGGGAGCCTTCTCCCCCTCGGAGGCCTCTGGGCCCTTCTTCTAGGGAAGCCCCTGCCTGCCAGGCAGCTTCCCCCCCCTCCCCCCCCCCGCCTGCGTGGGAGGCCGCTCCCTCGCGCCAGCCCCCCGCGCTCGCCCTCCCAGCAGGGCTGTGCTCGCGGCGCGGTCGCCCGTGCTGATGGCGATGTTCGGGCAGGAGTCCGGAGGGAACGAACACAGACAGTCACAACTCCTCGTCGATTCCCCTGAACATGTGCGAACATATGGGAAGTGTGTGTGTGGTGGGGGAGAAAGACGACAAAGTGGTTTCCTCCCTTCTTTGAAGACCCAAACAGCAGGTTCTCAGAGCCTGGCTTGACCTCTTTTGGCAATTTTGGTGTGTACGAAGGAGTCCCAGAATACAGCCAGGCACAGTGTACCTTTGCAGTCAAGGAAGTACGCGTGGTGTTTTCGCACAGTCGGAAACAGAGGTGTCGTTCGTGACAGCGTCGGCCTGCCCCGTGTGGTTGGCTGTGGCAGGTCCTGAAGAGGATAGCCAACCACACGCCGGAACGCTGGAGACGGATTTGACCAGGGGTGCCCGAAAGAGTGGGCATACTCAGTCCTGGGCCAGAAAAGGAGACCAAAGGAAGTTGCGCACTCAAGTGCTTCTCGGCGACCCTGGCGCGGCATAGCTGTTGCCAGGCGAGCCTGAGGCGTGTGTACAAAGACTGCCTTATATGTTGCACTAATATGAATATCCAGGCAAAAGACTAGCTATCAGCCGAAAGTCTCTCCAGGAGCTCGTCTTCGGTGGTGCGGCCTTTTTCCCAACAGTCAGAGAGGTATCAGTGGTGGCTTTACCAAAAACGGGGCTTCGCAGGTGCGCTCTGGTAATCCACGAGCGCCTAACGCAGGGGTCGGGTGGCTCACACCCCTGGGCCGTGGTTAGTGTCCGCTCAAGGAAAAGGAGGCGATCGCCCTGCTCAGCTGCAGTTGCCGGCGGTGTCACGCAAGAGGGGGCAGTTGTTTCCTCCCTTCTTTGAAGGCCAACGCAGCAGGTTCTCAAAGACTGGCTTGACATCTTTTGGCCATTTTGCTGTGTACGAAGGAGTCCCAGAGCACAACCAGACACAGTGTATCTTTGCATTCAAGAGGTACGCGTGGTGTTTTCGCACAGTCGGAAACAGACGCGTCGTTCGTGACAGCGTCGGCCTGCCCCGTGTGGTTGGTTGTGGCAGGTCCTGAAGAGGATAGCCAACCACACGCCGGAACGCTGGAGACGGACTGGACCAGGGGTGCCCGAAAGAGTGGGCATACTCAGTCCTAGACCAAAAAAGGAGACCAAAGGAAATTGTGCAGTCAAGTGTTTCTCGGCGACCCTGGCGCGGCATAGCTGTTGCCAGGCGAGCCTGAGGCGGGTGTATTAAGAATGCCTTGTATGTGGTACCAATATGAATATCCAGGCAAAACATGGACAATCCCAAATATCTTTAAAAAGATTGGGGATCCTTAGATTTGTGTGTATATGTGTATTTGTTTGCGTGCCCCTGGGCCACATTCGAGGAGGGCATGCGGGAGGGGCTCGCGCGGGAGGTGGTCATCCCGAACTCTTGCCCTGGCATCGTCGAGGCGATGCTGATGTACATGTACGTGGGCGAGATCGGCGAGGGGGTGGATTGCGCGGGGCTGCTGCAGCTGGCCGACCAGTACCAGGTCGCCGGGCTCCCGGAGGCCTGCGCGGAGGTCCTGCTGGAGGAGCTGGCCCCGGAGACGGTGGCTTCGACGCTGGTCACCCTCAGGGATTGCAGGCACTCGAGTCCCCGCCTGGAGGCCGCCTACGAGCAGGTGCTCAAGTGCGTCCGCAGGGACAAGGCGCTGGTGCGGGCGGTGGCGGAGCACGTCGACGCGTGAGGCGATGACCCAGCGATGTTGTTTTTTTTGTCAGCTGATCCCTCCCCTCCTCCTCCTCCTCCTCCTCCTCCTCCTCCTCCTCCTCCTCCGCCTCCTGCTCCACCTTGTGCCCCTCCTGCTTCTGTAGGCGGCGGAGGGCCAGCTCCTGTCGTAAGGCGGCCTCTGCGTTGACTCTGACCTCCTCTGTGCCCTTTCGGCCCTTCCCACCGGCCAACCACGAGGAGGACACCCGTAATTTGCGTGGGCCTTGGCAGCGCCAGGCGGCGCAGCACTCTGCGACTGCTCGTCGTCGTTCCCCGTCCTCGTCCTCATCTCGGCGACTACAAAGGGTGCGGTTACGCTGGGGTGTGTTTTGCAACGTGCGCCCGTTGGTGCTCGGGAGGCACCACGTTGCCCTCGTCGGGCCTCCTGGGGGCGCGGCGGAGAACTCTGTCGAGGCCCTCGCCCGCTCCCCAGGGCGCGGGTTGCAAGCCACACCCCCTGCAAACCACACCCCTCGGAGCCGCCGGCCCTCGTCCCTCATCCCTCCTCCTCGTCAAGCCTCGGCGCCTGCCGGCTGAGACGGCAGGCCCATACGCTGAGGCTGCCCGCCGAGCGCCCGTGCTCTCATCCCCTCCGTCGTTCCCCGTGCCTCGTGGCGGGTGCGGTCTCTGTCGCGACGGCACGCCCGAGCGTTGGAAGGCCAACATCACCATCCCCGTCCAATGTACGCCTGCTGGTGGGGTCCAACCTCCTGGGGGTCAGGCAGAGGTGAGCTTGTTTCTGTTGATGTCCTTGGCCCGAGGCGGTATCTTTGTTAGCATGTATGCTTTCCCTGAGCATTTCCTCTGGGTTCTCCGCCAGGGGCAGCATTTGCCTCACTTGTTCTCCTTTGTTTTTGCCCTGCTTCTTTTCGCCCTGAGAACATGACATATGATCCCAGGGCGTGGCCCCCTCTGCCACATTTATGGGTCGTCCACTCCTGTTTGGGCTTCCCTCGTGTTTGCGTGGCTATGCGAGGTGGACGAGGAAACGAAGGATGATGATCGAGGGTGGGGCTTGTGTTTGCGGCTCGGGAGGCTTCTGGGTCCCTCCTGAGACCTCCGGAACCCCGCGTGCTCCTGCTACAGCTCCAGGCTCCTGCCTCTCACGACGGCGGCCAAGACGTCGACGCCCACGGCGAAAACGACGGCGACGATGCAGGCGACAGTGACGGAGACGACGGCGACGCCAGGCGCGATGGCAGCCTCGCGTCGATTTCGCGACTCGGGGCTCTGGACCCTCTCCAGGGCTGTTTTCCACCCCGAGCCGCTTTCTGTCTGCCACGCGGTGTGGCACAGGGCTTCCAGAGGCCGAGAGCGCTGCCTTCGTGGCTCCGGCGCCGTGCTCTGGGGGAGCGGCGGCTCCCCGCGCCCCTCCCCGGGGGTGCGCTGAACCCGTCCGTGGCGACGACAGCAGCCGAGGAGAGAGAGAAGCTGAGTGCAAACACGCACATGAGCACGAAAAACAGCCTCAGAGGGCATCGCAATACCGCGTGACGGTCGCGTACCAGGCTGCGATGGACTGCACTGAATCTTGCCAAAGATGCGCAAGGGCCTCCTCACCCCCAGCGGCCCGGACAGCAGCCGAGGGGGGCCCCGAAAAGGCGAGGACCAGGCAGCAGCATCGGCAGCTGCACTGGCACCCAGACGTGCGATGCCAGGACGTTTTATACGTGCGATGCCAGGACGTTTTCTCAGTGCGGGTTCCCCGGAAGTCCCGACCCTTTCCCTCGAACCGGGTGTCGTGTGGTGTGAAGGGGTGTGGTGCCGAAGCCGGATTTGGCGAGGCCATCTATCGTAGATAGCATCGCCATTCCCACGACTGGCACCAAAACCCTTTACGGTATGCCACACCCCTTTCCAACCTCAAGAGCTTTTCATCCTGCCTAGTTTTTTGAAAGTCCCAGGGCCCCGCGAGGGCCACCAGAGACCGAAAACGATGACGAACGCTGTCCCCAGACTTTTCCGAGACACGACCATGTCTGAGCAAACGTGGGCGAAAGCCATGCGGCCTCGCGGGCCGGGCCCCCGGGACGCGACCCTGTGGATACGGGGCGTTTTTTCGCGCATGCCCCTCGCGGACTGTGTCCGTGCGCAGCGTATCCGCGGGATCGCAGAATCCAGACCGCGAGGGCGCGCATATGGACATGTTCGCCGCTCGTGAGGTATGCCTCCGTCGTCGTCGTCGTCGTCGTCGTCGCCGCCGCCCTCGTCGCAGTGTTCGTAGTCGTCGTCGCCGCCATCGTCGCTGTCGTCGCCGTCGTCATCGTCGTCGTCCTCGTCGTCGTGATCGCTGCCCTGGTGGTCGTCCTCTGGACGGCGCGGCCAAGCGTGCGTCGAGGCCCTCTTTGATGGGCCGGCTTTCACAACCTTACCATAGGTATGATATGAAGGAAGAGGAGGAGGAGGAGCAGCAGGAGGAGGAGGAGGAGGAGGAGGACGGGGAGGAGGGAGGAGGGAGGAGGGGAGGGAGGAGGAGGGAGGGAGGAGGAGGGAGGAGGAGGAGGGAGGAGGGAAGAGGGAGCAGGGAGGAGGGAGGAGGGAGGAGGGAAAAGAGGAGGAGGAGGAGGAAGGAAGAGGAGGAGGAGGAGGAGGAGGAGGAGAGGAGGAGGAGGAGGAGGAGGGGGGGGGAGGAGGAGAAGTCGGAGGAGGAGAAGGATGAGGAGGAGGAGGAGGAGGAGGAGGAGGAGGAGGAGGAGAAGGAGGAGGAGGAGAAGGGGGAGGAGGAGGAGCAGGAGGAGGAGGACGACGAGGAGGAGGAGGAGGACCTCCCCATCCTCTCTTCTCCACCGTCCTGCCTATGATAGCGGTGGTGGACCATCGGCTACCTTGGGTCGGCTTGGAGCGGCCACGCCCCTGGCCGCCATGCGGAGCGAGCCGGCCGGGCTGCTCGCGGCGGCCGACGGCGAGGAGACCGGCGGCGAGCCCGGCGGCCGGTGCCCCGCGGAGGCCCCCGGGCGCACGGCGCCTGCCTGCAGAGTTCTTCGGCTGCGAGCCCAGGGGGGAAGCGAGAGTAGAACGGCGCGAAGATCGGGACAGAATCGGATCGGGACAGCTCGCAATCTCTGAGAATCGGCGGGTTTGGAGGATGTATTGGGCGCCGCGGCCGCTCCAGATCGTTCCAGAACGCTCTGAGAGCGCTCCGGAACGCTCTGGAGCGATCTATCCCGATCCTAGCCCTGTTTTAGAGAGGGGGCGGGCCTTCTCAGAAGGCTCGGAGGTCCCCCGGCCTGCTGAGCAGTTTCTCCTGAGCGCTCCTCGAGGGCACCGAGAGCTTCTCCCTTCCCCCCGTCGTTCGCCGCCGAACTCTCCTCTCAGAGAAGGAGAAGTTCCAGTATCGCTATCCTCCCCTCGGTGCTCCCCTTTTCGGCCTCCTGGGTTGCCCTCGCCGTCCCCGCTGGATTCGCCTCGAAATTCAAGTCAGAACGCACCCTAGGAGAGGTCCGGGGAGTAGCGGTGATCGGTACCTTTTGGTTTCTCCATCTTCAAGCGGGCCCCCGGCGCACGGGGCCTGCTCGTAGACTCGTAGAGTTTTCAAGGGTGTTCACTGTGCGATCGGTTCGGTCACATCGCAGTCGGTTGTATTCGGTCAGTTCAGTTCGGTCAGCTACCGTGTCGTTGCCGCGTCGCTGCGCCTTCATAGGCAGCTTTCGGCCTATCGATTTCGGTCGGTTTCGGTTTCGCTGTTGGTTCGGTCGGTGCTCGCTTGTGCTGTCGCCGTGCACGGCATTGGATCTTCAACTGAGCGGACGACAGCATAATTCACATAGGCGTATGTTAGATAGGATTGCGTACGCGTGCACACATGAGGCACGGGAGGCGGCGGAAGGCAAACGAGGACGCCTCCGCCAGCGGAAGTCCGGTCGTCCAAGAGATGGTACGTTTTTTTTGTGGGTCATTTTTCTGGATCCGCCGTATGCCGTTTAAACATTGCACACGTAAGCTACGGAAGACATTGCGGTCGGCTGCCCTAACATTGGCCAGTAAGCTGCCCACGTAGTGTCGAACGTTGACGCCTTCTTCTCCACGCGGTGTGCCACGCTGGCGGCCCGCGTAAGCCGCGGCGTCAGGTCGCTATGCCATCTTGCGTAAGGCACACTTGTTTTGTCGTTCACATGTATGTAGACATGCGTTTGGTATATCTGCATAAATTCCCACATAGATTTGTAGAGTTTATGCATATATGTGTTTACGAATGTGCTTGTACAGGTATACACATATACACCTCCGCCCCGCCATTGCCGAAACTTACGAGTGAGGGGGCGCGCTGGCCGGCTTGCCCAGGCTGCGAGGCTCGGGCGCCGATGTACAGATTCCTGCCGCAGGCGCCGATTTGCCCGAAGCAACCAACCCGCCGCATGTGTCAATTTTTGAGTCACGGGCGTGGGCCATGGTTTGGTCGCGGGCGGGTCGCGGAAAGGTCGCGGGTGGGTAGCGGGTGAGCCGCGGAATGGTTCAGTGGGTGGGTCGCGGTGCGGGGCGCGGGGGAGACGAGGACAGCAGCAACACACCACAACACAACACAGCAAACACCGGCACCGCGGAATCCCACTTCAGATTTTGATTTTCCGCCATCGGGGATCCAGGTCTCCGACAAACTGTTTTTCTCGATCCGGGGATTTTTTGCCGATTTCGGCTCTTCGGGTCGTCTACTTGGCCACGTGTAGGACCAATGAACATGGATGCGCGATTAATTTAAGTACCTTTGGTGAAGTAGTCGGGACGTCTGTTGCTGCGCATTCGGAAATCTGCGCAGATTTCTTGGACCCGCGCTGGACCTTGTCACTGCCATCTCCTGGAAGGCCCTCGTCGCTTTGGCTAGATTCGCCTCGGACTCCAGGTCAGGACGCACCCTTGGGGAAATTCTTGACTCTTCGCGTAACCCCACCAACTGTCCTCACCGTCATCGAGCTCGTGGGCATCATGAATTTCGCCGTTTTGTTGTTGCACCTCGACCAGTGGTTCTTCCTGGTCTACCGCGTCTCCTGAGCCGTCGCGTAGCTCGCTCCTGTGTGCTCTTTCTTCGTTTCATCGTCCGCGTTGTTCGCTTCGTGTTCCGTTTGCTTTCGTTTCCCCTTCGTGCCGAGAAATGTGGGCCGTTGCTAGTTAGCCGCGTTTCTTGAAGGCGCCCGGCATCCCGGCGCGTTCGCGAACAAATGTAACCCCACAAACCCATCCAGAAACGATGCCAAGAGGAATTGCCTCGATCAGGGAAGTGGGAGCAGCACACAAAGGAAAGGTCCACCAGTGGAGGCCTCTTGGAGCGTCTTGGGGGCCTCTTGGCGGTCTGGGGCGCCTCTTAGAGCGTCTTGGGTGCTTAGGATAGTTTCTTGGGGCCTCTTGGGGGTCTCCTGGGAGCGTCTTGGAGGCGTCTTGGGCGCCTGTTGGGGCCTCCTGGGCGCCTCTTGGGGCCCTCTTGAAGCCGTATTGGGAACCTTGGGGGCGCTCTTGGCGCCCGCTTGGGCCATCTTGGAACCTTCTTGGGCTTCGGATGGCCATCGGAAGCGAAAAGGCGAGAAAGCCACACACATGTAGTTCCCCACGGTTTTGGATGGATTTGGGCCTCTTCG
Source organism: Prorocentrum cordatum (assembly GCA_963575745.1). Lineage (NCBI taxonomy): Eukaryota > Dinophyceae > Prorocentrales > Prorocentraceae > Prorocentrum > Prorocentrum cordatum. Next base: position 104,127 of record CAUYUJ010016635.1, read on the forward strand.
GAGCCTCCTGGGGGAGCTCTTTGGCCACTCGGAGCCGTCTCGGAGCAGCATAGGAGCCATCTTGGAGGTCATCTTGGGCTCCTTCAGGCGCTCTTGGAGCTATCTTAAGCAGTGCCCCCCCCCCCCCCCCAGGGGCCAACATGTGGCCACGACCATAGAACATATACAATGGTTGTGGCATTCTCGCCGAGGCCACTTGGAGCTTCTTTGGTGCATCTGGGGGGCCTCTTGAGACCTCTTGGGGGTCTCTTGGGATCCTCTTGGTGGCATCCTGGGGGCCTCTTGGGGCCTCTTGGGGGCCTCTTGGGAGCCTCTTGTTGGCCTCTTGGGGGCCTCTTGGGGCCTCCTGGCCAGCTCTTGGGGCCCTCTTGGGCCCCCCCCTGGGAGCCTTGGGAGCGCTCGTGGAGTTTCTCGGAGGAGGTCGATCAACAAAAGGGGGGTCCTTCAATTAGCGTCGCCCCCCCAAGAGGCCAAAATGGGGCCAACACCTTTGTAAAACAACTGATTTTGGCTTCCTCGCCGAGGCCGTTTTGGAGGCTCCAGCGACCCGCGGAATGCACCGTCCAGGTCCAGCGGAGGGGTTGGGGGGAGGGGTCAAGACTCGCAAGCCGTCTCGCTCACCCCCACCCGCCCGCCCAAAACATACGTAGCACTCGAGCCTGGCCCGAACCGCAGCATAGTTAGCAGTCGTCTTTGGATGGGCAGCTGGGCATCTACTGGGGGCGAATCCGCCGCCGCCGCCGCCGCCGCCCCCGCCCGCCCGCCCGCCCGCCGCCGCCGCCGCCGCCCCCGCTGCCGAATCGCCGCCGCCGCAGCCGCTGCCGCCGCAGCCGCTGCCGCCACCACTGCCGCCGCCACCGCCACCGCCGCCGCCGCCGCCGCCGCCCCCACCGCTCCGCCGCCGCCGCCCCCGCCGCCGCCACCGCCGCAGCCGCCGCAGCGCTGCCCCCGCCGCGCCGCCGCAGCCGCCGCCGCCGCCGCCGCCAAGTGTACCTGCATTGTTTTGTTGACAGGGATGGTGGGGGAGGCCGCATCGGGTTCGCTGCGCGTGCTCCGGATTTGGAGGCAGCCGCCGCCGCCACCGCCGCCGCCGCCGCCGCCGCCTCCCCCGCCGCCGCCACCGCCGCCGCCACCGCCGCGGCCGCCGCAGCCGCTGCCCCCGCCGCAGCCGCCGCCGCCGCCAAATGTACCCTGTATGGTTTGTTGACAGGGATGGCTGGGGGAGGCCGCGCCGGGTTCATTGCGCATGCGCCGAATTTGGAGGCAGAGTGTGTGTTTGTTTTGTTTTGTACGAGGAATGGGGGGGGCCCTCATTGTCCCTGGTTCCCAGTCGCTTGGGGAGGGAGTGTCTATTAATAGGGAGCAATGATACAACCCTTCCCCGAAAGGGAGGAAGGGGGTGGAAGAGGAAACACCCAAAACCACCTACGCCCTAAAGGGCTGGTGGGACTTGGGGCTCAGAGTCGAAATCGATAATAAGGATGTGGACCATGCCCAAGGGTACCCTTGCATCCTTGCCTTCTTGTTCCATCCTTAACCACTTTCGATGGGACGCTCCGCTCGAAAAGTTTCGACATGAGCGTCCAAAAGGGGCTTGCATCTTTGGAGCCATTTTTTTCTTGCCCATGGCGGCCGTTAGCTTTGGGGGGGAGGGAACCGATGACGTCACGTTTCGCGCCAGTGGCGTCTGGGAATGCCTATGTAGGAAGACCCGGGACGGGTAGCAGCAACATGTAGGTGGCGATCTGCACCACAGCGCCTGTGTACACCACAGTGCCTGCGTGCACTTCAGCGCCTGTTTGCACCACAGCGCCTGTGTACACCACAGTCGCTGCGTGTAACACAGCGCTTGCCACAGTTCCCGCGTGCACCACAGCGCTTGTGTACACCACAACGCTTGCGTACACTACATCAGCCGTATACACAGCACCAGTGTAGACCACAGTGCCTGCGTGCACCACAGCGCCTGTGTACGCCACATCGCGCGTGTGCACCACAGCATCCGTGTGCAACATAACACTATCGCTTCATATAGGTTTTTACAATGAATTTGTATGACACAATGGAGTGCTTGTGGATTCCACAGAAAACAATCAATGTACGTAGCACCCCGCAATGGCGGATAAGAGTGAGGAGGGACCGGAAGGAGAGGGTGGAAATGAACATGGGGGAGTGGCGTAATCGACTTCGGCGACTTTTTCAAGGCAAGGGCTGGGCTGCAGCGGTCGGTTCGGGCAACGGCCCAACGAGGGGAACGCGCCGGCGCGCCTCTCCACGCACGGCAGTCCAGAAGCCCCCTGGGATCTGCTGGCCCGCCAAGTGCTTGGTCTCGAACTCGACGATGCACTCCCGGACCGCCGAAGTGCGCGATGGCGCGCGGTCGTCTGGAACAACAGCACGCAGTCGCCAAGCCCGGGCTTTGGTTTGAAGTCGCACGCCACCGGAACGCCAGCGTTCACCCGCACAGAGCGCACCGTGCAAGAAATGCAACTGGTCGGCGCGACGTCGGCAGCAAAGCGCACGGCAGCCGTGCAGTTTGGGCACTCGTGCCAAGCACCTGGCCGTGCCAAGAGAGCCTCAGAGCATGAACGAAACAGGTCCTCAAGGAAACGGGTCCTGCACCCCAAAATCTCCCAAGGTCGTTTTTTGAAACCCCGAGGGCGCGCGGGGAAGCCCTGGAGGGCGAAAGCGGCGATAGAAATGGGGGACATTTTTCCTTGAGGCCCCCGTTCCGTCACGATGAACCTCGCGACGCGCAGCGGTGGCAGCTCGCAAGCCAGACTGGGAGCCACTGGGCGCGCGCGGGACGCCATGGCGCACGAGGCGCTGGACTTTGGGTTTCGCGCGCGCCTTCGGTGCCATGCTCGGGCCGAGACGGCTACGGAAGAATGGAGGGAGGCGACCTCCACGCGCGCTCCCCCGGCGCGCCCTCCCGACGCGCCCTCCCCGCGCGCCCTCTCGGCGCGCCCTCCCCGCGCGCCCTCCCCGCGCGCCCTCCCCGCGCGCCCTCCCCGCGCGTCCTCCCCGCGTGCCCTCCCGGCGCGCCCTCCCCGCGCGCCCTCCCGCGCACCGCCTCCTCTTTCAGCCACGCGCACACAGGGACAGAGAATGACCGTTCGGCCCTCCTCACTCTGATCTATGGTTGGAACGAAATCCGTATGGAAGAAGGAGCGCCACTGGAATCTACGAGTCCTCCCGAGACTTCCCGCATCACCGTGATTCTTCCCATCCGCGCAGAATTGGCCGTCTGAAAACCAATTTGATTGATTCAACAGACCACTCGGCGGTGCACGCTGAGATGCGCACGTGCGCTTTAGCGCCGACCCGCACGACGGGGGAAGGGTATTGGAGGAGGTTGAGGAGGAGGAGGGAGGAGGGAGGAGGGAGGAGGAGGAGGAGGAGGAGGAAACAAAGGAGGAGGAGGAGAAGGAGGAGGAGGAGGCGGAGGAGGAGGAGGAGGAGGAGGAGGAGGGGGAGGAGAAGGAAGAGGGGGAAAAGGAAGAGGAGGAGGAGGCGGAGGAGGAGGAGGAGGAGGAGGAGGATGAGGAGGACGAGGAGGAGGAGGAGAAGGAGGAGGTAGGAGAGAAGACCATCGCATTCTATTATCAACACTTCCCTGGCGTTGCGTTTTGCTGTCCGCAGCAGATCCCCACCGACATGCTCCTTCTACATGTCCTGTGCACGCAGGCGCTGTGGTGTACACCAGCCCTGCGCTGCACGCGGATGCTGTGGTGTATACAGGCACTGTGGTGTGCACAGGTGCTGCGGTGCACGCAAGCATTGTCGTGTACACAGGCGCTGTGTTTCACATGGTTGCTGCGGTGTACACATCCGATGTTCTGTACACAGGCGCTGTAGTGCACGCAGACACTGTGGTGTATACAGGCGCTGCGGTGCACACAGCTGTTGCGGTGTACGCAGGCGCTGAAGTGTACACGCGCCCTGTGGTGCACGCGAGCACTGTGGTGTACACAGGCGCTGTAGTGCAGATCGCCACCTACATGCTGTTCCTACTTGGCCTCGGTCATCCCTAGGCATTCCTGGACGCCGCCAGCGCGGAATGTGAAGTCATCTAGGGAGGGGAAGGGCGGGGCCGATGACGGCCGCTATCCCATAACAGGCTCTAATCGCGCATCCTTATAGCAGTTTTGACTGTAGCAGTATCAATATCTTTTTGTTCCCCCAGCAGAGGGCCCCTGGTGCGAAATCCGCAAGGGCGATGGAGCCAGCAGCCTCTGGGGACCAGCTGTGGGGTTGGAAGTCGCTCCCGATTGAAGGGGATTTCACGCGGCGTCAGAAGCTGTGTAGGGCTTGGGGGGCGGCGGAAGGGGAGTGGCGTAGCGAACTCTGCTGCCTGCAGCTGGCTTCGGCTTCGTCGTTGGGCGCATTCCTTGAGACGTGGTCGCCGCCCAGCGTCTTCATGCGCCGGGAAGCCAGCTGCAACCCACTCTACTCTGGACGCCCGAAATGGGCACGGAAAGAATGGGCACAGTGCCCAACAGCAGTTCCTGTTCATTTTGAACAGGATTCGCTGTCCGCGCCGCCGCGGCCTGTGTCCACTCGAGACAGAAGGCCGCCTGCCCAACAGCGGCCGCTGTTGGTTTGGGACAACATTTGTTGTTGGGCATTGTGCCCATTCTTTCGGTACCCCTTTCGGGCGTCCAAATCTGCCATGAACGCCTTCCTTCGTCGTTGGGCGCATTCCTTGAGACGTGGTCGCCGCCCAGCGTCTTCATGCGCCGGGAAACCAGCTGCAACCCACTCTGCCATGAACGCCTTGCTTCGTATTCCCCCTCTGCTTCTTCCGATCGACGCGTGCGGCCCGACAAAGGTGCCATCCGCTCGTGCTGCTTCGTCCAGGCGCGCAGAAGCAGATGCCCCTCGCGCTGGTTGCCCCAGAGGGCTCGGACACCGTCAGGATTCTCTCTGGCAGGCCAGGAGAACACTGAGAGAGACCAGAGCACACTGGCACGCGTTCGCATCGAAATCGTACCGGCGTGAGGAGCGTGCGCCCACAACGGTCCTGCGCTCGAAGAAGTGAAGGCTGCATCCGGGCAGACTTTCGGACGCACGCCCGGATTTTTTGGATCGGCGCTGGGCCCCCCTGGCGTCGCTTGCAGCGCCGCCTCAGGCGCGCTCCGCGCGCCAGAATGGGTTCAGCGCCAATCCAAGAAGTACGCGCTGACCTCCGAAAGCATATATATATATATATATATATATATGTATATATGTGTGTGTGTGTGCGTGCAGGTTGCTGTCTATTTTCTGCGCTGTGCGTGGGACATGATTCTCCCAACAGGCTCCGCCGGGGCCTCGGGAAAGTTGCGGACGATACCCACCTAGGCGACAGCTTTTTCGAATACCTCCAGACTGGGCGTCACGAACAAATAACCACTTAGCTTCTTATTTCAAATTCGGCCTCCAGAGGCCCATGTCGTGACTGGAGTCCCAGGGTCGCATGGTCCAAGAGTGGCTTTAGAGGTCCAGCGACGCACAGCAAAATACACAACGAAAGAAGATGCGACGTCGAACGCAGAGGTCCGATGTATTTTTAAATACACGGTCCTCAGAAGTCCCGACGCTTTCCCCGCGGCTGGTTTCTCTTCCAGAGTCTTTTCTTGACGGTCCTGGGTCCTGGCGAGGGCTCCTGGAGGCCGAACATGGTGAAACAATTTCCGAATTGATTTATTCAATACGTAGGGTCTGGGGATGTCATAGGTACGTCAAGACGTGCCACAAGAGAGCCACAAGAGAGTGTTTTTTACCCTCTGGGCCATACCGGGGGTTAAGCCCCCTACCCTCCCGCCCGCACCCCCTCCCCCATAACGTGACGCTCCCCCCCTCAGTGCGTCACCGGCACTGCCGCAGTGCGTCTGGCACTACAGTCGGGGGGGGGGGACTCTACGTTATGCCTCCTCCCGCCCACCCCTCCTCCCTCCCTCCCTCCCTCCCCCCAATAACGCCCGTTCTGGCCGCGGATGAAAAAGATACGCTCCAAAGACGACGGGATAATATGGTGTCCGGGGCGCTCGAGGCAACCCCTCCCCTCCTCTCGCCATGCCGCCCGGATCAGACCGGAAAAGAGATGGGGTCGTTCGATCGATCACGTCGCCGATGCATCGGTGATGTGGCGCGATCAGGCGTCCGACTGTCATCATCGGGAACAAAGAACCCTGACCCTAATAACACGATGAAGACGTAGGCTCACTTGGGTCCCCGGCATCACATTAGGGATAAGTATGGGCGGTCTAGCCTGGTACATTTGCAGAACCCCCTGTCCCTAATGGTTTGGCCCTACTAACTCAGGTCCCCTGCCAAAGGGTCAGGGGTACTTGTATCGCTTAGCTGCCTAGCGTGTCATCAACCCGATGTCGCCGATGCATCTCCAGACACGCTCGCGTCTTGAACAAATCAGGACGGCCGTTTCTTCTATGTTTTCGGCCTCTGGGAGCCCTCGACAGGCCCGTTGACTGTAACCCCGTACTGAAAACATCAGGACATCGCATGTCTTGGTTGTCGTCAGCCCGACGTCGCCGAGGCATCCAGCCGACCCCGCCTGCTCCGGCCCCGCTGGCTGGCCTCCACCGTGCTG
>CAUYUJ010016635.1:110818-162705 GCA_963575745.1 Prorocentrum cordatum
GGGGGCGGCCGGGCATCTGTGCCCCCGGTTTCTCGGCTCCCAGGTGTTGCAGAGATGTGGAGGAAAAACTGTTCCGACGATGACGATGGGCGGCCAGCTTTCCCGGTGAAGTACCCGTTCTGGGTATTGGAAGATGATTTCCTCTCGCCGCTTGTGGTGGGCGGCAGGGTTCCGGGGCCCCCAGGGTAGACAGCACTGAATGGCGAGAGAGTACAGAACAGGGATGCGACAGACAGTACGGATTGAAAGAGACAAAAGGAGAGGAAGAGAGAGAGAGAGGGAGGGAGAAACGACAAGAAAGAGTGCACATGTCACAGAGAGGGAGTGAGAGCATCCTGTACATAGCTTGCGTAGATATAATAGATCAGAGCAGAGGACGCATAGCACAGAACATACAGCGCAAAGACCAGATATCGAATATAGAGCGTACAGTATCGAGTAGAGGGTAGCGAGCGGAGAATAGATGGAAGAGGTCACATGTGCAGGGGAAGGGTAGACAGTAGATACAACAGGTACGAGTCGAAAGCCGAGAGTTATAAACATTGTCGAAAGCATAGGCTATGGGGGCACTGGTAGCCACATTCGTCATCCTTTTCTCTCGCCCTCCGCCAGCGCGCTGCCTTCACATCTGCGTGCGAACCACTGCTCGGGTGCCCCCTGGCGGAATACAAAGAAAGCTTACGCGAGAGCAGACCCCCCCCCCACCACATCTTGCGGGGCTTACGCTCTTGGAAGAAGGTACCTCGTCCATGACACGTGCCCCATACAGGTGAGAGTGTGCTGCGGCCGAATGGCGCTCCAAGGTGCGACCCCGGATGGAAGACGAGCCTCTTGTTGGAGACCGATGCTAAGGTTAGGTCGGGCGTGTCCTCCTACAGGTGGATTCTGGACGAAAAAAAAGTAGTCAAACAAATACCCCTAACTAGTCCAAAATTGCTTAAGAAGTCGTCCCCAGACTATTTTCGTACTGCTTTTGAATATTACTCCTGTAGAGGGACCCACGTAATGCCAAGGCACATGCACACTTGTTTCGTCGCAGCACGGCAGGGGCCGTCCGCACGGGCGCCCGCCGAAGGCACTCATACTACACACGCACACGCGCACGCACGCACGCACGCACACGCACACAACATACATACACACAACACACACAACACACACACACACGCACGCACGCACGCACGCACGCACGCACGCACGCACGCACGCACGCACACACACACACACACACACACACACACACACACACGCACACACACACACACACACGCGCGCGCGCATCGGTCCTCCCCCTCCTCTTCCTCCTGGTCCTTCTCCTCCTCCTCCTCGTCCTCCTCCTCCTGGCAGAATATGGGGCAGACGACCCAGAAACTGACTGCCTACCAGACGACCCCAACCCATCCCGAAGACCCGAATTTCGGGTTGGGGTGGGGGTGCGGGATCCACAGCTGTTTCTTCCATGCTCCCCTACCCTCCCCTGGAAATAGTACAAATTGAAGGTTAGAAGCTGGGAGAAGGAACGAGGAGCCGGAGCAGGAGAAGGGGGGGGACCTTGTTACCCCGCCAGATCGCACCTCCTGCAATTGACCCAATTGAGGGGCAGGTCGCGCAGGCGCCAGGAGAGGATAGGCACAGAGAGAGAGACAAGAAGAGCGTGGGGTGATGATGGCCCCGGGCTTGAGACGAGCAGGAGTCGAGGAAGCTCAGGACGACCTCTTGAGCAGGTCGGATAAACAGGAGCGGGAGAGAGGCAAGGAATTCTGGGCATGACGGCTGGACCTGCGACAGAAGAACATCCTTCAAGAACACGAGATCCTCCGCCGGCCGGTCGAGGGTACCCTCCCCCAGGATGCACAAGAACACCCAACGAGCACGAAGAGAATCAGGGCACCCTCCACGAACCGACCTCGATCTTGGCCGCACGTGATCAGCATCATGCAGTCCACGTCGACTTGCCCTCTACGCCCTTTAGATGCTCATTCTGGGAACCTCTTTGGAGCCAATCGCTCCGCTGCGTCGAAGCTGCGTCGAACGTCCGTCGACTCGAATCGAACCCGAGTCGAACCTGAGTCGAACTTGAGTCGAGCTTGGGTCAAACTTGCGTCGAGCTGGCGTCGAACAGGAGTCGACCCGATCCATCCGGTGTGCCCCCGGAAGGTCCCCCGAAACGAGCACCAGACGCCCTGGCCCCTCGGCCTCCCCGCGAGGGTGCCGGGGCCTTCTTCTCGGACGACAGGGGGTCGCGGTACACGATGTTGTTGCCGCTCCGCCAGGCCATCCGCACGCGCATGACCTCGCGAGGGGCGGGCGGCTCCCATCCTTCCGCCCGCCGACGGGAGGATGATGATGCGACGCTCGGCTTCGCTGTCTTGCGTGCTCGTCCCACGAGGGAAACCGGTGGGTGGCGCATGGGACCTCACGAGGATCCACCACTTACGCCACCACCGGTTTATCCTCCAAAGAAGAAAAGATCGGGGCCCTGAACCCCAGTGGGCTCCCCGAAGAAGTTGCCCCCCGCCGACGGGAGGAGGGAGGTGGGAGGCCTGCGGCGGAGGGGACTCGGCCTCAGCTGGGACGCGCAGAGGCATACTGGTACTGTGCGTCCTCCCCGGAGGCGCGCGCCCGCGCCGAACGCTTCGTGCACAAATCTTGTAGTAGATCATCTCCCCAGCGGCACGGCCAGGAAGCGCCCGCCACGACGCAGGTACTGTAAAATCTCTCGGTGTGCGCGTCGCCCCCTGGGAGGGCGACGCACACCTCGTACCTCTATGTTGGGGTGCTCCCGATCAGTGGGAAGGCAGGGATTTTTTCACCGTTTGCGAAGAATGCCCCTGCAAAGTGGAAGCGGTAGAGAAACGGCGACCGGAAACGGCAAAAGAATGGCTACGGGATTGGCGCCAGGGCCAGAACCAGGAACACAACCGCGACGGAACCGGACAACAAAAACAGCGCCAGAGCCCTGAAACAGATTGCAAAACAAAACCAGTAAAAACGGCCCTGTCGTTTCCAGGGTCCGCTAAGGACTGGACCAAGGCTTACGCACTACAGCGATCGTGCTACCATACGTAAGGAGCACATGAAGAGGAACGAAGGGCTTTTCGGGCCACGGCGGGGATAGGCCACAAGCATGCTCCGAGACAGAAATCAAAGGAACGGCCTGGAAGCACGAGCCCCTCCTGAGCCCAACGCGGCCCTTTGTTTCAGCGTCGTGCCTGCAATGTCTGACGCAGGACGCAGGGGTTAAGGGTGCAGGATGTCTGGACGTCCACGCAACATGCCAGGACGCCCAACATCACCGACGGATCGGCCGAAGGGCCGAGAATGCCAGTAGACAAAAACAACCACCAACGCACACATAAGATTTCGGAGGTCCGCTGGGATTTCTCTTGGCTGGGTAGATGGGCAAGTCGGCGGCTCACCATCACCATCACCAAGACGATCATCATCACCGTCGACGTCATCGTCATCATCACCATCATCATCATCATCATCATCATCATCCTCATCCTCATCCTCATCCTCATCATCACCGTCGACGTCGTCGTCATCATCACCACCACCACCATCACCATGCACATCATTATCATCATTCTTATTAGTACTAGTATCATTGTTATTGTTATTCGTATTATCAGTAGTATTATGAGTATGATTACTGGTATACTTACTACCAACACTCATCATGATCATGATCATGATCATCATCATCATCACCATCATTCTCATCATCATCCTGATTCTGATCCTTATCCTCATCCCCATCCTCATCCTCGTTATCATCATCACGGCGTAGCCGCACTTGTGCAAGCATTTTCAGGTGCTGTGGCGCGGGCGAGCGCGAAGCAGGAGCTGCCCACCAGAATACTGCCCCGAGCCCCCGCCGGCAGAGGCTGCACCCGTCCGGGCACACGCGCGCTGAGAGTGTGCTGCTCCCTGCTGCCTCGGCCCCCTCGGCCGTGCCCGGAGAGTCGGCGCCGGGGCCCTCTGCACACTTGCTTCGTCGGCTGCAAGGCGGAGGCGATCCGCACCGGCGTCGGGCGCATCGGGGGCACCGATCGTCAAAGTGTTGGGCATGCGGGAGAGCGAGAGGGAGGAGAGGGAGCGGCCGCGCGGGGGGAGCAGGGGGGCAGGTGCTCAGAGGCGGAAGAATTCCGCAGTGAGCGGGCAGTCCTCTCTCTCTCTCTCTCTCTCTCTCTTTCTCTCTACACACACAGGCACACACGCACACACACACACACATACACCTTCACTTGGGGAGACCACAAGGTATCGATTCCGCTACTTCCCGGACCTCTCCAGGGGAGCCTTCTGACCAGGATTTCGAAGCGCATCCAGCGGTGGCGACGAGGGCCTCCCAAGAGGCCCAAGGAAGCGAAAAAGAAGGAAGGGTAGCGGTATGGGTACCTTGTCCTCCTCCGGTTTACTCGGGCGCCGCTTACTGGGAGGGGGGGGGGGGGGGGGGCAAATATTGGTGTGGGGTGGGGTGAAGGCATGCACGCCTTCTGGGAACCCTCGGGGCCCCAGGGAGGGGCCTTCTTGGGCCCCTGTCCTGCGGCTTTCATGAGCATCGTCTAACCGATCCCCATCCCCAGCGGCGTGGCCTGGGCCCCACTGGCCGATTTACCCCCCTAGATAGGGATATAGGTCGTTCTCATCGGGTTTCTAAGGGTGTATCCCCAACTGGGGTGGTAATTTGATGGGGGTCTCGAAGGCGATGGAGATGGGGATCGGATTAACGCTACTGGCTTCAGCCCCCCAACTACTGATCGCCCTCCTATGATTCGGTCGGGCATGTCCTCCTACAGGAGGAGGTTGGGCGAAAATAAAGTCCGCACCAGTGAGGCGAAAAACTCCGCGATAAAGGCGAACGCTTATACTCCAGCTTCAGGGTGATATTTTTCGCTGTTCACGCACGTGACGGTGTGAAGGTCAATGGTAACCCGCCTTGCTGGTCCATTTCCCGGCTTCCTGCCCCCTGCCCATCCCATCGCGGAGCACTTGAATAGGCCGACCCCCTGGGTGCAGACGGTTGCGACTTGGCAACTCGAGCAATTCCTCCTCGAACAGGTTCCCCGAGCAGAGGCCCCGTCCCGACCCGAGCCTCGCGCAAGACTCCGATGAAGCCTGGCCGCCATACACTCACACTCACACTCACACACAAACTCATGCACACACACGCACACACACACACACGCACACGCACACGCACACGCACACGCACACGCACACGCACAAACAAACACATACACACAAACACACAAAAACAAACACACAAACACACACACAAATACACACACACACACCCTTTTGCGTCGGCGGCTGGGCAGAGGTCGACTGCTCCAGCGGATAGGCAACAGGGAACGCGCTGTATTCAAGTTAGGCCCACAATACACGGAAGGAGCAGAAGGAGCCCCGGCGCGACGGGCTCTCTCTCTCTCTCACACACTCACACGCGCACACACACACACACACACACACGCACACGCACACGCACACGCACAAGCACACGAATACGCACGTACGTAGTAAACTGGCACCCGTGGCGGCAAAGAACCTGCCTGGCACACCCTGCCTGTACGACTGCGCACACCCTGCTCTGGCAGAACTGGCACACCCTGCCTGGACCTGCCTGGCACACCCTGCCTGCACGACTGCGCATGCGCACCCACCCTGCTGTGGCGAAACTGGCGCGCCCTGCCTGGTACGACTGCGCGCACCCTGCACTTGCACAACTGGCACACCGTGCCCCTGCCTGGCCCTGCCTGGCACACCCAGCCTGGCACGACTGCGCACACCCTGCACTGGCAGCACTGGCGCGCGCTGTCTGGCACGCCCTGCCTGGCGCGACTGCGCACGCCCTGCACTGGCAGAACTGGCACACTGCAACGCCCAGATCTCAGGGTATTCCAACAGGGGAGGTCGGGCCTGTGAGGGTGGTTCCCCGCTGACGTCGGCGGAGTAGGTGACGAGACCGCCCTCGTCGTCCCGGGTCTCGATGGTGCACATGGCACCGACCTCTGCGGGGAGAGGGAGGCCTACGTGCAGCAGTACGGTAGAAGGGCGGGATCAGCAACGTGTGAGTCGGGAAATCGGGTCAGATCGGAACGTGCGTGGAATCAGGCTGCATCATGTCGTGACGACCCGGGCGGCGGCCTCAGAGACCGCGTGGATCGTTCAGCCTTGAGCGGTCGCGGCGTTCCCACATCGCAGGCCGCTCGATACTGGTCGATGCCGGGCCACTGGTGGCATCGAGGCAAAACGAGCGGGGGCGGCTGGCGCGGAAGCATGGCCCCTCCCACTCCTGGGGAGAATAGGCAGGACGAGGGAAGGGAGAGGAGCTTGAAGGTGAGGGAGCCGAGGGAAAGGAGTGAGACCAGGGAGGAGGAGGAGCAGCAGCAGTAGGGGGAGGACGAGGCTGCTGCTTCAATACTGTCGCATGCCGCCAGCCGTGCTGAGAGATATTAGGCCAGCAGAATACGACGAGATGGACGAGAACTAGGAAGCTGGACCTTCTCCTTGATCAGCAGCAGGACCTCCATGAGAGCGTAGTTGATGGACACTGCCTCTGGAAGCGAGGCAAAACCCTTCTCCCCCAATCGTGTTCCTCAACGTTTCCGCGCGGGCCCCGTCTGAATCTGAGACTTACGGCTGGAAGCTTTTGCCTAGCGTGTCGTGGCGGCGGCCCTGGCGACACGCTGTGCCATGCGAGCGGGTAGCGTGTCGGTCCGCTCCGCGGGCTGGGAGGGTCGGAAAGGCTCGGGATGTTGACGCCTGTGGACTGGAGTGGGGGTGATACTGCGTGTCGCGCCGAGGCGTGGTAGGCCAGAGCCGGCGATGCGGCACGCTATTCAAAAGTGCCTGTCCGTAGGCGCCCCCATCCCCAGAAATGAGTGTGCGTGCCTCGTCGGACTCCTAACGCTCCACTGGCTTCTGCGGGCGGTCGGTGGATGTCTGCCCGCGCTATCTCGCTGTCCACGACCGCGCGACCCGTGCGCCCCACCCTGCCCCTGCACCGACCACCTCCTGCTGTCGACAGGGGCCTCCTGCTCCTGCTCCTGCTCCTGCTCCTGCTCCTGCTCCTGCTCCTCCTCCTCCTCCTCCTCCTCCCTCCCTTTTACTTCTCCTTCCCCTCCTCCTTCCTCCTCCTTTTTCCTCCTACCCTACCTCCTCCTCCTCCTCCTCCTACTCATCCTCCTCCTCGCCGTTTTCCTCCTTATCGTTCATCCTCTTTCGTCCTTCCTCCCCCTCATGACTCCCCTCCTCCTCCTCCTCGTTTCTCCTCTTCGCTTCCTCATTCCTCCCTTCCTCCTCTTCCTCCTACTCCTCCCTCCTCCTCCTCCTCCTCCTCCTCCACCTCCTCCTGCTCGTTCCTCTCCGCCTCCTCCTCCTCCGCCGTTCTCCTGGGGCTCTGGAGATTCTTTTGTTCCCTCTCCTGCCTTCGTCCCTCCTCCTACTCCTCTCTCCTCCTCCTCCTCCTCCCTGCCTCTCCTTCTCCTTTCTCCTCCTCCTCCTCCTTTTCTCCCCTTCTCCCCCCTTTCCTCCTCTTCGTCCCTCCTCCTCCTCCTCCTTCTCCTCCCTCCTCCTCTTCCTCCTCCTCCTCGTCCTCCTCCTCCTCCTTCTCCTCTTCCTCTTCGTGAGAACAGGAAGGCGTAGAGCGTTCCGCTGGTCTACGGAGAGTTCTATGTATTTGTTTGTAGAATCGAAGAGACAATCAACCCTGGGGTAGATTCATTTTGCAGCCGATCTCCCACTCGACCTCTTGTCTAGTGCGCCTCTGCCTGGCGAGGCCCGCCGGCTGACCGACCGCGCGGGCGTCCGCCCTCGCCGCTGTTGAACAATCATTTGATCGTTGTCGGCCTCGGGGGGCCCTTCCCACGCCCCGAAACAGTGAAAGAAACGACTCAGGAATGGAACATCGGCTCCGGGGGAAGGATCGTCGGGTGGGGCCAGGACAGGGACAAAACGCAAATCGTTCCAGAGTGTTCTGGAACGCCTGTCAGAGCGTGCTGGAGCGATCCGAAAGGGGCGTAGCGCCCGATACATTTTCCAGAGCCGCTGGATCTCAGAGATTCCCGACGAGACCCCGACTTTAAACAACAATTCGGGCGTCGGACCTATGCGGGGCCAGCGGGGCCATCTCGGCGACCTGCCCGCGGCTGTGACCTGCAGGTGCCCACGGGGGGCGTGCGTGCGCCCCTCCTCGGCGCGCGGCACGGCATGGGGCGGTAGTGGCGTGCGCACTTGGCTTGGCATCGCTCGGAGGCGCGTGTGTTTCTCGGCGAGGCCGGTGCCCGAAAACCGGGACCATCTTGTGATGGGCTTGTTTTCCACCACCACCACCATAAGTTGGAGGAGGGAAAGAGGAGGAGGACGAGGAGGAGGAGGAGGAGGAGGAGGAGGAAGAGGACGGAAGAGGACGGAGAGGAGGAGGAGGACAAGGAGGAGGAGGACGAGGAGGAGGAGGAGGAGCAGGAGGTGGAGGAGGAGGAGGACCCCCTCCCCTTCCAATTTTTGCTGGTGGTGGCGGTGGGAAACAAGCCCATCATCTTGGAGCATCGTGGGCCATCCCGAGAACAGGAAGCGCGCACGAGGCCGAGCGGTGCACGGAAAGCGGGCGTCGGAGCGAAGGCGCGGGAGGCACAGAGGTGCTCTCCTGACCCCCGATCCTCTGTTGCGGGATCGGGGGGGAGCGCGGTGGTTGGAAGCCAGCACGGCTCCAAGAGCTCGCTCCTAAAGAATGCTTCTGTGCCCCGCCTTTTGCGCCTTCCTCCAACTCATTGACCCAGGCCTTCAAATGGGGTTCGAGCAGATGGGCGAAAAATCGCTGACGCATCGGCCATGCGGCTTGATGAGGAACCCAGTTTTCTCCGCGCCGAAAGTCGCCGATGCATCGTCGACGTCGCCGATATCGGAGATGCATCGGCGATGCGGCGCGATCCCCCGACCCTATCTACTCCGACCCCCGTTGGGAGGCCTCTCTGGTTTTTCCCCTTCAATGCCAGGACGCTGCGGGGGAGCGGGGGCTGGCGAGCTCACCAGACAGCCACAGCACGCAGGTGGAGGTGCCCGCCGCGACGCAAAGGGCCGCAGCGTGTGGTGTCAGTCTCCCTGGGCCAGCGCGCGCGCACGGCCTCAGAGGGGACCGCGCGCGGCGCGCCGTGCGGCCAGCGGTGCGCTCGGCTGGCGGGTGCGGGAGCGGTGTCCTCTGCATGACCGTGAGATTGACACGTGGCCGTCCTCGTGCTGCGCGTCTAGGATGCCGCCAGGCGCAGCTTCGCGGACACGTCAGGTCGGTACGATCGAGGTTGGTACGGGGTACGAAGGCCGAGCATGGATATGAGAGAACGCTTGCGCAATACTTGCGGTGCAGCCGGAAGGTTTCTGGCTTCGCAATGCTTTTATTTGCGCGCGCGCAGGAAGTTGAAAGGACCAGACAGCACGGGGATATGACAGAGTGAGTGAGCATGCTTGAATTGGGTGGGGGATGGACAGAAAACGGAGGAAGGGGAAGAGGACGATGGACAGAAAACGGAGAGAATGAAGGACCAGGACGGAGGAAGGGCGAAGAGGAGGTGTGGAAGGAGGTTTGAGAAGGGGTGCGAGGATGATGATGATGAGGAGGAGGAGGACGAGGAGGATATATTGAGCGGAACATGAGGAGCAGCGGAGCCAGTTGGAGGAGGAGGAGGAGGAGGAGGGGGAGGATGAGGTGAAGGGGAAGGAGGAGGTGAGAGACGAGTAACAGCATGATGATGTTCTTGTTGATGTTGATAATGATGATGCTGATGATGCTGATACTTGTGATGGTGCTGATTGTGATGATGATCGGTGGTGATGCTGATGACGATGCTGATGATATTGATGATGCTGATGCTGATGAGTATGTGTAGGATGCTGGTGATGATAAAGCTTATATAGCACCCCGCAATTGCGGATAAGAGTGAGGGGGCGTGCGCGGGCGACGCGGGCGTCGTCGAGCCGGCGGACCTCGTGGCCCCCACCTTCCCTGTCGATGGCGCTCTCCTCCTCCTCCTCCTCCTCCTCCTCCTCCTCCTCTCCTCCTCTTCCTCGGCCTCGTCCTCGTCGTCATCGTCATCGTCATCCTCCTCCTCCTCTTCTTCCTCGTCCTCGCTCTCCCCCCCTCGTCCTTCCATCATCGTCCTCCCATTGTCGTCCACCCCCTCATCGGCCTCCATCATCGTCCTCCCATTGTCGTCCATCATCATCATCGTCCTCCTCCACAATTACTCAATCTGAATACTACTCTCCCTCTTCCCCCGATGGCGGCCTGAAAGTATTAGACCCCCCCCCGTATTGTTTTTTACACACAGGATTCCCGGGAGTTGGGTTTTCGCTTGCGTTGTTTTCCAAAATGCTGCTCTCGCTGAGGCGCCGGCCTCATTTCTGCTCCCGAATCGTTCCGAATCGTGCTCCCGCTGCAGCGTGGGCCTCATTTTCGGATCGGTGTTTGGCCTCCGTTTTTCAGGATGGCGTTCTCGCCCCAGCGCGGGCCTCTTTCTCGTGCGCCCATCCGCCCGCCACCACCGCGCCGCACCACCACCACCACCACCACCACCACCACCACCACCACCACCACCCACCAGCACCAGCACCAGCACCACCACCCACCCACCACACCACCACCACCCACCACCACCACCACCACCACCACCACCACCACCACAACCACGCACACACGCACGCACGCACGCACGCGCACCACCACCCACTACGCACGCGCGCGCGGAGCCACAGGTCCGCTACGACACGCGTCCGCGGATAGAGAAAATCAGCGCCATGGTAAGGGATGGGAGGGAGGGGTAGGACGTCATATATGACGCGAGCGCACCTAGCTTGCCCTCCCTCCCCTCCTCCCCCCCCTCCCCCCCCCCTCCTCCCCCTCCTCCCTCTTCGTCCTCCTGCTCCTCCTCCTCCTCCTCCTCCTCTCCTCCTCCTCCTCCTCCTCCTCCTCCTCCTCCTCCTCCCTCAAGCCATTTCGGCCTGCAGGCGCGCGCGCGCGCCCGTGCGGGCCGAGGCTGCAGGGCGCGCACCATCGGCGGCGGCGGGCTGGGGCTCGCTGTACGCCGGCTCGCGGCTTGAGGGGGGCGGCAGCAGCCGCTGCAAAAGTCCCTGCAGCCCCAGCAGTACATGACCAGGGGCCGCGGCTGGAAGCGAGATGAGGAGGAACAGAGCTCGTGGGCGTCATGGGGTGCGCCCTGGCGCTCAACATCGAGTCTTCCAGCTGCAGGCCGCCCAACACAAAGGGCAAGAGGCACACGCAGTACCTGGTATGCCCTGTTTATCCTATGGGCAGCGGCAATTGGGTCTATTGCAATCGAGCAGATAAGCCTGGGTGGACCAACTGCAAGCCGTGCGGATACGAGTGGAAGGCACCCAGCGCTGCACCACGCGAACAAGCAGAAGACGGAGGAGCCTCGGATGCTGCCAAGGCAATGGTGGAGCTCCTCAGGAAGCAGTACGTCCTGGCGCAGCAGCAGAATGACCAAGTCAAGATGGACGAGATCCTGGCGGCGTGCCCAGAGGCCAAGCCGATGGACCCCGTCGAGCCCGCTGAGCCCTCCATGGGGCAGAAGCTCCAGCAGGCGGTGGTGGAGCTCAACAAGCTGCAGAAGCAGCAGGACAAGCTCGCCAAGCAGCTCAAGCGGGCCACCGAGTACCGCGACGACGTGCTCAACAGGATCAGCACCAACGTGGCCGAGCTTACGGAGGCAAAGCGGACATTCACGGAGGCAAAAGAAGGACTGGGTGGGGAAGATGAAGCACCTGAGGCTGAGAAGAAGCCAGATGATGAAGAACAGTTCCCTACCCTCGCCCAGGATGACCTGGCCATGCTGGACGAGAAGCAGCAGCAGGAGTACGAGCAGATCCAGAAAGATTACCAGCAGGCTAAGACGTTCATCAACGCAAAGAAAGAAGCTGTCCAGAATGCGAAGAAGGCGCTCGACGCGGCCAAACACATCCACGAGAAGGCTAGTACAAGAAGTCGCGGAGGCCAGGGCGAAGCTCGTACCGACCAGGCACCAGCGGCAGCACCAGTCCCTGAACCTGTCCCACCAGAGCAGCCAACTGGAGCAGGAAAGCCCATGGATCCTGAACTCAGGTTGGCAGCCAAGTTTGACCTCTCCAAGGATGACCAGGTCCAGACCTACCTCGCGGAGCTGGCCAAGATCAAGGGCAGGACCAAGGTCGCGTTGGCTACTAGGCAGGCACCGCAACCGCAGCAGGCAGCAGCAGCAGCAGCAGAAGCTAAAGGAGACGGAGTTGGAGGGTAGCCTGAACTCCACGCAGTGCTACTACGCGGCACTAGCAGAGCCAGCTGCGAAGGGGGGTGAGCCACAAGGGGTGGGCCACGAGCCGAGGAGCGGCAAATCCCCACTCGCAGCAGGCCTTCATCGAGGATCAAGCATCAACCCCAGGCCGGTGTACGTTAAGACGGTTTGGATCGACGACGAGGTCGACTACATCACCGAGAGTGCTATTACTCGCAGTGATGATGCTATGGCTACCGCGTCGTCTCCCTTTTCTACTTGCGGGAGCTCTACGGGCGCTACGATGGCGTCGGGCCCAGATCGTGCAAGGGCGCAGGATTCTGATTCAAAGTTCCCAGTCATCAACGGCACCAAGCAGAGCGAACTGAACGACGATGTCAGGGACGTTGTCAAAGTTTTCGCGGCCAACTGCACGCAGTGCAATGAGTCGGCCGCCAAGAAGTTCGTAGAGGACGAGAAGAGCGAGGAGTATGACATAATCGCATTTAATGAGCACCACTTGCGAGGGCCAGCGGCGGAGATCGAAGCTGACAGGCTCGTGCGACTGGGCTGGCGATCTCATGGGACTTGGACACCAGCTCGACAGTCGCCGACATCGAAGAAAGGGGCGCTAGGAGGCACCTGCATACTTCGTCGTCGGCATTTGGATACCCGCATTCACCTGCCAGACGCGCAGGGCCACAGCATCTTCGCCAAGGACTTCCACGACATCACCATCGTCAAGTGGCAGCTCAAAGGACAGGAGATAGCAGTCATCACGGCATACCTCACGGCATCGATTGGATTTACGGGTGAGAATATTCGCAAGATGAAGCACTTCTTGCAGCTTACGCGCAGCCTGGGCACCACACCCTGGATTATCTGCGGCGACTTCAACAACGCACCCCAGGAGCTCGAGGCGACGTCATGGCTAAGGCGACTCGGAGCAGCGATTGTGGTGCCACAGCACGTTAGTCATACGTGCAGCAGTGGGTCGGGCAGGATGATAGACTACGCGTTGGCCCCTCCCGTCTTTCGCTCGCTCCTGAAGGCAGTGCGAGCACAGCATGACGTCCCATGGTCACCGCGCATAGGTATTGTCATAGAGATCTTTGCCAAGCCGAACATGATCACCATCCGAAAGCCCATGCTCCCGGCTAAGAAGCCCATCCCTGCCGCGGAGGCGCGGCGAGAGAAGGGCATTAAGAGGAAGCAAAGGGACAGACAGCAGCACCAAGACATGTCCAAGTACTTCGACTCAGAACTCCTGGGCGACACGCTCCTGGACGCGTACTACACCGAGACCGTGACTACGAAGTGCGACCCGACCATCTGGGGCGAGTGCCGCGAGGAGGGGGCATCTTGCCAAATCCGAGACTCCCCCAGGTGGGTTCAAGACTCGCTGGCATACAAGCAGAACCCAAGGATGAGCGACTTGCCCGGCAAATCATACGGCAAGTGGGCGAATGCAGCGGAGAGGGCGCTTGCTACGGTCTCGCAGAACCCGATCAAGGCTGCGGCGGGGAAGGGGCAACCAATCCGCTATCGCGCGGTACCTTTCCCACAGCACGTTGCGAGCAAGCAGTTCGAATACACCGCGGCAGATAGACAACGACAAATCAGTACTTTATGGTCGAAGTTATATCAGCGATGCCACGATGGAGAACTTTTACTCAGGAGGCGCCCGATCGATAGCCAGAAGCACCTGGAGACGATCAGCAGTATCATCAGGACCTATGTCAACCATTTGGACGCCTTCGACACAGCAGAAGGGGACGAAGCAGCACGCCTTGATGGACAAGCGAGGCGCCAAGCGTCCCGCGCCACCAACCTCCGTCACGACCCTGAGCCTGAGAAGACCATCGAGAATATCCAAGAGTGGCAGGAGGCGACAGAGTTGACGAGGGCACGCATGGACTGGCACATGCGGACCCCTTGGAAGAAAGTCAGAGAGCAAGTTGGACAATGGACCAGAACGGCGTTGTCAGGCAGCATGAATGCGGCCCACAATTACATCAGCAAACATGAACTACGAGACTTACCAGACACAGCAGTGGACCCAGCAACGAAGGAGGAGACGGGCGCTCTACGCGACGCTACGGCATGTCGTGCAGGGATTTGGCAGACGAGGTGGCAGAGGCACAACAGCAGTCAGAAGTTGGAGGAGGCGATGGCAGACTTAAGACGAGCGGCGCAGGACGAACTGCCCCAGCGGGGGTGCTATAATGTTGACGACCTGGAAGCGGCGCCCCCGAAGTTCCGACCTACTACAGCGCGTGGTCCTGACCAATGGCAACCACCCGAGATTAAGGCCCTGCCGCCCGATGCCAAGCGCATCCTGGTTTTCGTGATCAGCTCGTGCGAGCGGAACTTATGCTGACCACGCCAATTTTACCACCTGTGGTACCACCTATTGGTCAAAGCTGGCTCTAACACTGCTGGCGAGGAACGGCCAACTGGACTACTACCATTCCCAATACGATTGCGGGGCAGAATGGCAAAGAGCGAAATGCCAGATTGGTGTGCGGAGAAAGCGGGCTACTGGGATGCGGCAATCCAAGGACCTTCGGCTCTTCGTGCAGCGTTACTTTCTAGGTCGCTCGACGGGACCAGCGCGAAGCTCAAAGGGTCGCTCTATGGCACATTCTACTTGGACTTAGAAAAATCCTACGACAGCGTGGATTTGAGCATCTTGATCAAACGAGCCATGCAGCTTGACTATCCGAAGGTCAACTTATACATGAGTATGTTAATGTATCTATCCCCGCGCGCGGCACGCGCATGCAGCGATCATGCTGAACCAAATGCACATGGAAGGGCATAGTGGCTGGATGTGCAGCGGCAAACCACGCGGCGAGGGCCATGATCTACATTATCTGGGACATCACCCACAATGCGGCGCCGCTTGCCATCACGAGGGAGTTTGTAGACGACTTGCACACGAGAGCCGAAGGTCAACCCGAACAGTTCCAGGAGCAGTTCCTAGTGTCGGTCGGTGTGCTTGTGCAGGCTTGCCTGGACTCAAAGCTGGCGGTCTCAGGAAAGTCAGCGCTCCTCACGAACTGCGACGCGACCAAGAAGTGCATCGCGAAGCACCTCAAAGGCAAGGGCATCAGCATTGAGACTCCCAAGTTCGTCAAAGACCTGGGCATAGAGGCGGCGCTGGGAAGGCAGCGCGTCACAGCCACGCGAACTACCAGAACTAAGCAGGCAAAGATACGCGCAAAGCGTGCCAGGATCTTCATCAAGCAGAAGGGCACATGGCGGCGAAGGACGGCGATGCTCTTCAATTCCAATCTGAGGGCCAAGCAGAGCTACGACTGGCCAGTTTCAGGGCTCAGTCCAACTGCAGCGCGTGAAGCGCGAGCTCAGGCGGCAGAGATGGTTGGATTTACAACTGGCGGCAGATGCACATCAACAACCAACGCCATTTTGTTACGGCGAGAACGAGCCAGCTACAGCATGCCTACAGCGACAAGTACGTGAATGGGTACAGATGTGGCAAAAGGATACCCCAGCACATCAACGACTACGACAAGGCTGGCAGGCTAATATCGAACGCCTGGCCCAGATGCGAACCCGTGGAATGTGGAACTCAGTGACTGGACCAATGGGTGCACTTATTCTCTCATTGCAGCAGCTGGGCTGGAATCCACGCATGCCAGATGAGTGGGGTGATGCTAGTGGCGGGACGTGGAGGTTCCAGAGCGAGGGAGTGCTCGACTTTCGCGACATCATGAAGTCCATCACCAGGGACATGCAAGCTCAGCTCTGGACCAAAGCAGCGGACCAGTACTACGGTAAGGGCATGCAGCACGGGATGGACACCGCCATGCTCAAGAATACGCTCCAGAAGCTACGAAAAGCTGACCGAGTCCAAGAAGCAGGCGCGTTAGAAGCACTTGCTTGCGGCACGATATGGACAGGACAACGATGTAAAGCAGCAGGATACCAGACAGATGGAGTTTGTCCGCGTTGTGCTAAGGCGCCTGACACGCTGAAGCACAGGATCTACGAGTGCGACATGAACGACAACCTCTTGCTTGACGCGGTGGTCAAGCCACAGTCGTTATGTCAGAAGGCCTTAGAGGAGATGCACGACAACCCAGAGACGGAGGCATACTGGCTACGAGGACTACCCCCCAAGCACATGAATCCTGTACCTGATCCACCAACATGGGGCGATTGGAATGGCAGCTATTGGACGACATCAACAAGAGGGCCCAACTTAATAGCAAGCAATTTGGTCACGATGGGTCCCGTTCAGTGCAGCATGGCCTTCGTAGATGGATCAGGCACCAGCAACGACATGCGCATCAATCGAGTGGGATGGGGCCTCACATTACAGCTACGAGATGAACGATGGAAGCGGCCAGGGCAGGCGCACATGTGGTGCCCCAGCGCCCTCGTGGCACAAGGGGGCCCAACTGGGGTGTGCCAGGAAACAGAGGATATTGCACCAACGGACACAGAAGCGGAGGAGCAGAGAAAGGGCATCATGCACGACCTTGGCATATGGACAGCTACATGGACGGTATACATCGACCTAGACGAGACCGGGAACCAAGCTAATTGGAAGATGTGGTGCGAACCGTACATGGAAAGCTACTTGCGACAACCAGAACAAGCAGCACTACGACAATTACTCAAAGCAAGATACCAGACCCGAAGCACTAGCCAGATCGCGAAGGACCTTTGTGATATGCAATGGAGATCGTCCAAGAAGAAGCGGAAAGACGTGCACGACTACTCCCTCACCCTTACAGGCTGGGAAAGAGAAGCATACATCTCCCATAGGTTCGACAGCGTAGCGGACATCAAGGCCAAGTTCCGCGAACAATTGCAAGACCGAGCACCCATTTTCGACCAGGAAATGCCTGACAATTACGAAGACAATGATGAAGACCGACCAGCAGCCATGCATGCGGTGGCCCACGAGATCTACAAGGCCAGCCTGCCGAACGACAGCACGGGCTTCATCGAAGGCACAGACCACATCGGGTTTTATGGCACCGTAGATAAAGAACAAAGTGTTCCCGCAGCTGAACATGCAGGACTATTCTGGGCTTTGGCGCTGACGCGAGGCCCGCTATTGATCATCGCGGACTGCCAGCTGGTTATGAATGGTTGGACCCTCAAGTATTACGAGCAGCCCCAAGGAGCCCAGCGACCTTGGTGGGAAAGAATAAAGCTTATGCTCAGCAGGCGGTCTGGCGGTGTGCGCGTCCAGAAGTGCTCGTCCCACCTCGACGGCGACTCGGTTAAGCAGGCGGGCCAAGAGTTCCACATCAGCATGGGCAATGAGATGGCGGGTGCGTTGGCGCAGCGAGGAGCAGAAGAGGCAATGGCAGAAATACGGCAGGAGGTCAAGACGTTGGTGGAAGTGGAGACTACACTTATGAGGGCCCAACGGCGGGCAGCAGCGATCATCCACGATGTGTGCAAGGATGCGGACCCCGCCAAGCTTGAGGGGCCCAAGCAGATGCCCAAGAAACTAGCAAAGGAAAGAAGAGATCAGATCGAGAAGGAGTCAGGCCACAGAATGCGAAAGAAGCAAGGGCAATGGGCATGCCAAGAGTGCTCGCTAACCCCAGGCAAGTACAGCGTGGTCGACTGGATGAAGGGTAACGTGTGCGTCGGGAGGCAGTACGAGACACACCGAGCAGATCATGGACATGCAGTCCGTGTTCCCAGCAATGAGCTGATTGAGATCAAAGTCAAAGTGATCCACGACAGCCACAGCATTGCAGTTGCCCATGGGCAGTTCTGGCGCTGGAATTGTGCCGCGGTGGCTTCGCACAACGACTGCGGACCCGGCAGAGTGAACCTACTGGCGACGGAGTGCAGGAACAAGATCACGCAGAGCGGGGCTACTGTACTTCGTCGGCTACGACAAGGACTACCACCTAAGGCTGGCCAGAATTGGCCAGATGGGACGATCCCGCCTAACGGCGGGCGGCTACCACGAGTTGCAGCTGGGCGAAGACCTCGTGGTTGACCTCATGGCACGGGGCTACGGCCCCGCAGAGAGATTCTGGCCTGGAGTGCCAGTGGGGTGGGCGCCCGCCCTGCTCAGGGGGCGGGGTCGCGACCCCTGAGAGCCCGCGCGGCCTTCGCGGGCGGGGGCCGCGGCGGCCGGGTCGACCGCGGAGCCCCTCGCTCGAATGTCCTCGAATGTCCTCCTCCTCCTCCTCCTCCTCCTCCTCCTCCTCCTCCTCCTCCTCCTCCTCTTTCTCCACATTCTCCTTGCATCCTCTCTTCTTTCGCGTCCTCCTCGTCCCCTGTTTACTCCTCCTGCCTCCCCCTCCTTTCCCAAGATAACGGCAACGCAATCTTTTTTTCCACTTTATGCTCCCCGACTTCTCTGATCAAGGCAA
Source organism: Prorocentrum cordatum (assembly GCA_963575745.1). Classification (NCBI taxonomy): domain Eukaryota; class Dinophyceae; order Prorocentrales; family Prorocentraceae; genus Prorocentrum; species Prorocentrum cordatum. Next base: position 129,465 of record CAUYUJ010016635.1, read on the forward strand.
CTCGCCAGGGCAAAGTTGCTGGACGGGCTGGTGTGGATGCGCGGGGCTTGAAGAGGTCGTTGCGGGCTCAGGCGGCATGCAGAAATCCGCCGCCGCGCTTGTGCGGCATTGGTTTGTTCAGTGACTGTGGTTTGGGTCGTGGGCTCTCCACCTCCACCTGGAAGGGATGCAAAAGCAGCCCGCCGCAAGCGCCGAACACATTGGTTTGTACACTGAACGTGGAATGGGTCGCGGGTGGGCCGCGGGTTCTCCACCGGGAGCGGATGCAAAAGATGCCTGCCGCAGGCGCCGAAAAAATTTGGTTTGCACCCTGAACGTGGCCGCTGGTGGGCCGCGGGCTCTCCATGAAACGAGTGCAAAAGATGCCCGCCGCAGGCGCCGAAAAATGTGGTTTGTACCCTGAACGTGGTTTGGGTCGCGGGTTGGTCGCGAGTTGGTCGACGGGTGGGTCGCGGGCTCTCCACCTGGAAGGAATGCAGAAAAACCCGCCGCCGGCGCCGAACATGGTGGTTTGTACCTTGAACGTGGTTTGAATCGAAGGTGGGTCGCGGGTGGGTCGCGGGGTGGGTCGCGGGTGGGTCGAGGGTGGGTCGTGGGTGGGTCGCGGGCGCGGGTGGTCGCGGGTGGGTGGGTCGCGGGTGGGTCGCGGGTGGTCGCAGGTGGGTCGCGGGGTGGGTCGCGGGTGGGTCGCGGGTTGGGTCGCGGGTGGGTCGCGGGTGGGTCGCGGGTGGGTCGCGGGGTGGGTCGCGGGGTGGGTCGCGGGGTGGGTCGCGGGTGGGTCGCGGGTGGGTCGCGGGTGGGTCGCGGGGTGGGTCGCGGGGTGGGTCGCAGGTGGATCGCGGGGCGGGTTGCGGGTGGGACGACGACAACAAACAACAACAACAACAAACAACAAACAACAACAAACAACACCAAACAACAACGAGAATCCGCACCGCGGATTCCCAGTTCAGCCACGCACCCAGGGACAGTGTGTGACCGTTCGGCCCTCTCACTCTGATCATGATGAGGACGGTCGGAGATGACGATTATGATGGCGATTATGATGCTGCTGATGATGCATATGCTGATTATGATGATGATGCTGGTGGTGATGCTGATGAGGAGGAGGAGGAAGCTTGTGATAACCCCATGCCCACGATAATAATGTACCCTCCTATGCACACAAGAGTTGATTATCCACGGCCAATAAGAGTTTGGTCGGGGGCGCCGGGGCGCGGAGGCCGAACTTCACTATCACCTGAAAAGTTCGCCATCGAGGTTATTTCCTTCTTATGTTGAGATAGAAACACGAAGCGAAACGAACACGCGTTTTTTTTGTTTTTATATTTTCCTAATGTCTCAAGCGAAACCAGCAATTTTGGGAGGCAGTCTCAAACGAAACGATCAATGTTTCAAGGATGTTTCGAGCGGAGCCAGCCATTCTTCGATGATGTCTCCAGCGAAGCGAGAAACTGGTCGAGGATGTCTCAAGCGGAACAAGCATATATTCGAGGATGTCCCAAGCGGAACTAGCATACACTGAAGGGCGTTTCGAGCGAAACAATACGTTTCTTAACGATGTCTCCTTCTCATCTCCTCCTCATCCTCCTCCTCCTGCCCCTGGCGCCCTGAACTTGTTTATCGCTGTGGTTGATTATCCGGGGAAAACGAGGCAGATGAGCCACCCTACACGAGCAGATGAACACTTAATTCCCCTTTAAGCGCTTACAAATAAAATCTCATTAGTTTTGAACTTTGGATGTTTTCCTCCTCCTTCTCATCTTCCTCTCCTCTCTCTCTTTCTCCGTCTCTCTCTATCTTTTTTTTTTCTGTTTTTCTCAACCTCTTTCTCTCTTTCTCTCTGTCTCTCTATCTGTCCTCTGTCTCTCTTTTTCTTTCTCTTTCTTTCTCTCTCTCAACCTTTCTCCTTCTTTCCGTGCCCCCCTGAACTTTTTCATCGTTGTGGTTGACTATCCTGGGAAAACGAGGCAGATGAGCTACCCTACACGAGCAGATGAACATCTTAATTTCCGTTAAGCGCTTACACATAAAATCTAATCGGTTTCGTTTGGGCGGTCCTCGACGAGCACGCTCGTCGAGGACCGTCCAAACGAAACAAACACGTTCCGTGAAGACGTCTCAAACGAAACGAGCAGTACAAAGGAATTCTCAAGCGATGCAAATACATATTTCGAGGATGTCTCAAGCGAAACGAGAGATTTGTCCAGGATGTCTCAAGCGAGACATGCCATTGTTGAGGATGTCTCAGAGAGGACAAACAGCCAAGGATGTCTCAAGATATCCTCGGCTTTGGTTCTTCTGTTAACATCTTTATGCTGGCCTCTGGTGGATACTTTTTTTATCGCACCGTAACCGCCGAACTTAATTCTCCCAGGGGGGTTATTATCGGCTGTTTGGGGTTATGATTGTAACGATGATGATGATAATTGTGATAACGATGATGAGGATTGTGATGGTTATTGTGGACGGATGGTGATGCTCACGATGATGATGGTGTTGATGATGATGATGACGGTGATGCTGCTGATGACGATGATGATGTTGCTGCTGATGATGATGGTGATCGTGACCATTCTGATGATTATGATGACGATGCTGCTGATGCTGATGACGATTATGATGGCGACGGTGATGATGCCGATGACGATACTGATGCTGCTGCTGCTGATGATGATGATGATGCGGCTGCTGATGATGATAGTAAGACTGCTGATGACTATTCTGATAGTGCTCGTTCTGGTAATGATGTCGATGCAGATGATTACGATAACGATGTCGGTGCTTGCTAATGGTGGTGAAGATGACGACGATGCCGATGACGACGTCGATGATGACGGCAAGGCTGGTGATGAAGATGATGATGATGATGATGATGATGATGATGATGATGCTGATGATGATGATGATGATGCCTTTGGTGATGATGCCAGGGAGGAAGGGTGCGGGCAGGGAGGATACGTACAACGCGGCAGATACGACGCCTTTTATGTGGGAACGGGAGGACGTTCAGGAGGGCGACGAGGGACGATGGTTATGATGATCATGATAATGATGCTGATGTTGATGACCGTGTTGCTGATGATGCTGTTGATGATGATGGTCATGCTGATGATGATGCTGATGGTGATGCTGCTGTTAATGATGGTGATGCTGAAGGTGCTGCTGATGCTGATGATGATGCTGATGTTGATGATGATTATGCTGCTGCCGATGATGATGATGATGATGATGATGATGATGGTGATGATGATGATGATGATCATGATGGTGATAATGATGATGATGATGATGATGATGATGATGATGATGGTGATGATGATGATGATGATGATGATGATGATAATGACAGAGCTGATGAATATGCTGCTGTTGATGATGATGCTCATGCTGCTGATGATGATGATGATTTCGGTGGTGGTGGTACTGAGGACAATGCTGATAACGAGGATGACGAGGTTGATGCCGACACTGATGATTATTGTGATGATGATGACGATGCTGCTGCTGATGATGATGCTGATGATGATGATGATGCGGAGGAGGAGGATGAGGAGAATGAGGAGGATGAGCAGGGGGAGGCGGATGATACGTATACGAGGAGGAGAAGGAGGAGCAGACGGAGACGCAGTGGCATGGAGGGAGCTGGGGGGGCGCCGCGGAAGAACAGTAGGGAGAAGAGGACAGATGAGGGAGGATGAACAAGAGAAGCAAGGGAAAGAGGAGGGGGTGAAAAGGGCGGGTGGGAATGGGGCGGGGTGAGGGGGGGTGCTGGAGGGGGGACCTGGCAAGCAGGAGGAAATGCCGGGCGTGGCGCGACGCTGAGGCGAGGCAGCCAAGGCAGGTTTGCGAGGCGACCGCGGCGTATTGCGAAGGCCTTGCGGCAGGGGCCGTCGACCCTGAAGGGGGACGACGACGACGTTTGTGATATCAAACGGAAAAGTCGCACCTACAAGCTGCACGCGTTGTTGCGAATCCTTCCTTCATCGCCCTCTACGACAAGGGGCGCAGCCAATGGGGATGCGTGCCACTTGTGGGTTTAGGCCCGAACTTCGTCTTGACGTGCCGCGTGCAGCTCGCAATCCAAGCGCAGACCGATGGGGAGCGCGGGGGATGGCGCAGGACATAGGAGCTCGCCGTGCACAGGCCGAGCTCACCGCGCCCGCATTACCATCACCATCAGCATCATCACCATCCGCATCATCTTCATCACCACCACCATCACCAGCAGCATCGTCATCATCATCGTCATCACCGCCGTCATCGCCATTTCATCACCGTCGTCATCATCGCCGTCGGCGGCATCATCATGATCATCATCATCGTCATCGTCGTCGTCATCGTCATCGTCATCATCCCTCGTCGCCCTCCCGAACTCCTCCTGTACCTATCGGGAGGCTTCACATCTCCTTCTTCGGGCCCTCCCTCTGTTCCTTGTCCTCAATTTACCGAATCAGGCCTCCCAGATGGTGTCCGAGCGGATGGGGTCGGAGGATTGCGCCGCATGGCCGATGCATCGTCCGTGTGATGAGGAGCCGATTTCTCCGCGCCGACGTCGCCGATGCATCGCCGACGTTGCCGATATCGGGGATGCTTCGGCGATGCGGCGCGATCCTCCGACCCCATGTAGCTTGACCCATTTTGGGAGGCCCGTATGGTTCTTTCCTTTTTTTCCGGGACACTTGAGGGGGTGGCGGGGACTGACGAGATCACCGGACAGCACGTAGGTGAAGGTGCCCGCCGCGGCCGAGAGGCCATAACGTGCGCTGTCAGTCTTTGGGCCAGCGCGCGCAGCCTGATGGGGACCGCGCGCGGCGCGCTCTGCGGCGAGGGGTGCGCTCGGCTGGCCGGTGTGGGAGCGGTGCCCTCTGCATGACCGTGAGTGATGTTGGCACGTGGCCGTCCTCGTGCTATGTGCTGTAGCCGGGCACAACTTCGCCTTCGCGGACGCGTTGGGTCGGTGCGCGTGACATCGGTACGGCAGTGCCGTGCATTCTTTACCCGCGATCGCTGCGCTGCCTAGTGGCCACTGCGGGCATCGGTGATGGTTATGAGAAAATGCTTGCGCAATAATTGCGGTGCCGCCAGTGGTATTCTGGCTTCGCCATGTTTTGACGTGCACGCGCAGGAAGTTGAAAGGACTGGAAAGCGGGGGGAGAAGGCTGAGTGAAAATGCTGTAAGGGCGATGGACAGGAGGAGGTGGAGCAGGAGGGTCTGGAGGATGAGGAGGTGCGGAAGGAGGTTTGGGAAAAGGTGTGGGGAAGACGAGGAGAAGGAAGATGGGGAGGATTACGTGTGCGTGAGGCGAAGAGGAGGGGGGAGTTGAAGAAGGGGGAAGAAGAGGAGGATGGGGATGATGAGGACGAGGATTAGCAGTGAAATGGTGGTGATGACCTTGGTGATGATGATGGTTCCAATGCCGGTGCCGATGCTGAGGTCGACGACGGTGACCATGACGAAAACGATGACAGTGACGATGTTGCTGTTGTGGTTGATGGTAATGATCATGATGCCAATAAGGAAGGATCAATAACATTATAATACACAGAAAAAGAAGGTATGAGCCTCTAGGTATGAATGGAAATAATTTGAGGATGGCGACGAACCAAGACGATAAGCAGGGTGACGATGCGGATGATTACTATGGCGATGGTGATGATGTCGACGATGATGATGATGATGATGATGATGATGATGATGATGATGATGATGATGATGATGATGATGATGGTGACGACTAAGACGATACGATGATGATTGTGGTGGTGATGATGACGATGCTGATGATGATGCAGATGATGATGCGAAGGATGCGGTCGATGCTTGTGGTGGTTGTGGCGATGACGATGATGATGTTGATGATGGTCATGCTGCTGATGATGACGATGGTGACGATGATGACGATGACGAGCATGACGATGATGATGATGATCACGATAATGATGCTGCTTTTGATGCTGGTGATGATTATGATGATGATTACGATGAAGCTGATGATGCAGCTGATGGTGATGGTGATGGCGAGCATGATGATGTTGATGATGGTGATACTGCTGATGATGATGATGATGATGATGATGATGGTGATGATGATGATGATGATGATGATGATGCTGATGATGATGATGATGATGATGATGATGATCGTTGTGATGGTTGTGGTGATGATGATGATGATGATGATGATGATGCTGATGCTGATCATGCTGATTATGATGCTGCTGATGACTATGATGAGGAGGAGGAGGTGGAGGAGGACGATGCTGGTGGTGGTGATGCTGATGATGTTGGTCATGCTGGTGATGATGCTTAAGATGATGTTTTCTGGCGGCTCGCGCATGGGGTGCGAGGCACGCGGCCTTCTGGTGTGGCGGGGGTCTTCTTAGAAGGCGGTGGCCTCTTTGGAAGGGCAGGCTTCTGAGAGGCCTCCTGTCTCCTTAGAAGCCCTCCTCGAGCCATTGTTCTCTTTGTTGTAACACGTCTGCCCTCCTGGCGACCGCGGCAGCCCAGAGGTAGCGTCTCTCCAATGAGCGTCGCTTCTCTGCCGCATGCCCCCGCGGGCAGGCCGCCCGCGCATGCTGGCAGCAGCGCCGTCAGCTCTTTTTCCACGCCGCTGGGCGGAGACGATCGCTCTCCCTAGCCGCTGCCGCGGGGCCCGCGCTGCCGAGATCTCATCTCGTCTCGTCTCGCATCCACCCCCGCGCGGTTTTCCGGCGGCGGGAGGCACGCGGCCTTCCGGGGTGGTTTGGGGCTTCGCAGAAGGCGGCGGCCTCCTTGGAAGGGCCTGGAAGCTTCAGGGAAGGCTTCTGAAGACTTCCGAGAAGGCACCTGCCTGTTTAGAAGCCCCAATCGCGCCGCTACTCCATCGGTGCCCGTTTTCTTTCTCACTCGGTTTGGGTGACGGAGCGGGTTGGGGGAATGGGGTGGGGCGGGGGAGGGGGGGACTTGGAGGGGGGACCAGGCAAGCAGGAGAAAACGCAGGGCGTGGCGCGACGCCGAGGCGAGGCAGCCGAGATAGGTTTGCGAGGCGACCGACCGCAGCGTATTGCGAAGGCGTTGCGGCCGGGGCCGTCGACCCTGAAGGGGGACGACGACGACGTTTGCGATATCAAACGGAAAATTCGCACCTACAAGCTGCACGGGTTGTGGCGAATCTTTCTTTCATCGCCCTCTACGACAAGGGGCGCAGCCTATTGGGATGCGTGCCACTTGTGGGTTTCGGCCCGGACCTCGTCCTGACGCACCGCGTGCAGTTCGCGTGTCAATCATAGACCGATGGGGAGCGCGGGGTTGGACGCAGAAAGTAGGTGCTCGCCATACGCAGGCCGCTCTGACCGCGCTCGCATTACTTTCATGAGCGTCATCACGGGCAGCATCATCAGTACAATCGTTCTCACCACCATCATCAGCAGCATTACCATCATCGTCACCGTCATCGTCACCGTCATCGTCCCTGTCCATTCAGGCTCTGCTCATGCGGCTGCCTGTCCCCATGGCTTTCTGGGTGCACCTGCGCCTTCTTTCTCCTCCTCCCCTTCCGTGCGGTAACTGTCCTTGCTTCCCGCTTGGCGTGGGTCCACCGGCAGACCCTCCTGGGAGCCAGGCTGCATTTTTCTGTCGGCATTGCGGCGGCGCCAGGTCGCTTCAAGGCGAATTTGATCCTAGACGCGAGTCAGCCGACGCCCACGCTCGCGCAGGCGGCTGCGTTGGGACTGGTTCAGCATCTTCCACGAATGGTGGCGTCACATGTGTCAGTCGACCGTGGGCACAAATATTCGGATGGTCGGCAGGAGGTCTGTTTTTTGCTTTCCTCTCTTCCAGCTCATCTGCCCCACAATCTGCCTGGCGATGGCGACGGCGGTGGCGATAACTTCAATGGAGACGATCCTCATGGGGCAGGACCTGATGATCCCCCTGGGGCTCGCGGCGGGCGCCGTCGGCGAGCTGGAGCTGTTGGACCCACTGCCGATGCTGTCGACCCGTGGGTTGCACCTGGGAGCGACCCTCGGTCTGCAGGACCCCCGTCCAAGGAACCTCGGACCTGTTGGTGTACTCCAGATTTCGTAATAAAGGGGAGGGGGGTCTCATTTCGGGGGGGGTCTCTTCCAGGCTATCTTGGAGGGCCTGGGGGGTCTGGGGACGATGTTTTGGAGGGTTCTCCCACGGGGGAGGTCTGAAATGGCTTGTCTTGGAGGGTCCAGACCCCCTCCCTTTTATTACGAAATCTGGAGTACCTCATCATACCGGAGACGCTTGTGATCGCGACCGTCGTGGTGGAGCCGCTGCCGGGGTTCCTGGAACTGGTGGTGGACGCGGCCGTGCCGATCTTCATGAAGGGTTCGGGGCCGGCCATCTTCAATGTGATGTTCGAGGAGCAGTTGCAGTTCGGTGAACCGCTTAAGCGATTCTTGCCCATAGACTTCGTGCGCATGTTTCTCATGCTTGTGCTGGTTTTACTCCTGGAGGCGCTGGCCGTCTCGGAGCTGATGGTGCCGTTCGCCACCTTCGTGCTGCTGGTGATGTCGTTTGCTTCTCACTTCAAGACGCAGAGCAACCCGCTTGTGCTTCTGATGGTGTTCGTCGTCCTGGCAGTGGCATCCTTCCGCATGCCGGTGCCTTTCGCCATCTTCCTTCAGCCGCTGAGCATGCCGCTCGTGGTCCTGATGGTGTTCGTCGTCTTTGCGGCCGCGTCCTTCAGCTTGCTGCCGCCTTTCGCCATCTCTTCTTATCTGGAGTACCTGATCTTTTTCGCCTGCTGGGTGCGTGTTACGATGCCGACGTCGATGCGAGTCTCTGGGGGGCTCTTATGCCGCAGGTGCCTGTCTTCCCTCTTCTCATCGCTTCTGACGGCGTCTGCTGGGGCGAGGGTTGCGGAGCGCAGCGTGGTTCGTCGCTTCGTTGCGTGCTACGTCGCGGGGCTGGCTGTCAGATGTGCTCCTGCCTCTGAGTATCGCCACGTGCAGGCCTATGTTTTCAGGGTTTCGTCTTCGTATCTCCATGTAGCTGAAACTCGGCGCTGGTCGATGTCGATGCAACTGTCTTGTACAGATCTTGAGGCGCTCTTCGTTGAGGCGCCCCAGGAGACGTGCGTGATGATATATCAGAAGCTAGAACGTCTTCTCCCTGTTGTCTCTGACGGCTGTGCTCATCCATCCGAAGGGCTTCCTGAGGCTTCTGATGAATCTGGTTGCTCGTCCCGGTTTGCTGAGATGGCCCGGTGCAGGTTTTTCTCGCGGGGGCTCGGTATGGTCCCTTGTCGCGACCTTCCCAGGTCGACGTGCATTGATGGACCGATCTGCACACAGTGGAGGCAGCCCGCGTGGTTGCGAGGTAGTGACTTGCAGCTGTCGTTTGCGTTTCCTCGCCTTGCCCCTGCCCCCGTTTGGCACTGACTTGATAATGCGCGGTTCGTCTTGATACCATATTCCAGCCTTGTGGGCTCCGCTTCGGCGTTGTGCTCTTCGTTGCATTTCCTGTCGTTCTGCCTATTTCTGGGTTGTCTCGTCGTGCTGTCGCCCCCCCCTCTCTCTTTCCCGTCTCCTCGCGCTGTCGTTTCTGCGCTTCGGGACCGTCGGTTCCCCCCCCCCCCCTCGGCCCCGCCGCCCTCCTCTTCTTCTCTGCCTTGCCGTCCGCTGTACGCCGTCCCCGCGGGGGTGGGGCGTGCGCTCTCCGAGACCCTCTTGGGTGTCGGAGGGCGTCTGCTCCTGTTGGTGCCTCTCGATGGCGCGATTCGGGGCAGCCGTGTCGGAGCGAACGTAGAACAGACGGGGAAGCAATTGTCATCGTCATCGTCCTTCGTCGCTCTCCCGAACGTCTTCCCGTTCCGGCCCAGAGGATTCGTACGTCTTTTCTGGGGCCCGCCCTTTGCTCTTCTGTCCGATTCACTGATCCAGGCCTCCCAGATTGTGTCCAAGCACATGGGGTCGGAGGGTCGCGCCGCATCGCCGATGCATCGGCCATGCGGCTTGATGATGAGCCCGATTCTCTCCGCGCCGACGTCGCCGATGCATCGCCGATATTGCTGATATCGGCGATGCGGCGCGTCGGCGATGCGGCGCGATCATCCGACCCTGTCTATTCGGATCCTCATTGGGAGGCCTCTATGGTTCCTCCCATTTATCTCCGGGGCATTTGAGGGGGCGGCAAAGAATGGCGAGCTTACCGGACAGCGCGCAGGTGGAGGTGCTCGGTGTCAGTCTCTGGGGCAGCGCGCGTGCAGCCTCATGGGGACCGCGCGCGGCGCGCTCTGTGCCGAGGGTTACGCTCGGCCGGCCAGTGCGGGAGCGGTGCATGACCGTGAGGTTGGCACGTGGCCGTCCCCGTGCTGTGCTATGCCGCCAGGCGCAACTTTGCCTTTGCGGACGCGTTGGGTCGGTACGACCGAAATGGTTACGGAAAGAATGGGTACTAAGACCGACAGCAGTTACCGTTACAGTTACTGTGGACATTGTCCATTTGTGACAGAAGGCCGCCTGCGCGCCAGCGGCCGCTGCCAGTTTCGGGCAACATTTTTAGTCGGGCCTCGTACCGATGTTTTCCGCACCCACTTCGGGCGTCCACGTTGGGGTTTGGGGCGGCCGGGAAGAGATGTGGCCGTGGAGGACGGGGGGTGCTTCGGCGGACACACTTGCAAGGTCCGCTTTCATGTCCATTGTTGGATGATCACTATCTGGCATCGCCGCAGGGCGCGAGTGTCGCAAACTGCAGTGCGTCCCTTCCCCTCGACCGCTACGCACGCTACCTCCTGACCGCTGTGGTGCTTGATTGTCTATCGGGCATCGGCTACGGTTATCAAAGATCTCTTGCGCAATAGTTGCGGCGCTGCCAATGGTTTCTGGCTTTGCCATCTTTTGGCGTGCGCGCGCAGGAAGTTGAAAGGACCGGACAGCGGGGGGAGAAAGCTGATTCAGCATGCATGAAGGGCAATGGAGAAGAGAAAGAGGAGCAATACGGTGTGGAGGATGTGGAGGTGCGGAGGAATTCTTGACAATATATGTGTGAGGAGGAAACTGGAAAAATGGGAAAAAGAGGTGGCGTTGGAGGAGGAGGGGGAAGAGGGGGACGAGGAGGAGGATGCGGATGAGTAGGATGATGTGTGCGAGAGATGATGAGGAGGAGGGAAAGAAGGGGGAGGAGGAGGAGGAGGAGGAGGAGGAGGAGGAGGAGAAGGAGGAGAAGGACGAGGGTGAGGAGCAGGATGGCGAGTAATTGCAGGATGATGGTGGTGATGCTGGTGATGATTGTGTTGATTCGGATGCCGATGCCGGTGATGATGTCGCGGACGATCACGGTGACAATGACGATGGCCATGACGATTGCGATGCTGCTGTTGCTGATGATGACGATGGTGATGACGAGGATGATGATGATGCTGATGCTGATGATACTTATGATGGTTATGATAATGTCAGCGGTGGTGTTTTGGTGCTAGTGATGGTGATGATGTCTGATGTGGTGATGGGCGGTGCGCGGCAGTCCAGCGGCAGCGTCTCTTCCATTGGCGTCGCTTCTCTGCCGCATGCCCCTGGGGGCATGCCGCGCGTCTTCCAGGCCGCCAGGCGGAGACGGTCGCTCTCCCTAGCCGCTGCCGCGGGGCCCGCGCTGCCGAGGTCTCATATCGTCGCGTATCCACCCCTGCGCGGTTTTCCGGCGGCCCGCGCATGGGGGCGGCACGAGGCACGCGGCCTTCTGGGGTGGCGAGGGGCGTCTCAGAAGTCGGCGGCCTCCTTCGAAAAGCCTGGAGGTTTCAGGGAAGTCGTCGGAGGGCTTCTGAGACGGCACGGGCCTTTTTAGAACCCCTCCTGGCGCCACTGCTCCGTTGGGGCCCGTTTTCTTTCTCACTCGGCCGGGGTTGGCGAAATTGGCAGGGGGAATCGGGTGAGGCAGGAGGTGGACTGGAAGGGGGGCGACGCAAGCAGGAGGAAACGCCAGGCGTGGCGCGACGCTGAAGCAAGGCAGCCGAGGCAGGTTTGCGAGGCGACCGCGGCGTATTGCGAAGGCTTTCCGGCCGAGGCCGTCGACCCTGAAGGGGGACGACGACGACGTTTGTGATATCAAACGGAAAATTCGCACCTACGCGCTGCACGGGTTGTGGCGATTTCTTTCGCTTTCTACGACAATGGGAGCAGCCTATGGGGATGCGTGCCAGTTGTGGGTTTCGGCCCGGATTTCGTCTTGGCGCACCGCGTGCATGTCGCGATCCAAGCGCAGATTGATCGGGGGCGCGGGGGATGGGCGCAGGATATGGGTGCTCAGCATACTCAGGCCGTTCATATCACCAGTATTGGGTGATCACTTTTTGGCCGCGCTTCAAGGCACGAGCGTCGGAATCTGCAGTGCGTCCTTTTCCCTCCGGCCTCTAAGCTCCTTGGTGGCCACTGCGGTGCTTGATTGTGTAGCGGGCATCGGCTACGGTTATCACATAGCGCTTGCGCAATAGTTGCGGCGTCGCCAATGGCTTCTCGCTTCGCCATGTTTTGACGCGCGCGCAGGAATTTGAAAAGGACCGGACAGCGGGGGGAGAAAGCTGATTCAGCATGCAAGATGGGCAGTGGAAGAGAAAGAGGAACAAGACGGTGTGGAGGATGTGGGGGTACGGAAAGACCCTTGGAAAGAGATGCGAGGAGGAGAAGGACAAGGAGGAAGGAGAGCGGGAGTAGGAGGAGGGGGAGGAGGGGGAGGAGGAGGAGGAGGAGGAGGAGGAGGAGGAGGAGGAGGAGGAGGAGGAGGGGGAAGTTGAGGATGAGGAGAGGGAGGAGGAGGGGAGGAGGAGGAGGAGGAGGAGGAGGAGGAGGAGGAGGAGGAGGAGGAGGAGGTGGAGGAGGAGTTGGACGAGGAGGAGGAGGAGTTGGAGGATGCGGATGAGTATGGTTATGTGCGCGGGAGATGACGCGGAGGGGGAGAGAAGGGGGAAGAAGAGGAGGAGGACGAGGGCGAGGAGCATGAGGACGAATAGTAGCAGGATGGTGGTGGTGATGATGATGATTGTGACGATGCGGATGCCGATGCGGATGCTGATGTCGATGGCGACCACGCTGACCATGACGATGACGTTTCGATGCTGTTGATGACGATGGTGATGATGATGATTACGATGTTGATGCTGATTATGGTGTTGATGATGGTGTCAGCGGTGGTGGTTGTGGTGTTGGTGATGCTGATGGTGATGATGATGAGGATGATGGTGATGATGGTGATGATGTCTGCGGTGGTGATGTGTGGTGCGCGGCAGTCCAGCGGCAGCGTCTCTTCCGTTGGTGTCACTTCGCTGCCGCATGCCCCCGCGGGTATGCCGCCCTCGCATGCTGGCAGCAGCGCCGTCCGCACTTTTTCCACGCCGCCTGGCGGAGACGGTCGTTTTCCCTAGCCGTTGCCGCGGGGCCCGCGCTGCCGAGGTCTCATCTCGCCTCGTCTCGCATGGTGGTGGTTGTGGTACTAGTGATGGTGATGATGTCTGATGTGGTGATGGGTGGTGCGCGGCAGTCCAGCGGCAGCGTCTCTTCCATTGGCGTCGCTTCTCTGCCGCATGCCCCTGGGGGCATGCCGCGCGTCTTCCAGGCCGCCAGGCGGAGACGGTCGCTCTCCCTAGCCGCTGCCGCGGGGCCCGCGCTGCCGAGGTCTCATATCGTCGCGTATCCACCCCTGCGCGGTTTTCCGGCGGCCCGCGCATGGGGACGGCACGAGGCACGCGGCCTTCTGGGGTGGCGAGGGGCGTCTCAGAAGTCGGCGGCCTCCTTCGAAAAGCCTGGAGGTTTCAGGGAAGTCGTCGGAGGGCTTCTGAGACGGCACGGGCCTTTTTAGAACCCCTCCTGGCGCCACTGCTCCGTTGGGGCCCGTTTTCTTTCTCACTCGGCCTGGGGTGGCGAAATTGGCAGGGGGAATCGGGTGAGGCAGGAGGTGGACTGGAAGGGGGGCGACGCAAGCAGGAGGAAACGCCAGGCGTGGCGCGACGCTGAAGCAAGGCAGCCGAGGCAGGTTTGCGAGGCGACCGCGGCGTATTGCGAAGGCTTTCCGGCCGAGGCCGTCGACCCTGAAGGGGGACGACGACGACGTTTGTGATATCAAACGGAAAATTCGCACCTACGCGCTGCACGGGTTGTGGCGATTTCTTTCGCCTTCCACGACAATTGGAGCAGCCTATGGGGATGCATGCCAGTTGTGGGTTTCGGCCCGGATTTCGTCTTGACGCACCGCGTGCATATCGCGATCCAAGCGCAGACTGATCGGGGGCGCGGGGGATGGGCGCAGGATATGGGTGCTCAGCATACTCAGACCGTTCATATCACCAGTATTGGATGATCACTTTTTGGCCGCGCTTCAAGGCACGAGTGTCGGAATCTGCAGTGCGTCCTTTTCCCTCCGGCCGCTAAGCTACTTGGTGGCCACTGCGGTGCTTGATTGTGTAGCGGGCATCGGCTACGGTTATCACATAGCGCTTGCGCAATAGTTGCGGCGTCGCCAATGGCTTCTGGCTTCGCCATGTTTTGACGCGCGCGCGCAGGAATTTGAAAAGGACCGGACAGCGGGGGGAGAAGCCTGATTCGGCATGCAAGATGGGCAGTGGAAGAGAAAGAGGAGCAAGACGGTGTGGAGGATGTGGGGGTGCGGAAAGACCCATGGAAAGAGATGCGAGGAGGAAAAGGAAAAGGAGGAAGGAGAGCGGGAGTAGGAGGAGGGGGAGGAGGAGGGGGAGGAGGAAGAGGAGGAGGAGGAGGAGGAGGAGGAGGAGGAGGGGGAAGTTGAGGATGAGGAGGGGGAGAAGGAGGAGGAGGTGGAGGAGGAGTTGGACGAGGAGGAGGAGGAGGAGGAGTTGGAGGATGCGGATGAGTATGATGATGTGTGCGGGAGATGACGCGGAGGGGGAGAAAAGGGGGAAGAAGAGGAGGAGGAGGATGAGGGCGAGGAGCATGAGGACGAATAGTAGCAGGATGGTGGTGGTGATGCTGATGATGATTGTGACGATGCGGATCCCGATGCTGATGCTGATGTCGATGGCGACCACGCTGACCATGACGATGACGTTTGCGATGCTGTTGATGACGATGGTGATGATGATGATGATGATGATGATTACGATGCTGATGCTGATTATGGTGGTGATGATGGTGTCAGCGGTGGTGGTTGTGGTGTTGGTGATGCTGATGGTGATGATGATGAGGTTGATGGTGATGATGTCTGCGTTGGTGATGTGTGGTGCGCGGCAGTCCAGCGGCAGCGTCTCTTCCATTTGTGTCACTTCTCTGCCGCATGCCCCCGCGGGTATGCCGCCCTCGCATGCTGGCAGCAGCGCCGTCCGCACTTTTTCCACGCCGCCTGGCGGAGACGGTCGTTTTCCCTAGCCGTTGCCGCGGGGCCCGCGCTGCCGAGGTCTCATCTCGTCTCGTCTCGCATCCACCCCTTTCGCGGTTTTCCGGCGGCCCGCGCATGGGGGCGGCACGAGGCACGCGGCCTTCCGGGGTGGCGGGGGGCGTATGGGCCTGGAGGCTTCAGGGAAATCTTTTGAGGGCTTCTGAGAAGGCGCCGGCCTTCTTAGAACCCCCCCCTCGCGCCGCTGCTCCGTCGGTGCCCGTTTTGTTTCTCATCCGGCTTGGGATGGCGAAAAAGGGCAGGGGGAATGGAATTGGGCGGGAAGGGGACACGAAGGGGTGTGAGACAAGCAGGAGGAAACGCCGGGCGTGGCGCGACGCTGAAGCGAGGCAGCCGAGGCAGGTTTGCGAGGCGACCGCGGCGTATTGCGAACGCCTTGCGGCCAGGGCAGTCGACCCTGAAGGACGACGACGACGACGACGACGACGACGACGACGACGACGTTTGTGATATCAAACGGAAAATTCGCACCTACGCGCTGCACGGGTTGTGGCGTTTTTTTTTTCTTTCCACCGCCTTCTACGACAATGGGAGCAGCCTATGGGGATGCGTGCCAGTTGTGGGTTTCGGCCCGGACTTCGTCCTGACGCACCGCGTGCATTTCGCGATCCAAACGCAAACCGGTCGGGGGCGCAGGATATGGGTGCTCACCATGCGCAGGCCGGGCTCACCGCGCCCTCATTACAATCATCATCATCATCATCATCATCATCATCATCATCATCATCATCATCATCATCATCATCATCTTCATCATCACCATCATCATCATCACCAGCATCCTCATCCTTATCATAAGCATCACCATCACCATCATCAGCATCACCATCCGCACCATCACGATCCGCTTCTTCATGCTCATTATCGTCACCTTTCTCGTAATCATCATCCTCACCATCATAACCATCACCATCCTCATAACCATCTTGATCATCATTTGCATCCTTACTATACTCGTGCGCTTGTTCTCGTGGCGGCGCGCGGTGCCCCGTGTGACAGGGCGCGCGGGTCGATGTTTTTTTGTTTGTTTTTGTTTTTTTCTGCGCGTCGGCTGCGCCAGCGGGCGCAGTCCAGGGCAGCGTGCGATCGTGCAGGGTCCACTCCGGCCTGGCCGCCGGTACACGCGACGCGGTGACGCAGGGCGGATAGGGACCGCCCCTCATCCAACTCCGCCTGCCCTCCGCCTTACAACACCAGGAGGAGGAGGAGGAGGAGGAGGAGGAGGAGGAGGAGGAGGAGGAGGAGGAGGAGGAGGAGGAGGAGGAGGAGGAGGAGGAGGAGGGGGAGGGGAAGGGGGAGGAGGAGGAGAAGGGGGAGGGGATGGGGGAGGGGGAGGGTCTCCGTGTCTCCCTCCTCCCCGGCTCGCGGGAGTTCCCGGGGCCCCTGGGCCCTGGAGGTCTTGGCTCTGGGGGCCCGCGGAAGCACGTCTGAGGTCCCAGGGAACCTCGTTGGAGACCATGACATGGCAAGAACACGATCTACCCATGGACGTGCCGCGGGGCCAGTGATCCACGGGGCCAGCCTCAACGAACGAAGATGACCGAGAGCGTCGGATCTCTGGCGCAATCTCTGTCGGAAGGCATGCCCAGGCCTCGGGGGAGCGAGGGGTCGAAGGCTCGAGGTACCGAGGGATCGAATGATCGAGAGATCGACGGCTCGAAGGATCGAAGGTTCAAGGGTTCAAGGGGTCGAAAGACGGAGGGCCTTAGAATCGAGGGCTTGAGGCATGGAAGGGTCGAGAGCACGAGAAACCGAGGATTAGAGAGGTCGACGACGGATCGAAGGCTCGAGTAACCGAGGGCTCCTGGGATCGAGGCGTCGAGGGATCGAGCGTGGCGGCAGTTGCGCAGCTGGCAGCATGCAGGGAGGGCGAGGTCTCGTTCTAACCCCTCTGGGGCCGCACTCCCCCGGAGTTCTCAGGAGCCCACGGAAGTGGCAACAGTTGTACATCAACGGCACCGTACCGGGTACTTACTAACGGGTACTTTGATTTTTTGCCGAAAGTTGCCACTTTAGGGCCTTTTTCTTGCATTGCAGCTTTGCCCACATCGGGAAGGGCTGGGTTCGCTGGGTCACTGGCCAAAGTACCCGTTAGTGGAGTCCCGTTTGAGGGGCGCTGAGTACAGTTGGCAGCACCCAGGGAAGGGGAAGTCTCGTCTGAAGCCAAGCAGGGGGGCCGCGCTCCGCTGGACCTTGCAGGAGCCCACGGCAGCGAACACTGCGCAGTTGGCAGCATTTGTTCCAGCGTCCCGAAGGCGGGGAGGGGGTATGAGGCAGGATCTGGCGGAGGGGGGGAGACAAGCTAGGTGCGCTCGCGTCATATCTGACATCCTACCCCTCCCTCCCATCCCTTACCATGGCGCAGATCCCATCTCTACTCTCGCACAGTCGGATGTCGAGCAGGGCAATGATCCCGAAAGGGTACGCGATGCATTGTAGAGCACGGCATGGCGTGGCGTAGAAGAGCACCGCGAAGCGTAGTATCAACCTAGCATTGCATTGCATGCCGTGGTATGGCACGGGAAATGACGCCAGTGCTGCAGCGGGAGCACGAGTCGAAACGAGCGGAAGCGCGGAAATGAGGGCAGCGCTGCAGCGGGAACACGATTCGGAACGAGCGGAAGCACGCCAGAATCGGCCCAGGAGGCTTCCCGGGCGCCACTGCAGAAGCAGAAATTCAGCATTTTCAAAAGAAAAATGTGTATTGGAATGGCCTTTTTTCGGCGCCGCCTCGGAACTCGATCGATTTTCCGGCGCCGGCCGGACCGGCGCCGGCTCGGGCGTCCAGCCCGGGCGCTGGCTCGGGCGCCGGCCTGGGCGTCGGAATCGGCCCGGGAGGCCTCCCGGGCGCCGGAAGCAGAAATTGAGCATTTTCGAAAGAAAGATGTGTATTAGAATGGCCTTTTTTCGGCGCCGCCTTGGAACTCGATGGCCCGGGCGCCGGCCGGAACCGGCTCCGGACCCGGCCCGGGCGCCGGCCGGCTCGGGCGTCCAGCCCGGGCGCCGGCTCCGGCGCCGGCCTGGGCGTCGGAATCGGCCCAGGGGCGCCGGAAGCAGAAATTGAGCATGTTCAAAAGAAAAATGTGTATTAGAATGACCTTTTTTCGGCGCCGCCTCGGAACTCCATTTTCCGGGGGCGGCCGGAACCGGTTCCGGACCCGGCGGCCCGAGCGCCGGCCCGGGCGCCGGCTCGGGCGTGCAGCCCAGGCGCCGGCGGGAATGATGCCAGCGCTGCAGCGGGAGCCCGATTCGGAACGAGCGGGGCCCGAAAATGAGGCTGGCGGCTCAGCGAGAGCAGCATTTTGGACAAAATGCAGGCGAAAACCTAACTCCGGGGAAACCTGTGTGTGGTAAAAAACAGTACCCGGGGGGTGGGGCGAACACCCCCATCTTGCAAGACGTCATCAGGGGAAGAGGGAGAGTAGTATTCATATTGAGTAATTGCGGGGGGGATGGGGGCGGGGGGGGGGCACACGGAATGAAAGACAGGAATATGAAAACCAGTAACATCAAACAAAATGGTAGGACGGAGAGAGGCAGGAAGAACGGGCTTGCAGGTAAGGCGGCGCCCTGCTCATAACGACAGCCCGACGAATGAGGGTCGAGGAAAATGATGCGGGTCGAGGAAAACTCTGTCGTCGACCCCAAGGCAGTCGTGGGAGCCCCCCCCCGCGGCTGCCTTCCTTTCTCCCCCTTCCCCCTCTCCCGCGCTGCCACGCGGGCGCGACTGGCCGGCGGCGCGCTACTGCCGGGGCCCCCTCTCTCCGCGGCGCGCCTGCGGGGCCCTGCGCCGCTGGCCTCGCGGGCGTGCTGGCGCCCGGGGCGAGGAAGCGGAAGACAGCAGGGAGGAGAAGGAGGAGGAGGAGGAGGAGGAGGAGGAGGAGGAGGAGGACGCTGAAGCGAGGGCCGCCTTGGGTTCGGAGGGGGCTCGCTGTTCCTGGGGTCAGTCCGTGCTGCTTCCGCTGGCTCTCCTCGTGCACCCAGGCGCTCTTGGGTGCCAAGGAGGGGCGTCGGTTCCCTATCCAGCCGCCTGCGGCAGGTCCCGCCGCCATGCCGCAGCCCAGCCTTCTTGCGGTGATATCGCAGGCCTCCTGGGCCGTGTTCGGCTGACGGAATCTTCGAGACATGGGAATCAAAAAGCCGATGACAAAAACCATGGACAACACTGTGTATTTGCCTTTTCTGGGCCCTCCCGAGCCTCCTGTTGAAGCCCTCTTGAGCTGCCATTGGGGCCTCTGTCCGCCAGATAAGGCTATCACGGGCCGTCGTGGGTCTATCTTGGACCTTCTTGGAGCCATCTTGAACAAACAATCTTGGAGGCTTCTTCGTCCATCTTAGCGGCCTTTGCGACTGTCCTTGGCCTTCATGGAAGCCTTGGAGAGCTTCAGGCTGGCACCATGGCCGTCCAGGGACCCCCAGCAGGTGGGATGGTGCACGCATGTGGGCGCGAGGTGGCGGGCCCTCTTGCGGCGGCCCTGGAGGTTTCCTGGGCCGTCTTGAGCGGACGGCAGCCCAGAAACGTGAGAATCCAACAATCCAGTGAAAACCGAGTTGGCTCTTGCTTCCGGGGGCCCTCCGGAAGCTCTTCTTGGGGCCCTCGGAGCTGTCATGTGGCCTCTTCGAGCCATCTTGAGGCCATCCTGGGAGGCGTCTAGGGCCGTTTTGGAAGCCTCTTGGGCCGTCTGAAAGCCATCTTGGGCGTCTCGAAGCGATGCTTCGGCGCATCGGGGCCCTCTTGGACACGTCGGCGGGTTCGGGAGGTCTTTCTGGGCGGGCGCAGCCTCCGCTGGACCCGCAGGAAACACCTCGGAACTCACGGGCGAAAGCGTGGTGTAAGTCGGGCACGTCCCTCTACAGGAGGACAATCCCAAAGTAGTCAAAAGTAGTACGCGGACGATTTTTTGAGTATTGTTTTACCATTGCCGGGTACTTCTGGAATATCTTTACATCTTTCGCCCAAAATCCGCCTGTAGGGGGACATGCCCGACCTAAAGCTTGGTAGACCCTTCGATCCTGGAAGACCCCGGGACTGCCCAGGACTTCGGAGTTCCGCGCGCCTGCAGTCCTGGCTGCAGCAGCAGTCGCAGCAGCACAGTCTGAGCCTCGGGGCACTCCACTTCGTGCCAGAGGCACGGTGGCGGGTGTGGCGGATTTCTGGCACATGGCCGTTTCGCTGGGTACATCTTCAGGCAAATGGCTTCGGGGGGGCTCCGAATGAACAGAGTCTCGGATTAGCTTCTGGAGGGCCCACCGTGGCCCAAAGGAGCCGCAGAAGGCCCCCCAGAGGACATACAGAGAGGGTCCCAAGAGGCCCGCCAAGCGAGCCCGAGCAGGCCCCCAGACGGCCAAGAACCCAAGATGTCGCCAAGGCGGCCTGAGAGAGCCCCCCAACAGAACCCTAAGACACGCCCAGACAGCCCAAGAAGACCCAGCAGATCACAAGGGACCCCGGCAGGCCTCAAGAGGCCCCCGGGATACCCCAAGATAGCACCAGATGGCCCCAGGAGCCCCCAGGGTAGCCTCGAAAGATCACGAGGACCCCCCCTCGGGCTCCTTACCGTCCTCCTTCGTCGTCGTCGTCGTAGTCATTGTTCTTCTCCTTCTCCTCCTCCTCCTCCTCCTCCGCTTCATTCCTCCTCGTACGCGTTCTCCTCCATCTCTTCCTCCTCGTCCTCGCGCTTGTCTTCCTACTCGTTGTTCTCCTGATTCCATCGCTGCACTCCCCGTCATTCACGCTGACATCCTCGTCAACCGCCGCCTTGTCGTCGCCACCATCCTTACGACCCCAATGGGCAACATCGGCGCTTCCCGTTCTTGTCCGATCCTGTCTTCGTATGTGCCGGCTGCAGCTGCAGGCCGAGTTCGCCGCGGTCCAGGGGGACCCGACGGGCCCTCGGCAAGAGTTGAAAACTGCTGGACGTGGCAGGCGGCGGGTTGTTGTGCGGCACCGCAGACGGCCGTCGTCGCTTGCCGAGGGCTGGCGCGAGGAAGTCTAGTGCGACTCTCGGGCTACGGGCAGCTCAGCCTCTGGCTTCAGTCGCTGGCGCCTGCTTGACGGTTCTGGAATATCCAGCCAGGGGCGTTGGCAGGGGGGAGAGAAAGAGCAACAGTCACGGCAAGATTTGCGTGGAGGCAGACGCCCTGATCGAGTATGAGCAGGGCGAGGATACCGACTAGGAAAGCGGAGAGAATTGGTTCGACCTCCAACCCATCAGTCAGCACAACGGGGACGCGCGCTGAGGCGAGCCCGCAGGCACGAGCTAGGAGGCAGACTGGGCCCAGCTCAGACCATTGACGACCAGTCGACGTGATGGAGCTTGTCGGCGGCGGCGGCGGGGGCGAGATGGCGTGCATCCGGATCGAGAATGGGAACACCACCCTGCAACGCTCAGGAGGGAAAAAAAACACACAGACACAGTTAATCGTCGATCCCCAGGAAAATATGGGAAACTATGGGAATTGGGCGGGAAGACAAATCCCGGAAAATATGGGAAAATATACTTATGGGGAATATTTTTATTTGTGTGTATTGCGAAGGCCTTACGGCCGTTGCCGCCGACCCTGAAGATGACGAAAGACAACACGAGGGGGGGGGGGCAGGAGGAGGAGGAGGAGGAGGAGGAGGCGGAAGGGAGTAGGAGGAGGAAGGGTGAAGGGGGAGGAGGAGGAGGCCTTATGGATGTTGGTTGGGATCTCGTGGTTGACCTCTCGGGGGCGTCTGGAAGGCAACTTGAAGCCTCTTGGGGGCCGTTGTGGGGCCTCTTGGGGCCTCTTTTGGGCCTCTTGGGGCTTCCGGAGGCCGTCTTCGGCGCATCTTGGGGGCGTCTTGGCGCCGCTCGGGGGCCTCTTGGGGCCTTTTGGGGGCCTCTTGGGGCTTCCCGGGGGCCTCTTAGGGCGGAAGTCTCGAATTCTCGGTTCCTCGTCCCCCTCTTGGCCGTTTCTTGGGCCCGTCTTGGGGCCCTATTGGGCCGTCTTGGGCGCCTCTTAGGCTGTCCTGGGGCCTTCTTGGGCCGTCTTGGGGCCCTCTTGTAGGCCTCTTGGGGCGCTCTTGGGGGCCTCTTGGGGGCCTCTTGGGCCGTCTTGGAGTGTCGGAAAGCCGAAAAGGCGAGAAGGCCAAAATCCTTCAAAAACCTATGTAAAATTTACGATTTTGGTGCCTGGGGCCCTCTTGGGTGTGCTCTTGGGGCTCTCTTGGAGCGTCTTGAGGGCCTCTTGGGCCGTCTTCGGGCCGTCTTGGGCGTCTTGGGGCCATCGTTCGTCGAGTCGAGGCCCTCTTGTATCCTTTTGGGGGTGTCTTCTGTCGCTCTTGGCTCGTCTTGAAGCTTTTCTGAGCTCCGGGACCCCCCGGGGAGGATGCGTATCTGGGTGGCGACCCCCCCCCGGGACCCCCCCCGGCGACCCCCCCCCCCCACCCCCCCCCCCGGCGGGGAGGGTAGGGAGGGGCTTCGCCACGACTCAACTACGACGTTGCTCAATGTCGCTTTGGCTCGCGCGCTCAAGGAGACGGGGAACGACGAAGACGACGAGGGACAACGGAGACGGAGACGACGAGGACACGACGGAGACGACGACGACGACGACGACGACGACGACGGTGATCCACGCAAGACGACGACACCGGGATGCGTCTTCCACACGCCGACAGGGTCGGCGGATTTATTTGTGTGTCCTGGAGCCCCTTCAAACGCACAAGAACAAGGGTGTGATGATATCGGGGGATAGGCGCTAAGCTACACTCTGGGCACGGAGGGGGCTTCCGGGAGAAAGCAGTGGCGCGCCACGTTCGGAGGCGTTTTTTGCGTGTCCTTGCGCGCACCCAAGAGCCAGCCGGATGAGGATACCATGTTTGCTGTTACCACCACCCAGGAAAAGCCATCACTCGTCCGCCGTGTGTGCGTTTTTTATGTTCTCTGGTCTGAGCGCGGGCCTACCCATGGCGGCTCCTGGCTGAGTGGACTATGTGCTTGTTCGTCTTCGCGCCATGATTGTCGCCCCCGGCGAGGATGAGGGGGCCAGGGATGGGAGATGCGCCGCACCCAGGGCCCTTCCCCGAGGGTCCCGAGGCCCAGCTCTCTCTGCAGAGGGGTCGGGGCGAGGATAGACGGAAGCCGGCGTTCCCCCAGGAGTCAGCCACCCACGGAAGAGCGTGAGCAGCTGGATCCAGTGCTTCGAGACGGCGATCCGGTAGTGACGGCAGAACCTGGCGGCACTTCTCCAGCGTGTGCGGCTTCGGTGCGCCCACGGCCAATTCGGTGCGTGGTTTGGGAAACGAGGAGGCAGGTTGAGGGGGGATTGAGGGAAGAGGCGTTCTGCATGCCGTGCACGCGCGTCGGAGTCAAGGCCCGTCCCGTTGCATCTGCCGGAGAATTCGTTTGTCTTCTACTAATTGGCACTCTGTTCTGACATCCGACGCGGGCTCGGCGCTGATGGTGCATGCATTCATTGTGGATTCGCATGGGTTCGAAAGTCGACGCCGATTCGGCACAGATGCGACGCGGAGTCGGCGCGGATGACGTCGCGACGGGACAGACAAGAGGCCTCCGAAGATGCAGCGTGAGGCCCGCTCTGTCGGCGGCGAGTGAGAGGGGACCGAGGAGGAGGAGGTCCTCTCAGAAGTCGGCGGAGCTTCCCAGAAGCCCTATAGGACCTTCCGAGAAGCTATCTGTGCCCTCGGGGAAGGCCTCGAAAGCTTCTCAGAAGCCCTATAGGACCTTCCGAGAAGCTATCTGTGCCCTCGGGGGAGGCCTCGAAGACTTCTCAGAAGGCCAGGGGACTTCCGAGCCTCTCGAGGAGGCCCGCCCCCCCCTCACCGCACCCCTGGGCCGGCCGCCGCTTCCGGTCTTCCACGCGATGCCCCAGCAGACGCCACGACTCGTGGAGGCCGCGGCTGCCTGCAGAGTGGCGCGTCCTCGTCGCTCCCGCCGCCCGTCCTCGGCTGCCCTTCCCTGCCGCCGTGCCGCCTCCCACCTCTCGTCTGGCCCCCCCCCCACGCCCCCCCCCCCCGCACTTTCGGACCGGCCTAGAACCGAGGTCACCTGTCGCCTCATTCGAGCATCTGCGGGCAGCGCCGTCGCGCTTCCACGATCGGCAACCGTTTGGTCGCTCACGCGTTCGGAAAAGGACGCGGCGGTAGTCGAAGGGGGAAGAGATTCGGCAGCTAGGATGACGACAAGGCGTTCACCGTTCCAGAGCGTTCCGGAACGCTCTGAGAGCGTTCCGGAGCGCTGCAGAGCAGCCGCGGCGCCCGGTGCGTCCTCCAAACCCGCCGGATCTCGCAGATTTCCGATTTAGGTCGGTCCGACCTTGCCTCGAGTCTGCTTTCGTCTGGCCTTGGAGCTTCTGCTTGCTGTCTCTTTCTCTCTCTCTCTCTCTCTCGCGCTCTGTTTTCCTGCGTTCTTAGATCTCCGGCATTATCCTTCTTTTCAGTCTGGGCATTTGTTCTCTTCTCGGGCCTTCGGTCCCGCCCTCTGGACCGATTTAGAGCGTACTTGGGTTGGGCGGGAGAGCCGCCTGTGTCTCAACTGGCCATCCTCCGACCTTGTGCTTTTACGTTCTGTCTCTCCCTCCGCTTCTGGTTGCCCAGTCTGTCCCTGGGGTGTATGGGACTCGTTTTCGGAGCTTTGGGGGGCTATGTCGGCATTACAAGTTTCCGATGCCGCCCCGAAGTCGTCTGGACGGCCCAGGATGACCCAAGACACCCAAGATCGGGCAAACACCTGAAGTGATTCAGTGTGCTTGTCATTCGTGTTTTTGGGGGCGGGGGGCAGCGCTTCAGAAGGCTTCGTGTGACGCCCACACAGCGCCCCACGGAAAGCCCCTTGACGTAATTACCCAGAACGCCGGATGAGGACCCCTAAGACGGCCAAGAGGGCCTGCGGATAGAGCCAAAAGGGCCCCAAGGCGGCTCAAGAGAGGTCCAAGACGGGGCGAGGGAGCCCCGAATAATTAGCAGCATGGTGCGCCAATATGGCCCAAGAGATCCCAAGAGTCCCCCCAGAGCCCCCCACCCCCAAGGATTCTCCAAGAGGATGCCAAGAGCCCCCAAGGCGCTCCCTGCGGAACCCCAATCTTGCCCCCACGCACTCCACGAATAAGAGCCACAAGGAACCACTGCACTCCAAGCCTGCCTACACCCGCACCACCCACACCAGTCCTGGACAGTTCAAGGGTCTCCAGCGCATTCCCCCCTTGCGCCCGAGTCCAAGAGCGCCTCTGAGGAGTCTCTGGCCTCCCACGGGGCCAGGGTCCATTTGCCGGTGTCTCCGAGGCTTCCCGGCGGAGACTAGAGCCGACTCGAGCACAAAGCGCGGGCGTGGTTTGAGTTTCACGATCTCCCATGAATGAGGAGGAATGCAACGCAGGCGTGCCGACATTCAGAGATCAGGTCAACCACCTGTTGCCAAACAACGAGCCGTGGGGCCCTGACGCAACAACATCCTCTGATAGAGGGAGGCTTTGTGGAGACCAGCCAGAGGAGCGTATTCGGCAAGAGGGCTGCAGTCTATTTGCTTGACGTGGTACACGCCTGGGATTCCTCCGACCTAGAACGCCGGGACACTGGGTACAGTTGAGTGTGATCTGTTTGGAGCTCTCTTGGGGCGCTCTTGGGACGCTCTTAGGCTCGTTGGGGGTCGTCTTGGGGCCCTCTTTAGCCCCTCTGAGAGCTTTCTTTTCCCAGCGTGGAGCCACCCTCAGGCCTCCAAAGCCGATCGGAAGCGAAAAGGCGAGACGGCAGGCAACATTGAAGCCACTGTGGTTTTGATACGGATTTTGGCTCCCGGGGCCTCCTTGGGAGGCTCGGGGAACACTTGGAGCCGTCTTGGGGGCGGTCTTGAGGGCTCTTGGAGGCATGCTGGATGGAACCATCTTGGGCGCTCTTGGAGGCCATCTTGGGCTATGTGGGACATTCTTGGACGTTCCAACACGTCGCGAAACTCCCCTCTCCAGACCCAGAGGGAGATGATACGGGGGAGGCGGACCCCCCTCCCCGAAGGGGAAGACGGGGGTCAGCAGAGCGAGCTCTCACGCCCACAGAGCTTGTGTGGTTCTATGGATCAAAGAGGAGGTGTGCGAGGAGGAGGAGGAAAAGGATGAGGAGGAGGAGAAGGAGGAGGAGGAGAGTGGAGGAGAGAGGAGGAGGGAGGAGGAGGAGAGGAGGGGAAGGAGGAGGAGGAGGTGGGGGAGGAGGGATGAGGCAGAGGGAGGAGGAAAGGAGGAGGCAGGGAGGGAGGAGGAAGGAGGAGGAAGGAGGAGGGAGGAGGAAGGAGGGAGGAGGGAGGGGGGAGGAGGAGGGGAGGAGGGAGTAGGGAGGAGGAGGAGGAAGCGGAGAGGAGGATGAGGAGGAGGGGATGATGATTGATGATGCTGATGATGATGATGAGGAGGATGATGATGAGAGGAGGAGGAGGAGAGGAGGAGGAGGAGGAGGAGGAGAGGAGGAGGAGGAGGAGGAGGGGGAGGAGGAGGAGGAAGGCGAATACGAGAAGGAAGTGGGAGAGAGTGGATCAGAAACATCAGGATAATGAGTACAATGAGGGGGGGGCGGAGGGATGAGGAGGCGAAGGAGGAGGAAAATGAGGAAGAGGAGGATAATGAAGGCGAGAACGAACTTTCCTCCTAGATCTATCCTTCTCATCATGCTTGTCCTCTTCTCCTCTTCCCTACCTTCTTCTCTGTCTCCTTCTCCCCTCCCCTCCGGTACCGCATCTGATTTGTTACGTGCCCCGGGCGATCTCGACCCCATTCCCCTTGGACAGAGCCTTCATCTGGAGTAGTTTTTGGACGGCCTGGGGCCAGAAGGCAGTCCTCAGAGGCTTAACGCGCTGAGTAACCATCTGTCGCGTGTCTTTTTAGCGACGCCACGATCGGACGGTGACTATTTGGTCGCCTGGGGAAGGGAGAACATACGCCCCTAGACATGTGTTGGTCATGCATTCTGGCAGAATGTGGGGGACGAGAGCGTTCCGGCAGGGGGCCCAAGAGCGTGCCAAAAGCCTCGACGCTCGAACATCTAACCTCGGATCTCGACCCTCCATCTCTCACGCTGGCGGACTGGGCTGTGGCAACTACTTCTGGCACCTCGCCCCTTCTTCCACAGTCGCGCAGGGGGCCCTCCATGTACAGGCGGGCAGCGTACTTTGCTCTCGAACGCCACGACACCGAGACGCACGGCCCCCCAGCGTTTCATCGATCCATCCATTCATGCGTCCGTCGCCGCTCCCCCTCGCGCAGCCTTCGAGGCCGGCCAGTCAAACCGCTCGGGCCGCCCGTGTACAGCGGAGCGCGCGCGCAGGCGCGCGCCAGGCGCCCTGAGCGGATGCTCCGCGCTCAGCCGTCTGGAAGGTGGAAGGAGGAAGGAGCTTGGGAGGAGCGAGGAGCAACGAGGAGGAGGAGGACGTAGGAGGAGGAGGAGGAGGAGGAGGAGGAGGAGGAGGAGGAGGAGGAGGAGAAGGAACAGGAAGGAGCAGGGAGGAGCAGGGACGAGGAGGAGGAGGAGGAGGAGGACCATCACACCCAAGATTCATTAACGATGTTGGAACGAACCCTCCCCCCAAGCTCCCCCTTCATAGTGCCCTACAGGGTTTCATTTCCACTGAGGGATTGTCTCGTTGGGAGACAACTGTTTGAAGATCCTGACGCGTACCAAAACACGATTCTCCGTATTCCAACGCCACGAATCAACATGTCTGTTGCGTCTTGACGATCCAGGATCGTGCCAGAACGCCATTGTTCGAACTTCAACACCGCGAATCAATGGAATCGTCGCGCCCTCATGATCCGGAGTCCTTCCAAAGCATCATTTCTGTCACGTTGACCATGGGAATCTGTGAAACGAAGCTTGAGACGACTGCGCGCGGCGCTTAGGCGAGAACCACATTGTGAAAAGGAACCGCCCTCAATCCGTGAAACAATTGCAAATTGATGAAACGAATGTGCGCGGCGCTCAGGCGAGAGCCACATTTTGAAAACGGCCAGCCCTCGATCTGTGAAATTCTTGCAATGTTTTGCGACGCATGCGCGCGGCGCTAAGGCGAGAGCCATACGTATTTCGAAAGCTGCCCGCCCTCAATCCGTGAAGCTTTTGCACATGTTGAAAACGAATCTGCGCGGCACTTAGGCGAGAGTCACATTTTGAAAACCACCCGCCCTCCATGTGTGAAACTGTCGCCAATGTTAGAGCCTCAGGGTTACCAATGGTGAGGATGTCTCAGGCGAAACGCCCAGCCGCTCTTTCGACCGGCCTCGGGGTGCGACATGGAGGAGGTCTTTACAAGGATAAGGAATGGAGGAGGAGGAGGAGGAGGAGGAGGAGGAGGAGGAGGAGGAGGAGACAGCAGCAGGAGGAGGAGGAGGAGAGAGGAGGGAGGAGAGGAGAGGAGGAGGGAGGGAGGGAGGGAGGGAGGGAGGGAGGAGGAGGAGGGATGAGAAGGAGGATCAGGAGGGAGGAGGAGGAAGAGGAGGAGGGAGAAGGAGGAGGAGGAGGAGGACGAGAAGGAGGAGAAGGAGGAGGATGAGGAGGAGGAAGAGGAGGATGGAGGAGTAGGAGGTGGGGAAGATCATGAGGAGGGAGGAACACGAGGAAGAGGAAAGAGTAGGGAGGAGGTGGTTAATGAATGAGGGGGGGGGAGCAGGAGGAGGGAGGTTGGCGAGGAGAGAGGAGGATGAGGTGGAGGATGAGGAACCAGAGAAAGAACATTGACAGCATTTGCCGCCACCCGTACCCGCAACTCATGGCCACGGCTGGGATCATTTCGAACTCCAGGTCAGAACGCTCCCAGGGAGAGGACAGGAGGAGGAGGAAGTTCGACGCAACAAGCTCGTTCTTCATGTCTGGTCAACGTCAAAGAGCAGGAGGAGGAGAAGGAGAAGGAGGAGGAGGAGGAGGAGGAGGAGGACTGGGGAACAGCGGCAGCGGTATCGGTTCCCTTCCATCTCCCCCCGAGCACGGGCGAGGGCCAGGGACAGAGGGACGAGGCCTGGCCCATTTCGAGCCGGCCAGACCGATTCGACACCGACTTCGCACGGCTTGATGTGGTCCGGTTGCGATGTTGCCGCGATGCGATGCGGCCCGATACTTCCCAGACCTGCATCCTGCCGCAGCCGATTCGATTCGATATCGACTCCGTGCCGACGCAACCCGATCCGGCGAACATCTCGCTTCGGACCGATTTCCCGACTCAATGCTGAGTGATCATGTGGGGAGGGAGGAGGGAGGCGAAGAAGGGGACACCGTGCTGGCGGAAGGAGGGAGGCGGGAGGAGGAAGGAGTAATAGGCGTGGGGGCTCCCAATGCAGGCGCCCTGTCCCTTCCTGCGACCATGGCCTCCCTCTGGGCCCATTTGGCGCTTGAGCCCACTCGGCTGCGCCCTTTTGCCGGCCGGCCCTCTCCTCCGGCGGCGCAGTTGTTCCGCCACGTGGGCCCCTGGGGGTCTCGACCTCTTCCCGGGGACCGGCGAGTCGTTTACAGTCCTCCCGCATAGTAAGGACGAGCACTGATCCAAGACTACCCTGTCATCCTTGCCCCTTCGGCCCATCCTTGGCCTCATTCCTCCTGGCCAACCGTCCAGCAAAAACACGTCAACATGGCCCTCCAAGGCCCTTGCATCCTTGCCGCGCATCCTTCTCATACGGGTTGACTGACTGTAGGCAAGGTGAGCCGTCGGGACGAACGCAACTCGAGCTCGCTTCTGTGGGGTGTCCGAAAAAAACAAAACAACACTGACTGTAGCCAAGGTCTCCGGAAAATCGGATGGGGCTGGGACGAGGACGAATCCTTTCAAGAGCGTCCTGGCACGCTTGCAGAGCGCTCCGGAGCGCCCTGAGGTGGCCGCGGCGCCCGAGGCATCCTCCAGAGCCGCCGGCTCTCGGCGAGTCCCGAGGTGTCCTCCCCCGGATTTGCCCTCCTCCCGGCCTCGTCCTGGGAAGCGCAGGCGCACCGAGGGGCAAGGAGGAGGAGGAGGAGGAGGAGGAGGAGGAGGAGGAGGAGGAGGAGGAGAAGGAGGAGGAGGAGGAGGGAGGAGGAGGAGGAGGAGGAGGAGAAGGGGGAGGAGGAGGGGGAGGAGGAGGAGGGAGGAGGGAGGAGGAGGAGGAGGGAGGAGGGAGGAGGGCTTGCGGCTCCCGCCGCTCCGTCGGCAAACACGCCGCGGGCCTCCCGCGGGGGGCCGCCTGCGCGGCAAGAGCTGCCGGGCGGGAGGCCCGCGCCCTCGGGGGGGGGGGGGGGGGCCCGAGGTTCGGCCGCCAGGGGATGGCGCAGTCCCAGGACTTCTCCTGGAACGCAGGCGGGGCGGGGGGGGGGAAAGGAAACACACAGACACAATTCATCGTCGACTCCCCAGAACAGGGAAGTGTGTTGGGGAAGACAAAAGCCCAGAAAATATGGGAAAATATGGGGAATCTTTTTATTTGTGTGTAGTTCTTTGTGTGTCCCAGGGCCCCTTCAGGGGGGGCGGGGCGTCGCGTGCTGGGGGGGGCGGTCCATCGTCGTGCGATGCATGGGGGGGGGGGGGGGGGGGGGGGGGGGGGCGGCGAGGGCCGCAGAGAAGAGGCGGCCTCCGGGGCCCCCGAGGGTGCACCGTGGGGGGGGCCCACAGAAGGGGGCCGCTCGGGGCCCGAGAAGTGCGCTTGTGTTCCCCCTCCCCCCGCCCCTTTTTTTGCCGCCCTCCCATGAAGCGGCGCCGCCCACGGGGGGGGGGATGGGCGATCTGCGGGCCGCCTGCCCTTGTCGGGGCGGGCGGGGGGAGAGAGAGGAGGGAGAGAGAAAGGGAGAGAGAGAGAGAGAGAGAGAGAGAGAGAGGGGAAGAGAGAGGAGGGAGAGAGACAGAGAGATGAGAGAGAGAGAGAGAGAGAGAGAGAGGGACAAGCGTGGTGCGCTCGCGCCACATCTGACATCCTACTCCTCCCAGCCATCTCTTCCCGATGCGCTGGTGTGTGCTCTTTCCGCCGATGGGTGGCCATCACGGACCTGGAGCCGCCAAAAGGGCCCATCCTGGCATGCGCGATCGGAAGAAGAAGGGCTGGGTGCATTATACTGGACGAGGCGTGGCGGGTACGCAGGAGGATGAGCAGGAGGAACAGGAGGATGAGGAAGGAGGGAGACGAGGAGGAACAGCAGCAGCAGGAGCAAGAGTGCGAAGAGTGGAAGGAGCAGGATGACCACGGGAAGATTGGGGAGGGGACGACAGCGATGAGGAAGGATTCGGATCCAGAAGCGACGGGAACAAAGTGCCGATCCTAAATGAGGCCCAGGCTGCAGGGAGACCGCCATCTTGAAGCACCGAGATTCCCATTGGGAACGAACGCAGGAAGGACACACAAGTTTAATCTTTTTGTACAGATGCAAAAGACAGTGCGCGCAGAGGGCGTCACACTTACAGGTCATAGCTGTAGGAGAGAGGAGCGTACTCCGAGTTTCTTAATATGCGTCGGGGGGGCGCCACCCCCGCCGACAGTCCCACATGGACCCCCGTCGCGGGCAGCCACCGCGCGCCGAAGGCGCTCCGACTCCCGTCGCGGCGCGACGACGAGGCGAGGTTGACCCCCGTCGGGGGGGTACCCCCCCACGCTTATTAAGAAACCCAGAGTCTGTTTCACCTGGAGTTGTTGCGAAGGGGTGTTCCAGAAATGGAACCCACCGCGCTCTGGCCCTTCGCGCCTGGCTGCTACTGCCCCCCCCGGCTGCTCATCGGCGAACTCTCCGACGTCTGAGCGTCCCTTCTTCCTCTCGGCCGCCCCCCCTCTCTTTGCCCCCTGGCCAATTCGCTACTTAGTGCCCCTTTCTAGCTTCTCGCTGGAGCGGAGTTCGCCGCCTCGCTGCTGACGAAAAGTTTTCCAGAAAAGGGGCCCGCTCTCGGCGCATCCTCGCCCATGGGCGGAGTCCGGCTGATGGCTTGCGGAAAGCGGCGGGAGGGAACGCTGGTGGCTCCGCGGGCGGAAGGCCTGCGGAAGCAGGAGCGAGAAGACTCGGGTGTGCCGGGGCTCGGGTCTGCCGCCGCTTCACGGCGGCCCCGTTGTAGTTTGCACGCGTCAGTTTCAGAGCCGTGGCGCCAACGTCGCAGAGCGGAGTTCGTTCGGGAAACGATCGGGTGGGCCCGGGGTGCACTGCAGAATTTCGTTCCGGATTTCGAAGTGGATTTCGTGCGGATTTTGGTTTGGCCCGGAATGAAAACCCAAAAGAACCCATGCGAAATTCACTTCGCACATGTGCGAGCCCGGTGCAATGATCAGTGACATGTCTGCAGCGGCAGAGCGCTCCAAGGTTCACACGAGGTCCCGCCTTTTTGCCGGAGTCCAATCACTAGAGCCATACGTCTCCCACGAAACAGGAGTACCATTTGTGGATGGATGCAAGGAGACATAACAGTTCGGCGCAGTGACAGTTCCAGTGGGAGTGGCAGCAGAAACGCCAGTCGCAGCATAAGTAAGTAGGAAAAGCAGCGGCAACAACCGCAACAACAGCAGCAGTTTTAACTGCCGCTCTGTAGGACGCGGAGCAATTGCTTTAGTAATTATGTGTGCAAGTTGTGCCGTAGTTGTAGTTGTCGTCGTAGTACTTCGCCGTATCATTATTCTTATTATTCGTGGTCGTCGCCGTAGATGTCGTAGTAGTAGTGGTGGTAATAGTAGTAATGGTAGTAGTAGTAGTAGTCGTCGTAGTAGTAGTAGTAGTAGTAATAGTAGTAGTAGTAGTAGTAGTAGTAGTAGTAGTAGTCGTAGTAGTAGTAGTAGTAGTAGTAGTAGTAGTAGTAGTAGTAGTAGTAGTAGTAGTAGTAGTAGTATTGTAGTAGTAGTAGTAGTAGTAGTAGTATTGTAGTAGTAGTAGTAGTAGTAGTAGTAGTAGTAGTAGTAGTAGTAGTGGTAGTAGTAGTAGTAGTAGTA
>CAUYUJ010016635.1:170305-187805 GCA_963575745.1 Prorocentrum cordatum
TAGTAGTCGTAGTAGAGTAGGAGTAGAAGTAGTAGTAGTAGTAGTAGTAGTAGCAGTAGTCGTACTAGTAGTGGTAGTCGTAGTCCTGGTCGTACTCGTGGTAGATGTTGGAGTCGTAATCGTAGCTGTAGTTGTTGTCGTAGTCGTAGTCGTAGCCGTCGTGGTAGTGATAGTAGTTGTAGTAATCGTAGTAGTAAGAGTACGAGCAGTAGCAGTAGTAGCAGCAGTAGTCGCAGTAGTAGTAGTAGTAGTAGTAGTAGTAGTAGTAGTAGTACTAGTAGTAGTAGTAGTAGTAGTAGTAGTCGTAGTAGTAGTAGTAGTAGTAGTAGTAGTAGTAGTAGTAGTAGTAGTAGTAGTAGTAGTAGTAGTAGTAGTAGTAGTAGTAGTAGTAGTAGTAGTAGTAGTAGTAGTAGTAGTAGTAGTAGTAGTAGTAGTAGTAGTAGTAGTAGTAGTAGTAGTAGTAGTAGTAGTAGTAGTAGTAGTAGTAGTAGTAGTAGTAGTAGTAGTAGTAGTAGTAGTAGTAGTAGTAGTCGTAGTAATCGTAGTAGTCGTAGTAGTCGTAGTAGTCGTAGTAGTCGTAATAGTTCTCGGAGTCGTTCTAGTAGTCGTAGTCGTAGTCGGGGTTGTCCGCTCTCGGTTGGCCCTTGGGGGCACCCTGCGAGCGCCCTCGGGGCGCTTCATGGAGGCGCCCTGGGGGCGGCCAGGGAACAGTTCCTTGGTATGCCCCGGGGGCACCTTGAGAACGCCCTTGGAGCGTGGGAGCGTTCCTTGGGAGCATTTCGAAGCGCTCTGGGAACGCCCTGGGGGCGCCCTGGAAGTGCCCCGGGGGCGCTCTGTAAACGCCTTGGGAGCTTTCTTTGGGGGCTCACCGGGGGCGCCCTGAGTGGTGGTTCCCTGGGGGCGCAGAGGGTGCGCTCCCTGTGTAGGTGGGGGCGCTCTGGGGGAGCGTTCCCTTAGAGCGCCCTCGAAGCGCCTTGGGACATGCAGCGTACGTGGGATGTACGTCTCGTATACGTGCAGTTTTCGTGATTCGTGTTTGTTACGTTTACGTTTCGTGTTGTGTTATTCGTCGATGTATGTGCTGTACATTGTGGTATATACGTTTGGCGTGCGTGTTCTACACGGTTCAAGTACGTGCGGCATACGTTCCGTATACGTTATGTATACTATTGGTATACGTGCCGTATACGTTTATCATGCGCCCCATGTGCGTTTGGTATACGTTTAAGGTCAGCCGTATATACTTTTGAGTGACGCTTCGCTTGCGTTTATCATTTTGTCAATCTACGTTTGACGCTGCGGCGTTCCACGTTCCCATTTCATCCGCCTCATACGCACGTTTAATACGCTTCGCCCGCGTTGAGTAAACGCTGTGTACACATTTGCTGTTCGTTT
Organism: Prorocentrum cordatum; assembly: GCA_963575745.1. Taxonomy (NCBI): domain Eukaryota; class Dinophyceae; order Prorocentrales; family Prorocentraceae; genus Prorocentrum; species Prorocentrum cordatum. The sequence goes on from CAUYUJ010016635.1 coordinate 171,701, forward strand.
CGAACACGTTTCGGCGACAACGGTTGGCATAGGCTCTTAGGCTTGTTCTACGTGCCGTATAGGTTTCGTATATGTTTCGTCAGCGTGTTCTTTACATTCATATGTGCTTTCGTATACGTATTCGCTTCACGCAGGTCCCATATACGGTTCAAATGCGTCCCATGTGCGTTTCGCATGAGTTTTATACGCTCTTCGTTTACGTTTCGTATACGTTGTATATACACTCCGTGCACATGTTATTTTCTCATACATATACATATGTATGTGTATATGTATATATATACACATATACATACATATATACATACATACATACAGACATACATACATACATACATATATACGATACACATTACGTACATATGTATACATATACATGATTTGCGTTTATTATGCGTGTTATATGATGTTTGCATGCGCGCCACACTGGTTTCTGGTGTGTTTCGTTTTTAATGTTCGGAATCATGTTTATCACACGTTTCGTATACGTTTCACACAGGTTCCACATACGTTCCGCACATCGGACATGCATGTTCCACATCTGTTCGCAACCGTTCCATACGCGTTTCGTATACATGCCGTGTGCAGCCCATATACGGTCCATCTGCGTTTTGTGATATGTTTCGCTCACGTTTGCTATGCGTTCCGCATGCACTCCGTTTGCGTTTCATACACGCTTCATGCGGTGTACATGGTTTATATACTTGCCGTGTCCGTGGCGTATACGTTCCGTGTGCGTTTCGTTTGTTGATGGTGCACCATCGTGTAATGTGTTATTTTCGTTGCGTGCGCGGCCCATACACGTGAAGCGCACTTGTCATCGAGTTTTTTTTCCAATGCGTTCCGTTTTCGTGCCGTGCTCGTTTCGTATACGTTTTTTGTGCGTGTCGCGTGGGTTTCGATTGCGCTTCGTTTTGATGCTATTTCATTTTTGTTCTCCGCACGGCCCGCGTGCGTTTCATGCTTGTTACGCCTATGCTGTGTAGAGATTGATTTTGCGTTTCGTATACACACCCCGTACGTTGCGAACGTGTTATCTGCACGTTGCATATGCGTGGTGTGTACTTTGTGTATACGGTTCATGTACATTGCGTTCGCCCGCCAGACGCGTAAGTTTCGTCGGCACGTTATGCACGTTATTGCTTACGTCGCGTAATTTTTTTGGTATGCGTGTAGCATGCGTAGCATGCGTTGTCGTATACGTCTGGTTTACGTTTCGTGTGCGTGCCGTCAACGCTCCATGTACGTTTCCTATGCGTTTCACATACGTGTCGTTCCCGTTCCCTATACTTCTCGGTTCCGTTTTTCGGTTGCCTTTTATACGTGTCTCACGCGTTGTTGTATAACCCACAGTTTAAACAGGACATACGACAGCAATGCTTCATGTAAGTTACATGTGCGCTCCGTACATGCAACTTATACGTGTCGTCCCATGAACATGCCATATACGTTCGTAAGCGTTTCATAGACGTGTCCTGTAGATTTCACTCGCGTTTCATACGGCCCTCGTACACAGTTCACACATGTTGCACATACTTGCCTTCCGATTTCGTACACGTTGCATGTTCTTTCCATACTCGTTTCCCCTGCGTTTCAGCTGCGTTTCGTTGTCGTTTCCATATACGTTTCGCATGCGCTGCATCCACGTTTCACGAATTGTCCGCGAAACCTCGATGCATGTGTCTATATATATATATATATATATTGCGAGGAATATTCGCTTCGAGTTCGTGCGAGTTCTGCTTACGCGCTTTCCTTTTTCATGCGTTTCGTCTGCGCTTCGTAAGCGCTCCATCTACTTTGTGTTACCTTTGTATAAGTTGAAAATACGTTTCGTGGTCTTTCCGACGGCGTTCCGTATAGTTTGCTTTACGTTTCGTACACGTCACGTATGGTAATATCGATTATGTTGTTTTGCAGCGCGTCCTCCGTTCGACGGGGGAGACGGGGAGGACGAGAACGGGATAATGATTGAGGGAGGGAAGGGGAAAGAAGGGGGGAGATGACACGAATTAGACTACGGCGGCTGGCGGGAACAGCACAAATATCGGGCAGCCAGCGCGGGCGAGGAGGGCAGGAACCATATGCGGGGCGCCCATCAAAGTCTCGTACTACGTCTTCATGGCCGGCGGCCCAGCAGCTAGAAGCGTCAGATTTTACGGGAAACGGCGTGGGTTATTTTGACGACGCAGAAGCATGATTTTCGCGCGAACATTTGCGCGTAAGTTGCCCGCAGAAGGTCGCGCCTGAGTGGTTTCTTGTCCGCGTGGTTTGCCGCGTTGGCGGCCTGCGTAAGCCACCGCGTAAGGTCACGATGTCCCGACTGGGTGCAGTCGAGCTACACACGCCGGGTGTTGCCCGAGGCATCCCTGGCCCAAGGTCCCCCCAGGATTTCCGAGGAGGCCCCCCCACGGAGTCCAGATCACCTCTCACGAGGCACCGAGACGGAACAGCTTGGGACATCTGGTCGCCATGCAGGAGCGGGATTCTGAAAGAAGCGGGTGTCGCACCCCCAGGACCAGCTTCTCACTCCGAGTCGTTTTTTCTGACGGTCGCACTCGCATCTCACCTGAAGCCCTCTTTGCCCTCAGAGAGCTATCCGGGAACGAGGGAGCTGTGCAGGAGCTCGGGAAGCTTCACTAGAGCCGCGGAAAGGCTTTCGGCACGCGCGTTGGGCCGAGTAAAAAAACGCTCTCGGGACACGCTGCAACCTCAAGCAAGGGGCTGCGGGGATGCCTGCCTGGGAGCCTTGGAGACTGGTTGGCAAGTCTGACAGCATCGAGACCTGTCGCCATGATGCTTAGCTGTTCTTGGAGACGCGCCCTCAGCAACCCAGAACACAGGCTCGAGCGCACCTCGCTTGTCGCCCCAAGGCGGCGACTTATCCATAACCGCTGTCTGGGGGATCGATTTTTGGGGACCTTGGCATGCGGCGGACATCTGCTGAGTCGTTCCGATGGGTGCAGCAGGAGACCCGGCCTTTCATCCTGGGCCGCTCTTTGACGGCCCCAGAAATCCCGTGAAGGCCCCAGGAGGCCGTCGACGGCCAAGAGCCTCCGCCCTGATTCGGCCCTGTGCGCTGGATGTTTGGGCCCAGGCCGCGAGGGGACGGCACCTCGGCGTGCCCACCGCTTGCCGGCGGCGGCCGCCTGTGCCGCCGGCACCTGCCTCGCAGAGGTGCCCAGGCATCCGGCGACGTGGTGCTGTCAGGGCCCCGGCCCCTCTCCAGGGGGCAACTTTTTGGCCCTCCTCCTCCTCCTCCTCCTCCTCCTCCTGCTCCTCCTCCTCCTCCTCTCATGTCCGATTGTCCTGGGGTCGGCGTCACCCCCGCATGCTGACACCATGTGTGCGTCGCCCCCCCAAGGGGCGACGCGCGCTCCGAGAAATCACACAGTAGATGCGTCGCGGCGGGCGTTTCTTTGTTGGGCCATGCCGCTCGGGAACCGCTACACTACGGGGTGGTTATACTTCATGTTCGGGTCGGGCGCACGCCTCCGAGGAGGGCACACAGTGCCGGTGTGTCCTCGTGCGCCCCGTGGGGCCCGACGCCAGGCCCCGAGGCAGAGACTTCCAGCAACGGCCAGCGCATTGAAGCGACACGTCGTCGGACACCTGGGAGCTCGTCGCTCGCCAGAGCGGCGGCCGAGGCGCACGGCTTCAAGCTCTGCCAGGTCGTGCGAGGCCGGTGCAGCGCGTCTGCCTCGGTCCTGCTCTGCTCAGTCCTCGCGGCGACCCCGCCGCGCCTCTCTCGTTCCGGGGGCGAGGGGGGGAGAGGGCGGGGGCGGCGGCGGAGCGGCGGCCGAGATGTACGGCTTCCAGATCTACCAGATCGTGCGAGGCCAGGGCAGCGCGTCGGGCTCGGTCCTGCTCTTCTCGATCCTCGTGGCGACCCCGCCGCGCCTCTCTCTCAGAGGGCGACGGGGGGCGAGGACGGGGGCGGCGGCGGTGGGGGACGGGACAGGGCCGTAGCAGAGGTTACTGCGCAGATCTCCGACGGTGGTAACGCTGTTTTCAGCCCAGGCGTGTTTCCTCGATTTCGGGCTCTGGGTTCCGCTGTCGAGTCGGGCCCCAGGAGCATCAAACATGGAACGGGGACGAAGAACTACCCCCAGAGAAGGGGCTCGGACTTCTTCTCAGGCTGCGCTCCGACAAACACACATCGTCGGATGCCGGGGTAGGGTCTAGCAGAGGCTACAGTAAGGGGTTGGCAGAGGTTCCCAAGAGGTTACCTGGGTCACCCCTATGGGCGCGAAGACAACCGCGCTTCGAGCGTCGCTGTCCAAGTCAGAGCGGTTGCCCTTCTACAAGGGGGCGGCTCGAAGGCGTGAAGATACCGCGCGTCGCGTATCGCCAAGCGTGACTCGCGAAGTTAGGTGACCGAGGTTACCAGGCTATTCACTGTAACAGCTCAGGCCTCCAACGTATTGAGACAAGGCGAAATGTTGGTCGCCACGTTCGGCACTCGCCAGGCCCTGAGGCCGTCAAAAAAGGCAGGATGAAACGCCGTCGCGATGCTGTGTTGGAGGGTTTCTCCGGAGGGCTTAGGCGATCCGTCCTCCTCCTCCTCCTCCTCCTCCTCCTCCTCCTCCAGCTCCTCCTCCTCCTGCTCCTCCTCCTCCTACTCCTCCTCCTCCTCCTCCTCCTCCCTCTCCCCCTCCCTCTCCTCCTCCTCCTCTTCCTCCTCCTCCTTCTCCTCGGGTCGCCTACGGCCCCGGGGAAAGCCGTGCACCAGGACGGGGACGAATCACCCTGAGAGCGTTCCGCGGCGCTCTTAGAGCGTTCTGGAGCGCTCTGGAAAGGCCGCGGCGCCCCGCCACATCCTCCAGATCCGCCGTCTCTCAAATATTCCCGATGTATGTCATCCTCGTTTTGCGTTTTGCCTTCGGGTTAGAGGGGTGGGGGTGGACGGGGTAGAGGTGCCATGAGGAGCCGCCATGCAGGGAAGGGACCTTTGTTTTTCTCACGCTCGTGAAGGATATGACAAGACAATTCTGGCGGATAACTATGTTTTTATAGTATCAGTTCTCCTGGAAGAAAGGAGTCCTGCAGGTTTCATTCGGTTTGTGGGCTCCCAGGGCATCCCCCGTCCCCAGGGCCGTCAACGAACCAGCTCGTGGTGGAACGCTGGTCCATTGAAAAGGCCCAGGATCCAGGGTCCAAGGCCCGTTTCCACCAAGACCCCGCTCGCTCATGCCACTTATTGGATCCTGGCCCAAGGTGCCCCCAGCTTTTTGTTCGCCGTTCTGGAGCCCCTGGACATATCGTGAAGAAGGGTGCTCTGGAGGCCACCCGAGCGACGCAGAACAACGAGGCCGGCTTCACCGACGCTGGCGTGCAAGATGCCCGCGCAGGGCCGCGCGTGAGCGCCATCGTTCCCCATCCGGCTTGCGCCGGCGGCCCGCGAAAGCCACCGCGTGAGGCCGCCATGCCATTAAGCGTACACAGTTCATCTCGAATTCCTCGAAAATTCTTTGATTTTTGTTTTGGGGGGCAAGATCCTTTCATTTCTAATTGTTCTATCCTGGGCCTCTTCCAGGCCACTAGGGGGCCAGGAACAACTAGACACGAGCACATTTAAAAATGAGCATGATTAGAAGTGAATGACGTGTAAGGCACCCGTCTTTTCGTCGCTCACCCGGGCCTCCACGGCAAATCTTGGGTCACTTTGGGCCAGGGCCGTTTTTGGCAACACCCGGCCGAAACGGGGGAGGGGGATCAGACTCATGCCTCTTTCCCTCGCGGCCTCCAGAGGTCCCCTGGAGGCGGGTGGAGGCCTCTGGATGCTTCCAAACGGCAAACATCTTCACGAAGTCCGAACTGGCAAGAAGAAAGATGTCGCCTTTCCTTCCCTCCCCACCTCCCCTCCCCTTGACCTCCAGCCTCCGAACCTGCAGGCGCCGCCGCTACGTAGCAACTGCTGCGCGGAAGTCTCGGAACACGAAGGTCGAGGGTTCACAATGTCTCCACAGTCACACAGCATGAACACAGTCAACCCGCATAGTAAGGATGAGCGACTTTCCAAGGTTACCCTTGCTTCCTTCCCCCTCGGCCCATCCTTAGCGACTCTGGCTGGCCAACCTGGTTCGAAAAGCGTTAACATGGCCTTACAAGGCCTTTGTACCCTTACCGCGCATTCTTATGTTACGGGTTGGTTGTACTCTCCTTTCTCCCCTGAAGATTTGTAGTGTCCCGCCTTCTACGTGCATTGCTTGTTGCTTAACGCAGGATTTCAACGTTTGATATGTCTTGTGTTTTCTTGTCCGAGCGTTTTTGGTCCTTCCAGATTGGTGCTCCCGCTGCAGCGTTGGCCCCATTTTAGAATCGGCGCTCTGCTCTCGTCGTTCAGGACCGCGCTCTCGCTCCAGCGCGGGTCACTTTTCTGGATCCGAGTGCTTCTTCATCGTTGTCGCCCCCCCTCCTGCTCATCCGCCACCTCCTACTCCTCCCCCCCCCCTCCTCCTATGCACGCAGCTCCTATGTTCCGAATGCGCATAACACGTAGGGTCGTTTTAGGAGTTCCAGGTCCGTTATGACACCCGCCCGCGGATGGAAAATAATTCCGCGCAGCGGGACGGGATGGGTGGAAGGGATAGGATGCCAGATTTGGCGCGAACGCACCTAGGTTGACATGTGTACTACGCTCATCTTTGTTTTTCCTCTCTCTCTCTCTCTTTCTTTCTTTTTTTGTTTCTCTCTCTCTCTCTCTCTCTCTCTCTCTCTCTCTCTCTCTCTCCCCCCCCCCCGAAGATGGCATGGGGAGTCGCCCGCCCTCCCCCAATGTTGTTGTTTGTTTTGTTTGTATAGGGTTGTGTGCTGTTTGCTTGGTGTTGTTCTTCACACACGTTGCTAAACCAGAGTTGTTGTTTCCTATGGTGTTTGTCATCGGAGCGTCTTCGGTGTGTCGAGATGGTGCTCCCGCTACAGCGCTGGCCCCATTCGCGTATCGGCGCTTTGCTCCCGTTGTTGAGAGAGGCGCTCTCGCTCCAGCGCGCGCCACGTTTCTGGATCCGAGTGCTTCCTCATCCGTGTCGCCCCGCTCCTTTCCCCTCCCCCGCCTTATCCTGGTCATCCTGTTCCTCCCGCTTCGCCCACTCCTGCTCCTGCTGCTGCTGTTTCTCCTCGCCCTCCTCCTTCCTCATCCTCCTCATCATCCTCCTGCTCATCCGCCGCCTGCTCGTCCAATGTGCACAGGTCCCCATTGGGATTGCACATGACACGCTGGGGTCCTTCGTGGGGTTCCAAGTCCGATGTGATACCCGTCGGCGGATATGGAGAAAAACACGCAATGTGAAAGAATGAGTGGAATGGATACGATGCCAGATTTGGCGTGAGCGCACCTAGCTGGTCTCACCCCCTCTCCCTCCTACCTCTCGCCCTTCCCCCCCGCCGACCCCCCCGGCCCGTCAGTAGCGCGCGCTCGTCCAGCGATAGGCGCGCGAGGCTCGAAGCAGGACGTCGCAGGTGGAGGCGGAGGAGGAGCAGCGGCGGTGAGCGGCAGGCGCCGCCGCACGAGCGGGCGCTGCCTGGAGAGGCGGGGCGACCGAGGTCACGGTGCCCGCGGTGTCTTGCATTCGGTGTGGCGCTTTTTGGGCCACCCGTGTGACCAACCTGAAGCATCCATTGTGCCCCTGCCGCCGCAGGATACACATCAGTCAGGGTCGCCTCAGTTTGATGGAGGAGGGGGAGTGCCCTAGCACTGGTTGTCTTCCTGGGTGGTGAAGGACCTGTCGATCACGCAGTCCCTTTGTTCGGCTTCCCCATGTTCGTTATGAGGTCCTGAATTGTGGGCTCTCCCTCCCTCCCTACATCGAGTCCGCCCCCCCAGGCCACGGGAGTGCAGGCGATCCTCTTGATAACCGTGCTCTGCCACGAGTTCGGCCATGGCAACATGGCGCGATACCTGGGCGGACAGGCGCCTCTTCTCTCCCAAGACGCGCTCTCTGGCATGACGGCGACCTGCTCAGCCAACCTCAACTGGCGACCTCGGCCAGGCCAATCCTGGACATGTGCCCCTGCGCGCCTCTCCTAGGTTGCACCTGCCCCTCTCGCCGGTGTGCTGGATCGACAAGGACTGGGCACTCTTCCCAAGGGTACCCTTGCATCCTTGCCCCCTCGGCCCATCCTTAGCGACGTTCGTTGGCCAGCCTAGTCCACACAACGCTCACATCCTTGTGACACGGGCTGACTGTATGCCACAGCTCTGGAGGTGACGGGCCCATTCTTCCGCCGTGCCCTGCGCGCCTCCGGGGGGCCTGGGGGGGGCATGCATCCGGAGGCCTTTTGGGGCTCACCGTGGGCCTCTGGGGGTCACCGTGGCCCCTGCGCAGAGATGACACCCGCAAATCCAGAAGTGCATACAATTTCTTCGCGCAGCCACGCCGCTGCCTCCCCCCCCCGACGCTCCCCTCTGGAGTGGCCTGGCGCTGAGCGGTGGCATTGCAGGCGGGGACCTCCTCGCCCTTCGGAACCTCTGGCCCTCGGGGGTCGCTTTGGTGGGGAAAGGCTCTTGGACACCTGGCCCGCCTGGCCCGGCGCACACCCTCTCAGATCGGAGTAGTCGCACACATAGCTCGGGGGCGGCAAAGAGGGGAGTGATGACTAGGGGGGGGGGGATATCATGGCGGGGGCCATGATATTTCCCCAGATTTCATGGCGCCCCTTCTTATTTCATTACGTCCCCAGCCCCCCCGCTGGGCCGCGCACATGCCGCCGGTCATGATTTGCACCCCCCCCTCTTGGACACCCCCCTCTTGGCCGCTCCCGAATAGCAACGGCTTCTCCACAAGCTGCAACTCCCATAGTCCCGGCACGCCCCCGCAGCGGCCGACAGCGACCAGAAGCCTTGACAACTCAGGGGCCTTGGCTCTTCGACGCACGGTGTGAGCCGCAAGGCACTCCACTGCGTGCTCCGATCTCGCCAGCGGAGAATGGTCCTTCCATGGATCTCGGGAGGGCCAGGCTCCTCGGACCAGTCTTCGGGTTGGCCCAAACGGGGATCCAGCGACAAGGGGGTGGTGCAATAGTTTTGGTGCAGTCAGGTTTGTGGGGCTGCGATACCTCTGGGGCGTGCAATGCACCTCGGGGCGCCAGTGTCTTGCTGGGCTCTCGCGTGCAATGCAGCAGTTGCAATACGACGTCATACAATTCTCGGCGCAACCCCTTTCGCCCCAAATCTGTTGCACCACCGCCTTGCAGCTGGACCCCTTTTTGGGCCACCCGAGAGGCTCCTCGGACCAGTCTGCCCCCACACGGAGGCCCCGGGCCCAGACCTCGGCCGTCCTCTCGCAGCAGCCAGCGCCTCCCGGGGCCCGCTGCAGGCCCCCCGTGGCCAGCAGACGTCGGCCCCCCGCGCGAAGTCCACCTGGGACCCAGACCCCCTCGAGTAAGGAAAAAATCATGACGGGAGGTTTTTCCTACTTTTCGGCCTCTGGGGGCCCTCACCTGGCCTCGGGAGCATCAAAAAACGGCTCAGGATGCAAAGCCGGTCATGGGGAAAGGGTCGGGACCTCTGGGGGTCGACGTAATAAAAAATCATTACGTCGGGGGTCTGGGGATGTTGTGGCCGACAGCCCCATAGCTTCACGTACTGTTAAGTCGGGCGTGTCCCTCTACAGGAGGAGTAATCAAACATAGTTTTACGTAGCACCCCGCAATTGCGGATAAGAGTGAGGGGGTGGGCGCGGGCGACGCGGGCGTCGTCGAGCCGGCGGACCTCGTGGCCCCCACCTTCCCTGTCGATGGCGCTGTCCTCCTCCTCCTCCTCCTCCTCCTCCTCCTCCTCTTCCTCGTCCTCGTCCTCATCGTCATCGTCATCCTCCTCCTCCACCTCGTCCTCCTCCTCCTCCTCTTTTTCCTCGTCCTCCCTCTCCCCCCTTCGTCCTTTCATCATCGTCCTCCCAGTGTCGTCCTCCCCTTCATCGGCCTCCATCATCGTCCTCCCATTGACGTCCATCATCATCATCATCATCATCATCATCATCATCATCGTCATCATCATCATCATCATCATCATCATCAGCATCTTCCCCCTCCTCCCCCTCCTCGTCTTCCTCCTCCCCCTCCTCCACCTCCTCGTCCTCCTGCTCCTCCTCCTGTCTTTCTCCAAATTATCCTTACATCCTCTCTTCTTCCGCGTTCTCCTCGTCCCCTGAATCCTTTTTTCCACTTTATGATCCCCGCCTTCTTTGATTAGGGCAACTCGCCAGGGCAGAGTTGCTGGACGGGCTGGTGTGGATGCGCGGGGCTTGAAGAGGTCCTTGCGGGCTCAGGCGGCATGCAGAAATCCGCCGCCGCGCTTGTGCGGCATTGGTTTGTTCAGTGAACGTGGTTTAGGTCGCGGGTGGGTCGCGGGCTCTCCACCTCCACCTGGAAGGAATGCAAAGGCAGCCCGCCGCAGGCGCCAACAAAAAATGGTTTGTACACTGAACGTGGTTTGGGTCGCGGGTGGGCCGCGGGTTCTCCACCGGGAACGAATGCAAAAGATGCCCGCCGCAGGCGCCGAAAAATGTGGTTTGTACCCTGAACGTGGTCGCGGGTGGGCCGCGGGCTCTCCACCTGAAACGAATGCAAAAGATGCCCGCCGCAGGCGCCGAAAATTGTGGTTTGTACCCTGAACGTGGTTTGGGTCGCGGGTTGGTCGCGAGTTGGTCACGGGGTGGGTCGCGGTGGGTCGCGGGTGGGTCGCGGGGTGGGTCGCGGGTGGGTCGCGGGGTGGGTCGCGGGTGGGTCGCGGAGTCGCTCTTGGGTGGGACGACGACAACAACAACAAGACGAAGCAGAATCCGCGCCACGGATCCTCACTTCAGCCACGCACCCAGGGACAGTGAATGACCGTTCGGGCCCCCTCACTCTGATTAAAATGACAGGGGGCGCTTGTTCCCCAATCAGAGCTTGCCTGTGTAGGGGTCGTGGTGGATTCATATGGTTAGGTTAGGTTTGCCGCCGATTTTCGCCGCACGCCCGGGTGCCCGGGTGCCCGGGGGTGCTCGGGTGCCCGGGTGCCCGGGTGCCCAGGTGTCCGGGCGTGCCCAGGGGTGCCCGGGGGTGCCCTATAGCTCTAAAGCCCTATAGCCCTGATTGGGGTTTTCTCCGGTATCATGTGAGCATTTGTTGGCTATTTTGGGGCATTTCGGGGTAGTGCTATTTTTTGCACAACATCCCCCTGTCGAGGGACATGCCCGACCTAAACGTACCGATGAAAACCTAAGGCGTCGGAGAGGGGGGACCGGTGGTGAGCTGTCCTGGCCTTGTCAAGCGCTGGGGCTTATCCACCGAGCCTGGGCCCGGGAGTCGGCATGGCCAAGACCGGGGAAGAGGCAGTTGGCGTTCGCGACCTGTTCCCCACCGTATCTCTGTCACCGCCAGCCCGACGGAAGACATCCTGACCCCACCTTCCCTCTGTATTTATCCACCCTCCACCCGCCGCTCACCCTACATCCCTCCACATTACCTCTATCCTCTCCATCCGTCTTCTCTGTATCTCTTTCTCTCTCTCTCTCTCTTTCCATGCTCTCCCCCAGTTCCCTCCCTCCATCACTCAATCGCTCCGTCCCCCACCCAATATGACCCTCCCTTCTTCCCTCTCTCACGCACTTCTTTCCTCTCTCCCTCCTAGTGCCGCTGCCTTCTGTCAGGAGGACTGGGAGGGAGGGTCGAGTGAGCGAGCGAGCCTTGCGCCAGACGGCGCGCGAGCAAGGCGAACTAGGGCGCCGCAACTTCGAATTGCGGCGCGCTACCCAGTAGTGTTCGGGCGCCAATGCTATCACTGCCAACTCCCGCGATGAGCGGACGTGTGCAGACAGCGCGTCGTGGGAGCCAGCCACCTCGGGACAAGTTCGAACAACCACCTTTTCCAACGCTTGCACTGGGCGCTCCCGTCGCCGCGGTCCGGACAGGAGTCGAAGGCCAAGGCTACCTGGCAGAGTACACAGACTGCCCGACAGGGCCAGTGTCGACGCGTCGCGCCAGCTGGCCCATGACCAGCGCTGGCCTCTTGATGACGCTCTCGCTGATGGGTCTCCCGCCTGCCACTGCTGACGCGGTTGCATGTGACACTCGGTGGTAATTTGCCTGCTGGATTCCCACCAAATCTCATGCAACGTATTCGGCAGTTGTCTAGCCTTCTCCGCTCCGTCTTGCTCAGGAAGGCGGCAAACACGCCGTATAACATAATGATCACAACGCATGCCTCGAATCCTCAGATCTTTCTTACATCCCCAGGCCGAAAGTTTTTTTCCTTTTGGACGAACATATGAGAACGCCAATGGATCCAATTGAATTCTTTTCGGGTGTGGGAGAGTTTCGTGGATCCTACTTCTGTGTTGCGCGGATCCAATTTCTTGTGTGTAAAAAAGAACGATGGATCCATTCATTTCGCGGGAATAAATATATAATAATGATAAACATCCGGGACCAAGGGCAAATTGGATCCGCGGAGCACCGCAAGTGAAGCATCATGCTATCCACGGAGCTGTGGATCTGCAGACCACTGCTAATATTCTACGGGAGAGGGGGTCTTCCCAGGATGAAGCAGGGAAGGATGAGGGAAGAGGGAAGAGGAGGTGGGAAGAGAACGGAGGCCAACTCCCGCATCTCCACCCATAACATATCTACCCCGCCTCGAAGCGACCGCTACATGTATCCGCTCACCTGAACGGCGCGTCCCTTCCGACATGTGGGGTTCAAGAGGAACATCTTTCGGCCTGCGTAAGTATTCCAGGAGAGTGCGACCACACCGAACGCAAAGTCTTGAATTTTTGACCCGCTGCGTCGATCATGTAGTCCGTTCCGTTCCGCTCCGTCCGCTGACAGGCGGGTACCCACATGCAAGTAACAACCTGTTCATTGCTGTTCAACATGTCCGCCGCCGTTGTCAGCCTCAGCGTCTTGACTTTTTGCCAGTTGAACGGGAGCTCTCAACTTCAAAATTCTTGTGCACTCCACTAAGTCTTCGAAGATATCTGGATCGCTGTCAACCAGGAGCGCGCCATGGGCATAAGCTCATTCTCGAAAGAAATTATCGCTGGGGGCGTGGCGCACCTGCAATCGTTGCATCGCGTCGGCGTCTGTGAGGAGAGTGGTATTGACAATGGTGAACAGACATTGCGACGACGGGCAACCTTGACAGAATCATGGGACAGCGTCGCGTGGTCGGCCACGGTGATCTTTCGACCCTTGTAAGCGTAAGACGCTACTTTGACGAAGCGCGATGGGCAGAGCGAGTGCCTTTGCCCAGTCGAGCGCAAGGAACAATGCAGCGCTATCCGTTCACCGTCCAACGCTCCCGCCCTCCTGTCACTTGCTCAGCAGGATCGCGGCGAACAGCTTGTAGCCGGTGCACAGCAGACGTATTGGGCGGTAGTTGTCACATAATGCCGCTCTCTTTCCTTAGGAATCATCTCGGCTTTCCCTAGGTGCCACGAGTCGAGCACTCTCGCTGTACGCCACACCAGATTGCAAAGTTTTGTGATGCATAGCAACGCTGTTTTTCCCTGATTCGTTGCCGACTTTCAGAACTCTGGCGGGAAATCGTCCAGCCCTGCTGCCTTACCATTGCGCAGGCGCTTCGTTGCAGCCTGGACTTCGTCGTCATCGATCGGCCCCTTGCAGACTAGCAGCTCCTCGTTGCTGCCCCCGTCGTCTGGCAGTGCTGTGGTTGGCCAGGCCGCCCACTGCACTTTCTCAAGATGAGTTGCTAATGTCGCCGCCCGACGTTCGATATCAACCAGGCATGCTTCAGAGTCGCGTAGTCGACCTTAGCGCGGGCAGAACTTTTTCCAGAGCTTCCGCACTCCCGCCCATTCCCGTCGGCAGTTAGTTTCTCCATCCACACCGCGCGGTCTTTTGAGACATGTTGGCGGATGGCTTTTGCGAGGTTCTTTTCCGCCACGACGTCGCGTGTTGCGTGGCACCATCCCGCTGGAGATAATATCAACAGCCGACCTCCGCGAGGCCTGCACATCTGACTGCGCTGTTTGCTGGATGATGCTTATGGTGGTGATGATGAGCAGGAATATGAAGAAGGATAAGAGAAGAATAATTGCGGAGGAGAGGAAAGAAGGACGAGGAATTATAGTTTGAGAACCATCATCGGGAAAGCTTGCATTACTTGCCCTTAGTCCTTGTTTTTGCCTTGCATCCGCGGGCCAGACCGCCTTTGCCACTGCTCCTACCAGCGGCGGGCCAGCCAACTGTCCAACCTTCAGAGCCCATTTCGGTCCGATCGATTCAATTCGATATCGATGCTGGTTGGCACTCTCCGATTCGATCCCGAGCTTCCTACGATCAGATGCGGCCCGATGCCTGCATCAGCGCTGCTGTGCATCCAGGCACGGCGGGTGATATTCGATTTCGACGCACGCTCCCCGATCCGATCCACCGATTCGGCGACGACCGCTCCTGCCCTTGGTTCACAAAGAGCCCGCTGAGGGCAGCCCACGCTATTTTCTGGGGCCGTCTAAGCGCACCCCTATGCTCGCTTACAGCTCCTTCCTGGGAGGTGCAATTTAGCAGCCGCGCTGGTGCATCTGCGGATGAACGCCGTCCGACGCTGGCGGAATCACGCTTATTGCCGCGAAGTCCAGATGAGTGCTGGGCTAAATCTTGCCTGGCGTAGGTATATGTTTTTTTTCCAGTTTCGGGCTACATCTTTGTGTATGTTCAAGTACACATGCATGTACATGAATATACATACAATCTGTGTATGCACATGCATCCATATATATATGCATGTGTGTACACATATACGTCTGAATGTACACATGAGTGTGTGCATGTATGTAGTTCTGCATACATGCATATGTGTTTGCATGCATGCATGCATGGTTGTCAGTATAAGTGCCTGGCTGTATGTCTGTGTGTATGAATGTATGTATGCTTGTAGGTGCGTGTATGCATGTGTGTATGTATGTATATACGCATGTTTGTATGTATATGTGTATGTATACAATCATGCATGCATGCCTGTACGCACGCATGGGTGTACATATACCTATACGACCGCCCTGCGGGCGATAAGGAGGTGGGGGGAGGGATTGTGATCAAATGTCCACCCTGTCTGACCTCCAGGCTGTCACCTTGATCGCATCTCTCTCTTTCTCTCTGTGTGTCTCTCTCTCTCTCTGTTTCTCTCTCTCTCTCTCTCGCCCTGAATTGGATTGGCCCGCCGCAGACGCAGAAACAACTGAATTGATGGGATCGGGTTGGATGGATTGGATTGGGTGGGATAAGATAAGGTTGGACAAGATGGGTTGGATAAGATAAGATGGATTGGATTGGACAAGATGGATTGGATAATATCAACTAAATTTGATAAGAACGCCCGCCGCAGGCGCCGACACAAACGAATTGATGGATTGGGTTGGGTGGATTGGATTGAATGGGATGAGATGAATTTGGTAAATATGATAGGTTGGATTGGAAGACGCGGATTGGATAAGATAAGATGGATTGGATTGGCCCGCAGCAGGCGCAGAAACAAATGAATTGATGAATTGGGTTGGGTGGATTGGATTGGGTGGGATAAGATGGGACAAGATGGGTTGGATAAGATAAGATGGATTGGATTGGACAGGATGGATTGAATACGATTAGCTGGATTGGGTAAGAACGCCCGCCGCTGGCGCCGAAAAAAATGAATCATGAAATTAGCGACATTCGTTAACGCCAGGACGCCCGGGACACCCCAGGACACCCGGGACACCACCGGGACCAATTGGGACACCTCCCGGCCACCGGCGGACGGGAAACGGACTTTCGCTCCTTTGCAGACACCTGGGACACCCGGGACACCGCCCGGCCCCACTGGGACACCTCACGGCCACTGGCGGACGGGAAACGGACTTGCGCTCCTACTTCGGCCTAGCTACAGGAGGATTGCGCGCAGCTTCGCCTCGCCCGCATGCACGACACGAACACGAAACCGAAACCGATTTCCCGGTGGGGGGTTTCCGTTTCATTGCGTTCTCACCCCCCAATTTCAGATGTATGTATGTATGCATGCATGCATGTATGGACGTAGGTGCGTATGTCTGTATGTATGCATGTCTGCATATCTGAAAGCATGTATGTCTGTATGCATGTCTGCATGTTTGTATGTATGTACGCG
>CAUYUJ010016635.1:192805-207805 GCA_963575745.1 Prorocentrum cordatum
CCGCGCGCCGTGATGGGCGGCCTCGGCGGCGGCTCCACTCAGAGGTGTCGGCGGCGAGGCGGTCCAGCAGCCCGACGATGTACTTGTAGTTGGCCCCAGGGAGGCCCGGCCGTCCGAGGCGGGGGCCCGCCGCCGCCTTGGCAAGCGCAGCCTGGGTGGCGTGCGTGAAGCCTCCCTCCGGGGCGTCGGCGGCGTGCCATGCCGCGTTGCGCCTCCGACGCGCGGCGCCTGGCACCCTTCTGCGAGATGCAAGGGCCTGGAGCGCTGGTCGCGAGGCGTCCTCGCGGTCCCGCCAGGACCCCGGCGCGTGGTCGTTGCTGCCGAGGGCCCTGCGGAGGGCCGCCTCGCAGGTCAGACGGGCACGCGCTCGGGCCGCGCGCCGAGCCGCAGACGGCCCTGCGGCGGCCGCCTTGTCGGCACGGAGTGGGGCGGCCGCCTTGTCGGCACGGAGTGGTCCGGGCAGCCAGCTGCTGGTGCGGCCGCCCCCCGTAGCCATGATCCGCGCGCGCGCAGGGGGAAAGAGACTGAGTCGCTCTCTGTGCCTGCCGAGATGACAGGGCTCTACAGGGAGAGGCACGGCGCGCTCCTCCTGCCACGCGCCCAGGCAGGCTTGAGCCAAAATGGCTACGGACGTCCTCCTCCTCCTCCTCCTCCTCCTCCTCCTCCTCGTCCTCTTCCTCCTCCATCTCCTCCTCCCCCTCCTCCACCTTCTCTCCTCCTCCTCCTCCTCCTCCACCTCCTCCTCTCCTCCCTCCTCCTCCTCCTCCTCCTTCTCCTCTCCTCCTCCCTCCTCCTCCTCCTCCTCCTCCATTTCCTCCTCCATCTCCTCCTCCCCCTCCTCCACCCTCCCCTCCTCCTCCTCCTCCTCCTCCTCCTCTCCTCCTCCTCCTCCTCCTCCTCCTCCTCCTCATCGGGTCGCCCACGGCCCGGGGGAAACCGTGCAGGGAGGGCGGATGGCTCAGGGGGGCACGGCAAGGCCCGGCCCCCCCCCCCCCCCCCCCGCGGGATCCGAGCGGATGGGGTCGGAGGATCTCGAGGCAGCGCCGACGCATCGGCGATGCGGCTCGATGTGGGGCCCGATGTTCTCCACACCTGATGGGCCCATTTTCCACCACCATCACCACCACAAGTAGGAGGGGCATGGGGTCCTCCTCCTCCTCCTCCTCCTCCTCCTCCTCCTCTTCCTCCTCCTCCTTCTCCTCATCCTCCACCTCCTTCCCCCCTCCAACTTATGGTGGTGGTGGTGGAAAACAGGCCCATCAACACCGACGGCGACGATGCATCGCGGACGTCGCCGATGCACCTCAGATGCATCGGCGATGCAGCGCGATCCTTCGACCCCGCTTGGAAGGCCTCCTGAGCAGGCAGTCCCCCAGAGGTCGTCCAGGTCGGCCTCCAAGCGGGCCCCCCAGATGTGTTTTTAGCACCCAGTGGGGCGCTCCGCGCCCTGGGTGGTTGGTCGGGCGGACGGCAACGAGGAGGAAGTCTAGCTCACCCCCAGGGGCGCCAGGATAATCACCTCTCGCGCGACGCGGTCAGGGCAGTACAGCTGGTCTTGTCAATGCGGCGGCTGGATGGCGCGCAGATGACCGCTCGTCGTGCAACGCGGGGAGCGATGCGCGAAGTTGGGCGACTTGGGGACACAAGCGGGGGCTAAAGGCGGGCGCACCTTCCTGGCACCCTTTCGACGCGGGGTTGCACGTTCGGGGCCCTTTGAGGCCCCTTTTGGGACGCGGTCCTGCAGCCCTCGATCGCCCCCCCCCCCGTTTGTGGTCCTCCCTTCAAGGTCCACCCGATTTGAGGGTGTTGGGGCCGCCCCGGGCGACCCTGCAGGCCTGACGAGGCCGGCCTGGACTTACCTCCGGGCTGCCTCCAATCTAGTCGGCGAGCACTGTTCCCTCACCCTCTGAGCGATTGGGTTATGCGACGGCCTCTGGTTGAAGAGGAGGAGGAGGAGGAGGAGATGTAGGAGGAGGAGGTGGAGGAGGAGGAGGAGGAGGAGGAGGGAGGAGGAGGCCACGGCCACGGTCTCGCGGAGACCATTGGGCTGCGCTCGAAAGGCTCGAAAGGGGGGAGGAGGAGGAGGAGGAGAGGAGGAGGAGGAGGAGGAGGAGGAGGAGGAGGAGGAGGAGGAGGAGGAGGAGGTAGGGCGAGAGGATATCAGATGAGGAGGAGGAGGGAGAAGCAGAGGGAGGGAGACGGAGTAGGAGGAGGATGACTACGAAGCACACCTCTCCACACCTCATGTGGATTGGTAGTTTCAATCAGTGGGCACTTGAACTCTTGACAGAGAGAAAGATAGACGGACAGAGTGAGATACGAACACGTACACATATATATATATATATGTATATATATATATATATATATAGAAATGCATTTATATATATATATAGCCAGAGAGAGGGAGAGATGAAGAGCGAGGCAATGATATCATTAGAGGGAGAGAGAGAGAGAGAGAGAGAGAGAGAGAGAGCGAGTGGGGGGGGAAGGAGAGAGATAGAGACAGAGAGAGAGAGAACAGATATGGAAAGAGAGAGAGAGAGAGAGATAGAGAGAGAAGGAGAAGGAGAGAGAGAGAGAGAGAGAGCGAGTGGAGGGGAAGGGAGAGAGATAGAGACAGAGAGAGAGAGAGGAAACATAAATAGAGAGAGAGGGGGACGCAAAAACAGCGGAATGAGAACCGGGCAAGAGGGAAGGACGGCGCAGGCGTGATCCCTTCGAGCAACGCCCATGAGGCCGTCACATGTGGCATCTCTCGTCCCCGCGTCTTGAGCAGCTCTTATGGGGCATACTTTGGCAGTCTTGGCGCTGTCTTGGGCTCCTGTGGCGCGGTCTTGGGATCATCTTGGGCTGTCTTGGGGCCCCCTTGGGCCGTCTCGGGTCTCGGGGCCCGATAGGGCAGTCTTGGAACTCTCTGAGCCGTCTGCTGGGACGGTTTTGGGGCGTTCTTCGGTAGTAGGGGCCCTCTCGTTTTCCATCGCTCGGGACCTCCCTTTCCCAGTCATCCGACGACCTGACTTTTCCAGTCCGCGGCCCCAGAGGTGCCCGTAGCCAGTGGAGCTCAAAACTCAAGCCGACGTCAAGAGTGTGTCTACCAGCGCCGTCAGCACGGGCGAGGCAGGTCGTGGCTTCGCGTCAGGGCGTGGGCTACGTCGAACTGGGTCCGACCCCGCGTTCTGGCCCCCGCCTGCGCGGGCAGCGACGCCAGACTGCTCGAAGACGGAAGGTGCGTCCGAGACACCCGTTCCTTCGCTCCGCTCGCTTCGTTCGCCCGATACTCTGACGTAAGTACGACGTAAGTCCAGCGTGAATCCGACATGGATTCGTTGTCTCAGGTCGTCTTGTGCCACTTTGAGGCTCTGTCATTTGGGCCGTCCTGCGCTGTCTAACCCCCGCAGGCCGCGCGTGAACCGATGTTTGACCCAAGAGCGAGGATAGCGAAACGCATGAATGAAACGCACATGGGAAACCAATGTTTCTCGCCACTCGAGGCCCTCGTGGACAGCGTCTTGGAGGTCGGGACCTTTTGGCCCTCTCCTGTGGGCTTTCGGGCGCGTCTTGAGTCGATGTTGGGCCGTCTTGGCGGCCTTGGTGGCCCTCTCGTGGAGGCCTGGAAGCCTAGGAGGCCCGCCCGGGAAGCCTCGGGCGAAAGAGCCAGTGTTCGCGACGGAGTGCCAGGCAGCACCTGGCATCCTGCCGCACCTCACCCTGTCTGAGAAGCAAGGTGGCGGATAGGAAGGGAGATGATTGTGCTTGTGATGATGCTGATGGTGATGACGACGACGATGATGATGATGATGATGATGATGATGATGATGATGATGATGATGATGATGATGATGATGATGGTGATGATGGTGATGATGATGATGATGATGATGATGATGATTCCGATGCTGATCATGAAGATGATGATGCTGGTTCTGTTGACGATGCTGCTGATGAGGATGATGGTGATGAGGAGGAGGATGACGATGACGATGATGTTGTTGATAATGACTATGATGATGGTGATGCTGATGCTGCTGATGATGATACTGATGATGATCATGATGATGTTCATGATGATGATGAGGAGGAGGAGGAGGAGGAGAAGGAGGGTATTGCTGGTGGTGGTGGCGATGAGGGCGATGCTGGTGATGGTGATGGTGATGGTTATGGTGATAGTGGTTGCGGTGGTGGTAATGGTGATGGTGGTCATGGCGTTGATCTTGATGATGCTGAGGATGGTGAGGGTGTTGGTGATGCTGTTGTTGATGATGATGATGGTGGTGGTGGTGGTCTTGATGATGCTGATGATTGTCATGATGGTGCTTATCAGTATACTCCTGATGACGCCGATGCTGTTGATGCTAACGGTGGACTTGATGCTGGGAGGATTTGATGATGGTGACGGTTGCCATGACGATGTTGGTGACTGTTAAGACGATGGAGATGATGAAGGCGAACCCGATGCTGAATATTATGATGTTGACGTGGATAATGATTATGCTGGCAACGTGGATGATGCCGATTCTGATGTTGGAGGTGATGTTGAGTGCGGCGGAGATGCTGCTACTGCTGATGATTCAGATGACGGTGATGGCGGCTGTGATGATAAGGGTGATGAGGATGATGATGATGATGATGATGATGATGATGATGATGATGATGATGATGATGATGATGATGATGATGAGGAGGATGAGGAGGAGGAGGAGGAGGAGGAGGAGGAGGAATACGATCATGGTGAGGAGGAGCATCCAGGACGGGCGTGCTGCTGGCACCTGGGTGTGGCCTGCGCGCATGGCTGCGCGCGGGGGGCGTGCCCCACATCGGCACGTTGTCGCAATCCGCGGAGCGAGGACACGGGAGGGGACAGGAGCGGGACAGGGCGGGCGCCTCCGTCGGGGATTCGCCCGAGGCGCCCGCCGAGCAACCGCGACAACGCCAAGATCCTGAGAAACGACTTCCTGGTGGTCGCCGCGGGGCCGAGCACGCACTTCTTGCAAGCGCCGCTCTGGGAGGGGACGGGGCCCGCCTCCCTGCACGGCAGGATCGGCACGACGACAAGAAGGCGGAGGAGGAGGGGGAGGCCATTCAGGCATGAGGGCTCAGGAGCGAGCAGGAGGAAGGGAGGGAGCAGGAGAAGGAGGAGGAGGGGGTGGAGGAGGAGGAGGAGGAGGAGGAGGAGAGGGAGGAAGATTGAGGATGCGGAGGAGACATGAGGGTCCGGCAGGGAGAAGACGGAAACGCTGGAGGCATAAGGTTCCAGAAACGAGGATGTTGTTGATGGTGAGGAGGAGGGGAGGAGGGGTGGAGGAGGAGGGGGAGCAGGATGATGATGATGATGATGATGATATGATGGAGGATGAGGAGAGGAGAGGAGATGAGGAGAGGAGGAGGAGGAGGAGGAAGGAGGAGGGAGGAGGGGCAGAGGAGGAGGAGGAAAGGAGGAGGATGAGAGGATGAGGAGGGAGAGGAGGAGAGGAGGAGGAGGAGGAGGAGAGGAGGAGAGTTGGACGATGAGGGAGGAGGAGGAGGAGGAGGAGGAGGAGGAGGAGGGGGAGGAGGAAGAGGAGGAGGAGGGGGAGGAGGAAGAGGAAGAGGGGACGAGGAGAAAGGAAGGAGGAGGAAGGAATGAGGAGGCCGACTGCAAAGAGGGGAGGGGGGGAGCGGCGGTGGGTTGTTCAGGAGGACGGAGATATTGAGGCGGGGGGGGGCGGATGAGCCCGGTTTGGCAAGGCTCGATCGGGGGCGTCTCCGTTCGCCATCGTTCTTCTGGACGCAGGGAAGGCGAACTGCTGGCAGTCAGCCTCTCCCCCCAAGCGGCGCCCCGAGCCCACTGGAGGGCTGAGCACCACTTCCGGATGCGAAGCCCGCTTCTATGAGACAAGTCACAGGCAGCGTTTCGAGCACGAAGTCTTCCCCCGACCCCCGCCCCGAGGAGAGGGCGGGGGAAGGCACGGAGGGGCGACGAAAGGGAACGGGCGGGAGGACGAGGCGAGGAGGCACGGGGAGGGGAAGGGGGGGGCGGTACCTCGCACCTCAGGGGCGTGTGGCTCCGCCAGGGCGGGCTCGTGCCTCGAAGAAGACTGCCCGCGGCGCCACGCCGGCCCTATGGCATGCCCTCGGAAAGGGGGATGAAGGGCGGAGGGAGGCAGGGGATAGGGAGCAGGAGGGAGGGAGGAGGGACTACCAACTGGACGATAGAACTCAGCCAACGGTGCGCGAGTCTGAGACTTCCCCGCCGAGAGCGCCGCCACCCCGAGGGAGGGAGGAGGGAGGAGGGAGGGAGGAGGGAGGGAGGAGGGAAGGAGGAGGAAGTAGGAGGACGATGAAGAGAATGCGGAAGGGGGGATGCGGGCGGTAGGGAGCGGGAGGAAGAGGGGGGAGGAGGAGGGCGTCTTCTTGCAGGTGCAGGGGTGTGGGGGGGTGTCGCGGAGGGCTGCCTCATGTTCCTCGTCTTCTTCCTGAACAGACGCCGCCCTAGCCGAGGGCCGATCCGCGATCTTGCCATGGCGGGCGGACGGCGCGCTCTCTCGTGCAGCGCGCCGTGAGGCCGGGGAGGAGGCAGATCACCGTGGAGGAGGAAAGGAGGGATGGTGATGCTGATGATGATGGTGATGATGGTGATGATGGTGATGGTGATGCTGCTGCTGCTTCTGCTTCTGCTGCTGCTGCTGATTATGATGATTATGATTATAATGCTGATTCTGATGATGATGCTGCTGCTGATGATGATACTGATAATGATGATGATGCTGATGCTGATGATGATTATGATGATGCTGCTGCTGATGATGATACTGATGATGATGCTGATAATGACGATGATGATCAGGATGATATTGCTTATTATGATTATGCTGATTATGATGATGATGATGAGGAGGACAAGGGGGAGGAGAAAGAGGAGGAGGAGGATGAGGAGGAGGAGGATGAATGAAGGAATGAAGGAAGGAAGGGAAAGGAGGAGGATGAGGAGGAGGAGGAAGTCTATCCCCGCACTGGCCCCTGGCGCCGCGCCCGGCCGCGCGCGTGTCACGAGGGGGGCTGGCCTCAACCTGGACGGGCCCATCGCAATGTTCTACGTTGGCTATAAGGCCGAGGAGGGCAGGAAGGAGGGCGAGGAGGAACCGCACGGAACGCAGGCGGACGACGTGCAGGGCATCCAGGTTGCATGCGACGAGGAGTTGCGTAACTGGCAGCACGGAGACGCCAGCTTGGAACACAGGGGCCTCCAGCGGCCATTAGCACAGCTGCGGCAAGAAACCGAGTTTCGATAATTACCAGAACAGCTTCCAGGGCCACCGGCGCAGCTACGACGACAGGAAACAGCTGGACAGCTACCAGGACTACCAGCAGAGCGACCGCGGCATGAGGCAGAGCTACGACGGCAAGAAGCACGGATTTGAGGCCTGCTTGCAGATCTTCCGGGGCCACCAGCAGAGCTTCGAGAGCCCCCAGCTCGGTTACGCCGGCCACCAGCAGAGCTTCGACGGCAAGAAGCAGGCGAGGAAGGGCGGGACTGGCCTTCGCTGGTCCCATCTCTGTCAGCTTATTTGCATGTTTTGTTCGTGGCAACTTGAGGACGCAGCACTACGAGCTGGCAGTTGATGGCACCGACTTGGGCGACGGGGATGTTGAGGAGGCTGACGAGGATAAGACTACGGAGGCCCAACAAGGAGGACTACGAGGAGCACGGCATGAAGGCAGAGTGCGAGACGGAGAAGCCCGACGTGTTCGCGACGGTTGGGGCGGCACGCGAGGCGTACCTCGCCAGGCGCCGTGCCATCGGACGGCCACACCCACTGGCTACCAGGGCCATCAGCGGAGCTACGATAGCCACCTGCTGGATTACGAAAGCTACCAGCAGATCTACGAGGGCCGCCGGGCGAGGGCCGCGGGCAGAGCTACCAGGACCACGCGCCGAGTGAGCTACGGGGGCCACGCGCAGTGGACGAGCTGAGTGGGCCACAGCCTGAGCTACGCGGGCCACGAGCAGAACTGCGAGAGCCTCCCGCAGAGCGACCAGGGCGACGAGCTGAACTGCAAGGGCCACGAGTAGAGCTTCGAGAGCCACCAGCTCAGCTACGAGGAGCACCTGCTGAGCTACGAGGGCTACCTGCTGAGCTACGAGGGCCACAAGCAGAACTGCGACAGCCTCCCGCAGAGCTGACTGGACGACGAGTTGAACCGCAAGGGTCACGAGCAGAGCTACGAGACCCACCAGCTCAGCTACGAGGGCCACCAGCTGAACTATGGGGGCTGCATCCTGAGGTACGAGGGCCACACGGAACTTCGACAGTCTCTCACAGAGCCAGTTGGACGACGGGTTGAACCGCAAGGGCTACGAGCAGAGCTGCGAGGCCCACCAGTTCAGCTTCGAGGGCCACCAGCTCAGTTACGAGGGTCACGACTCGACCTACGAGGGCCGCGTGAAGAAGCGCGCTAGCCTCCCGCAGAGTTGGACGACGAGCTTGCTAGAACCTAAACAGTCTGTCCTCTGCCTCCTGGTGCAAGCAGTGCCTGGAGCTGGGGTCCACGACAGGGCTCAACCCAGCTACCCGCGCGACTGCAGTCAGCACCTTTTGTTTCCTTGGTACATGTTTATATATATATATATGTCCGTAGCCATTTTGGCTCAAGGCCAAATGGCGGACCCTCCAGAACTGCCTCCGCGGGGTAGGCTCCCACCCAGAGTACCTGCTGTCTCCAAGTCCAGGTCCGCCCCTGGCAATCCCTCCAAGCCCAGGTTCGCCCCTGGCATCCGTATACAGAAGTCCAGGTCCGCCCCTGGCATCCATATTCAAAGTCCTGGTCAGCCCCAGGCACCCAGTCAGCACCGCGAATGGCGGCTCATCGTGGAGCTGCTGCTGCTGGTCGGTCTGCTGCTCCTCTCCAACCCTCTGGTGCTGAAGCGAGCGAAGGACCTCATCAGCGAGCAGGTGACCGTCAACCAGATGCAATCCATCAACACGACCGCTGGAGGGATACGGCCGCCCTCTCACGCGCTGCTGCTGAAGGGGCCAAGAGACCCCGTGCTGGCGCCTCCAACGCTTCCACCTCCTCCGAGCTCGTCGACCCCATGGACGCAGTCAACGCCGCTATCAAGGCATCGCAGGATTTCCTCACGGCGCAGCTCGATGCGAGGCTGGCCACAGTCAAGCAAGAAGCCACCGCAGAGTTCGCCACGCAGCTCAGAGGACCGCTGGGCGCGGTTGTTGGTCAGCAGCAACAGCAAAACGAACAGTTCAATGGGCGCATCCAATCACTTCAGGCCGCCTCGACCAAGTTGGAAGCATATCAACGAGGGTTACGTGCCCAGGTCGCTGAAATGCGACAGAAGCTATTTATGCAAGAAGCACAGATCCCCATCAAAGACTACGAGAACCTCAACGAGTGGGACAGGGCGGCAGACGCCAGCACCATCGTTGGCGCCGCGCCGGAGAACTACACTACGGACCAGCTCAAGCATAGCATCAATCCGATCATGGACAGGTGTGCTCTCAGCGAAGCCGGCTGGGAGGTGGTTGGGAAGAGCCCAGCGAGACGCTTCATCATGCAGTTCAGCGGGGATGCCAATGCATCCGCGCGGAAGGTCAGAGCATTCTACAGCAAGCTCCAGGGGCCCGACGGTGATTGGGTCAACACAGAAGTTCAAAGTATCCATGGACAGTCAACAAGACTCTTCCTCGGCCTGGATCGCTCGGGGAAAACAGCACGAAGGGAGTTCCAGACCAAGAAGCTTTCCCAGTTCTGCAAAGCGCAAGATGCCGCAAAGCGGTGGCGAAGTGACCGGCAGCAGGGCATCATGTACTGCAATGACATGCCAGTCCTCTCCATCGTGGTCGGCGCCACAGAGGGCGAGCCCACCCGTCTGCTCTTCAATTGCAGTGGCTGCCTTCAGCACGGCATCAATCGAGAGGAGATCCGCATGCAGTTCGAGCAATTATTCCAGACCCCCCTCGGCGCACATAACGTACAGTGGCAGATATGACTGGCCCCTCGCCCCTTGGCGGGGCGCAAACGCGCCGAAGCCGATTTCCGTTTCGACGTGGACCCCGAGAGCGCCGTTGGGCAGAGCCCCCCTCGAGAGGAAGAACGAGACCGCGCTCGTGACGCAGATGGTGAACTCCACGGCCGTGATCGTCCTGCAGGAGGTCCATGACGCTGATGCGGCCCTTAACCATGAGATCCACAGTGCAGTGGGCACGCTCCACAGCTTGTTCGTGACCTACAGTATCCACAACCTGCAGATTCCTGCAGACCTGGGCCAACCCACAAAGGGCCAAACTCGTGCCGAGCTCAGCACTGTTGTACAACAACCAGAAAGGATCACGGCGTTCGTCGTGGATGACCTCAACGTCATGGACGCGGCCAAGCCAGAGCTGACAGCTCCGCTGGTCAACTAAGGCCTCCCTCGCCGTCGAAATCACCACCCAGAACGCCAACTGCCTTGGGAACAAGCTTTGGGTGACATGGTGGAGGTGGACCCCGAGTTACCGTCGCACTACGCCGAGCAGTCGCAGCAGCGCACGCGGATTGAGGACATGATTGCCGAGCCTCGACGCCAATGGCCTCCTGTAGCTCAGGCGATGCCGGGCCACGCCAAGCATGTCAGGCGCTACCTGGACAAGCACATCATCCCCTACGACTGCGCCCAGATGGACACCCCGTCGCTGGACAAAAAGCTGAACCTCACTTGCAGGCTCAACAACTCGGCACCTGGCCATGATGGGATACCGCGCACAGCCTGGAAGCGCATCCCCCCCGCGCCGCCGCTCCTCAGTGGGGTGGCGATCGAGACGATGAAAGGTTATCCTCCACCGTTGGTCTTCGACGACTCGCCCATGATTTGCGCTCCGAAGGAGTCGGAACCTGATGATGGAATCCGCCAGAAGTGCCGAGGCCACAAGGCCCCTCTCGCTGAAGAACACGGACTGCAAGAACGTCGCTGCCATGGGCAAAGAGACGACGAAGCCTATCGCTGCGAAAGGGGCCCACGGGGCGCAGAAAGGGCCTCCTTCCGAAGCATTGCTTCATCGAACAGGTGGTGGCTACGGACGCGCAGTTCCGCATTGTCGCCATGCAAGATGACTTGAAGAACGAAGACCCGCTGATGGTCCTATGCGATTTCGGTGGCACGCTCCCCTCGGCGTGCAGAACAAGGCCCAACAGGGCATTGGAGAAAGCGGACCTCCCCGAGGGCATCCGCAACATGCTACAGGCGAACTACCTCCTGCCTGTCGCCTTCACCAACCATGCGGGCGCCACTGAGCGCTTCTGTGCCCTCGCCTCGGGCTGTCTTCTGGGGTGCTCCTGGTCGGGCACTCTGCGGACGGTGGGCTTGTGCCCGCTGATCTGGGCCTTGCACTCGCGGACGGAGCACCTCAAGGGCGCGGTCATCGGGGTCTGCGTTGACGTCTTGGGCGGCGTCCGCCCCTCATCAAAATTGCCCTGCCCTGCGTGCAGGAAGTTCTACGCTGCGCGGCGGAGTATGTGGCGCACCTGGTGCTGAAAACGGCGAAGTCGGTGAAGGGTAAGATCATCCTCCTGGCGGAGGCAGCCGGCCCCGCGGTTGAGGACAGGATCCGTGCCCAGATCGTCGAGCTGGTAACACGTTGGAGTGACATGATGTTCAATGACAGGGCGGAATACCTGGGAGTGCTAATGGGTCCCAGTGCTGTTGAGGGATACAGCAGGGTGATGGTAATTCTCGGCTGGCAGCGCTATACTACCAAGCTCGCCCACATCGGGGCCCCGACCAGCACTGCACTGATGCTCTACAACCAGCGAGCGGATAGCAAGACCTCATCCCTCAGCCAGCTCATAGCGCGGCCGCAGAAGATGAAGAAGAAAGAGAGCTGGGCACTACATCGCGTCTGGCACCTACCTTCACAAGCTCTTCCTCGAGATGTCAAGCCTGGCATGGGGGCGCTGGACTTCGCTGAAGGCGGTCTCCCACGAGCACAGCAACCGGTCGGCACCGATGCGCAGTGCAACTGTCTCTGCCCTAAATTGGCAGTTCTGGGCTCGATATCTGCGCGACGCAGAGGAGTTCAGCCTCTCGTTCCACGCCCGCTCGCTCGGCCTGTTCGCCCTCCTCCACTGGAAGTCGAAGCCGATCACGTACACCCTCGAGGGAGCATCGCAGGGATCCCCCAACGACGCGAACCGCCCGCTGGCAGTGGCCTGCGCCGCTGCGATGAGTGAGGTGAAGGTGGAGAAGGCCCGTCTTTTGGCCGAATCTTCTACGGCTCGCTTGCGCATGCAGAAGTTTATTCACTCCCTCTGCGCCTCCTCTCCCCCCCTGACCGCCTGCCTGTCACTTTGCACTCTGGCCTCAACCCCGGGGCGAAACCCACCGAGTCTTTTTCCTTCTCACAGATCGAATGGGAGCCACTCGAAGAGCTCCTGAGCAAGAGCTTCTCGCCCGTTGCTCAATCGGCACTTATCAAGACGTGGGCTGGAGGACGGACCACGAGCCGTCGCTTTCACTCGAGTGATGTCTGCAGCCCCAGCATTTTTGGCTGCTGCCAGTCCGAGGACGAGGGCGCCTCTGACGCTATTGTGCACTTCATTTGCTGCCCACCTCTTTGGCAGGCAGTGCGCGCTGTGTGGCATGCGCAGCTTTACACCCCGCAATGGACTCTGAATAACCTGGGCCTCTGCAGCGAGGCGTCTGATGACTTTCCACAGAGCGTGCTGCTGGAGCGCGCGGTCATCGTTTTTTTCACATCTACAACATACTGACGAAGCTTCCCATTACAGGGTGGTTGCTTCATAATGCGTCTGAGGACAGTGCCCGAGCTGCAAGGGCGCTTCTCCTTTCAACTCACAAGGCTGTACAGTGATCTTCTGGACACTGTGCGGCGCGGAAGCGAGGAGGAGGTGGAGGAGGAGGAGGGGGAGGAGGAGACGGACACGGAGAAGGAGGATGAACACGAGACCCCGCTCGGTCGTCGCCCGTCGCCGTGTCCGCCCCCATGTGCTTCTGCCGCCTGTACTGATGGGTGATTGCGTGAGCGGCATGTACTGCCAGACGTGTGGCGACGCGAAGTATCAATCCGCGGGTTCCTAAAGGTATTTTCAAATAAATCTTTAAAACAAATAAAAAGTACCCTGGCCGAAACCTAATGCAGTTTTTTTTTCTGGACGTTCTTAGGGCCTCTTGGCAGCCACTTGGCGGTTTTGCAGGCCACTTTGGCACCAGAGGACTCCCAGGTCCATCTCGTGTTCTCTATCCAGGTGGCGAAAACCCACTTTCTGTAGTTTCCAAGCATGCGCACACGAAACAAGAATGATCAACTACACAAACACACAACGCCGCGCTGGGCGCCCCTTGAACGCTCGGAAGTCTGGGCCCCTAACAGTCTTGCACGTGCCTTGCGAGAATGTGCAAGACTCCCCAGTACCAGTATCAGACATTTCGGCAAAACCTGCCCGCACTCCATTCAGTGCGTGCGGCACCGAGGCGAGCATTTGTGTTTTTGACCATGCGACGAGAAAGACACAGGAGAACCCCCCCGGAGAAATAGCGAGGTGCGTGTGTGTGTATATTCACATGCGAATATATTCGCAAGGATGAGCCAAACATTCGATCAATAATCTGAGGGGTTGCGTTCGTCGAGTCAGCTCTCCTTAAATATGTTGGGTTGGGCCGCTTAGGCCTGGCAGTTCTCTCCTTTGTCACACTTTAAACTGAAGGCCTACTCGTAGGGGCTCCTGCCGACCAAGCAACGACGCGGCAGCTCGCCCCAGTCCGCCCTGGACGACCACCCCTCCCCCACGACCCCGACGATTTGTGCCACTCTGGCGACCACCAGACGACGAGCCCTCCTCGATTGACTTCCCCTGACGAGCCCGACAACCGCCACCCACTCCAACACTCCCTCCGCCTGCGCCGCCTGGTCGGTGTCGCCACCGCAATGTCCGTGGCCCCGTCGCGGGTGGCCCTTTTCTCCCGGCCCCTGTTCCAGCCTGTCTGCTTGCGGTTGCTCCCCTCTCCTTTCTCGTCTCCCGTCCTTCTTCCTCCTCCTGTTCCCTGCCTCGTCCCGCTTGCCCTAGCTTCCGGTCTCTGGTCTTGCTGCTCGCATACTCTCCCTTTCCCTCGCAGGACTGCGCCGAGATAGCCAGGAGCCAGCGGCAGCTCGCGCTGGGGAGCGTGATTTTGAACGTTCTAGTGTGCGTTCTTTTTCCTTTTTTTTTGCTCCCCCTTCCAGGGTGACGCTCGTTACCCGGGCCCCTTCTTCCCCCCGGTAGCGGTAACGATCGTGCTGGGGTGGATGGCCTGGGCACCCTCTACTATGGTGCACGCAGGCGATTGGTGCGCCAGTGGCGCGGACGCACACTGGCGGGTGCATGCCGCCGCCTCCCTCCCGACCCCCATCCCCGGTTAACGACCCTTGCCCGGGAAAGAACCAATCGTGACACTGTTTGTCAATCCTCTGGCGCGTGACGGTCGCTGCCTGGGCTAGGTTCCTCCTCCTCTGGGTTGCGGCAGCGGTTGTGTGAGGGGGGGATGTCTGGACCCCCCCGCCCTCACATGTTGGTGCTTGCGCGCGATCGCAGCGCACCCCCGCCCCGACGTGCGCCACCCGCCCCAATCGTTACCGGTACCCGGGGCCCTGGCCCCCCTCCCCCCGTCAAGGGAACGACCGTTACCCAGATACAGTTGAAAACCGTTTTTAGGCTTGGGGCAGGGTGGGGGTCCAGGCGCAGTGCTGGGGAGGGGGCCCTCAGGCAGTCTGCAGCGCCCGGTAGTCGGAGTCTCAGGGGCCGTGCTGGACCACCAGGTCGACGCGAAAGCCTCGAATCAGAAAATTCCCTATGCACTGCTTGCGCTCAGGGGTTCTTACTTGGCTTTCTTAAGAACTTGGTTGGGCATGGCGGGATGTCGTCGCATTGCCGCCCGTGCCGCTCGTTGGGCGCCTCGCGGGCGCCCCCCGCTTCGGTGGTGAGCTTTTCACCGCGTTGCCGCTCGTGCTGCCTCATGCGCGCCTTCCGAGGCTC
>CAUYUJ010016635.1:212805-257805 GCA_963575745.1 Prorocentrum cordatum
CCGAAGGCCCCAGTGCCCGCGCCGCATGCGTCCCCCACACCCATTTCGGCACACCCCTCACACGTTTCGTGGCTCCATAGGGAGCTCCACCGAAGGCCCCAGTGCCCGCGGCCGCATGCGTCCCCCCACACCCATTTCGGCACACCCCTCACACGTTTCGTGGCTCCATAGGGAGCTCCACCGAAGGCCCCAGTGCCCGCGGCCGCATGCGTCCCCCACACCCATTTCGGCACACCCCTCACACGTTCGTGGCTCCATAGGGAGCTCCACCGAAGGCCCCAGTGCCCGCGGCCGCATGCGTCCCCACACCCATTTCGGCACACCCCTCACACGTTTCGTGGCTCCATAGGGAGCTCCACCGAAGGCCCCAGTGCCCGCCGCCCGCATGCGTCACCCCCACCCATTTCGGCACACCCCCCGCATTTCTCGCACGGCAGGGTCATCACCACGGTGGCGTGCCAGGGACGCACCGTGCGCGAAGGCGACGGGGCGGGGGAACGGCGCTCCGGGGGCGGTCAGACCTCCGGGGCGCGAGCAGTCCGCGGCCAGACCATCTCTCGGTCCTGTGGACTCTCGCCCTGGGCCGTCGGCTGCCCGGCGCGCTGCTCCCTCGGTCGACGTCGCCCAGGCGTGATCCTGGATTGCGGCCGCCACGAGGTAGGGAACGGCAAGAAGGAGGACGACGACTGGTGGCTGGAGCTCTACGTGCTGCTCTCGCGCGCCACGCGCCACGAGGACCTCCTGCTCATGCGGGCGCCGCGCATCGAGTTCTTCCTGGCAGGGCCGCCGCAGGGCTTGCGGAAGCAGCTGGAGCAGTTTGCGGCGCGCACGAAGCGGTGCAGGAGGGAAGCGACGGCCCTCGCCAGGGAGCTCGGCTTCACCGAGTTCATCCGCGAGGCCTGACCTGAGGAGCGTCTCCCCCGAGCCGCGCCTTCTCTCGACTGCCCGACTAATTGTTTGGCCTCGCGCCGCGGACGACCCGCGCGCGTCGCTGGGACCTTCTCGGGGCGACCAGCGCGCGTCGCGGGAACTCCGTGCTGCGGGGGGCCCGGCGCCTCGTTCGCCCGTCGTCGCTCTGCCCAGCGGTCAGAGACTGGCCCGCTATCAGCCAGCCAGTTAGCTAGTCAGCTCTCTCTGCTTCGCGCAGCGGACGATCCGCGCGCGTCGCTGGGACCCCGCCCGGGGCGACCAGCGCGCGTCGCGGGGACTCCGCGCTGCGCTGCGCCCGCAGCCTTGGATTTTGGAGTGCGCGGGCAAAGAGGAAGGAAAAGAAGAGCCGAAAGCGGGCGCGATCCTCGCAAGAGGCGTGCCGACATGGGCGTCGCGACGTGCGGACGCTGCCGTCGGGGTTCCCGCGGAAGCTGCCTGCGGCGGCCACGCCCAGTGTCACGTGTGTTCGGACAGGCATGCTCGACACTTACACTAGGCGGTTCCATGATCGCATTCATGCAAATATATTCACCGCCGGGGACCGCCGCGGGGCCGCCGGGGACCGCCGCGGGGAGCCGGGGTTTCGCCACAGAGCTCTGGGACAGCAGCAGCAGCAGCCAAGCCAGACATAGAACGACCAGCGTCAGGCCTGCCCATGCCACGAACATAGCAAGGAACAGTCATACGAACGGGGTGGGGAGCAATGCCGCACACGCGTGACCGACAGCGTACCAAGCCAACAACTGTCAACCATCCAGCTGCCTGTGGCAAACTCCGCCACCGCGCCTGTGTAATAACGCATCAGGTAGGACACTGAGTGTATGAGCGGCGCAAGTCACACGTGAATTCGTCATCGTTTTCGTTCGTGCAGAAAGGGGGAGGTCGAGTTCACACACCGCTGCGGTTCAGCGAGCGGTCTGAATTGAGGCGGGTCGGGAACTCGACCTCATCCGCGTCCGTGCGATAGGGATGAGGAGGAGAAGGAGAACATGAAGACAATGAGGAAAAGGCTTCTGAGGGGCTCTCTTGGGGCACCCTGGGATCCTCCTGGGAGTTTCTTGGAGCCTCTTTGGCGTCTCCTGGGGCTTGTTTGGACGTCTTAGGCGGCTCTTGGCCCACCTGACGCCTTCGGATGCCGTCTTGTGTTCGCGCCTCCTTAGGGAGCGCTTTCGTGCCGCCTTGGGGCTCTCTTGGGAGGCTCTTGGGGGAGGAGGAGGAGGAGGAGGAGGAGGAGGAGGAGGAGGAGGAGGAGGAAGAAGAGGAGGAAGAAGAGGAGGAGGAGGAGTTGGGCCGACTGGAGGCTCTCTTTTGTGCATCGTCGGCTGTTCTCTCGGAGGCCTCTCCTGGAGGGCCTCTCGGAGTCCTCTTGGAGCCCTCTCGGAAGCATCTCGGGCCGCCTTGGGGCCGTCCGAGAGCCTCTACAGTCGGGGCCCTGAAGAAGGAACCCTTTTCGTTGGGGAGGGGCTCCTCGTTCCTTATTTTGGGATCCTTAGGTCAAGCCCCCGACTGTAGTGCCGCCTGGAGCAATCTTGGGCCGTCCTGGTGTCATCTCGACTGTCTCGGACGCCGTCTTTGGAGCCAGCCTCGCGCCTGCCCCGACTGGAGGCCGAGCAGATCGCTGGAGGGCAAATGCCCCGGGGGAGGGGGGGGCGGTGTTCGAACGACGTGTGCCAGTAGGTAGGTGTTCTGCCCCAGGAAACGTTTAGACACCATTCAGGCAACAGACGAGCATTCTAACACGACTACTCCGTGCATGCACGGCGGCGGATAACGGGTGAACGCGGCACGCATAATTGACACATTATTCACACAAGCAGTGCCAGACGACACGTAGCATACGCCTCGCAACCTCACGTGCATTGATAGACGAAGTGATTGACGGAATTCCCATGCTACCTGGCAAAGCAGGACACGTGCTATGACAAGTTTCACGCAGTACGTGCAGCCAAGCGTGATCGATGACGCTGTCAGTAAACTTGATGTGTGGCGTGCGGCTCGTGACAACTGGCAGCGGCAGACATGCCAGTGCATTGGCGGACGATCATGTTACACACAGGTGAGCCTTGTCGGGGAACGGTTGAGCGAGGTTACCGAACTCGACAAGGCCCGCAGACGTGACAGCCGAGCACGGCTTTCGAGCAGTAGCAGCACAATTCGACACATGCCAGAGAGACCGCATGACATGCGAACGCGACAAGTAGTACCAACATGCAGTGTGGCAGTGGCCAGCAAAACGCGACATATCCCAGTCATCACGTGACATAATAACCTGATATTCCAAAGTAGGGCGCAGCATTTATACGACAGTTGATACGCACGCGGTCCCTTAATGTATTTCTCAACACCGGCATGCCAATGCGGTTGACATCCGTTTGATGGTCATATAATGCAATTGCGGCATCGCGCAAACACGACTCATTCGAATGGGAATCAGACATGCGCAGTCGGGCCACAAGATGTCAACGCGCCAACAATACGCAAATATGCAACCTCGGAGGCAGCACGCACACACATCCCCTCGATACCGAGGCACTAAGTAGTGGACACGTGGCTTGCAAAAGCGACAAAAGGCCAGATCCTACGGCGACACCAGCACAAAGCACGTGACATAAACCAATCAATTATGAGAGGGAGCCTCCCGAGACGACTTGCACACGCGCATGGCAGAAGGCAGCGTGGGCAGCGTGCGCACGACAGGAGGGCAGTAACGCGCGCGCAGTCCCTCGCAGATGAGATGGATGACGCGCACGGCAGGCACTTCGGCGGGGGCTGGAGAGGGAGGCGATAGTCTGTTTCGTTGGAAGGGGCTACCCCCGTGCCCCTGGAAGGGCCAGCCGACCACGGCTGCAAGCGGGGGGGGTATGCTGATGACAGTCTGGAGAGGAAGAGGAGTGGGGGGAGGAGAATGCGACGAAGGAGGGAATACTTGAATAAGAGGAGCTGTATAAACTTACACTTGTGAAGGTCCTCGCGGATGTATTGGATCTGCGCCGGACCCCAAGAGGAGGAGGGGCGGAGGATCGACGATCGATGCTCGAGGTCCAACAGGTCGGAGGTTGGCCGGGCCCCCACCCTGTGAAGTGGATTCGTAAATTTGTTGTTCGGGTATTCGAAAGGATGCTGCGCCCTCAGT
This sequence comes from Prorocentrum cordatum, assembly GCA_963575745.1. NCBI lineage: Eukaryota > Dinophyceae > Prorocentrales > Prorocentraceae > Prorocentrum > Prorocentrum cordatum. The sequence goes on from CAUYUJ010016635.1 coordinate 216,869, forward strand.
ATTTTTGGGCCTGCATCCGCCAAGTCTGGTCCCGGGTCGTTCTCACAAGAAAGAGTGGTTTGCGCACGGGGGTTCTCTGTCCACGCCCGAGTAATGTTTGCTTGCCTATTCGGGTGATCTGGGGTGCCGTCGTGCCCACGACCGGATCCGTTTTCAGTTTTTTCGCTTAAAGCGTTCTTGAGGGCAGATTCTGAACCAATGTCTGCAGTTTCTCCAGGGGCTGTCTGAAGGTTTGCCACCTCCTCCGCAGGACATCCGAGTTGTTTTTTCTTGTCAGCGCGCAGGCCCCAGGGAATTGTTTTTCCAGGGACTGGTTCTCCGTCGCAGGTCCTTGTTTTACGACCCCCGCGTCCGATAATGGCCCGCCCGAGCCACAGACAGAGAACTGCGAAATATGCATCATTGCGTTTTTCAAGACGTCGGACATGTGGGGCCTGCCAGCCCCTTGCCTTCACCTCTCGCTCCCTTCCCATGACGTCTCTCCGACTCCGTCTCCCGCCCGCTTGCGCCCAGCGGTTGCTGTGGATCCTGGTGCAGGAGGGCGTGCAGATGAACGTGGGGAAGGGAGTTCGTCTGGAGGAGTGAAGCATCAGCAAGAGAATGGCGAGGGAGAGAGAGAGAGAGGTCGTGGAGGAGGAACGGAAGAAACAGGAGGAGGATAACGACGATTGTCCTGCTACTTCGCAAGGATTAGGACGCCTAGGATAAGGCTTGATTGCAATGGCACATGCCTGCTGCATTGCCTGCAGTACTGTGCATATGGTGCGTGTTTCTACTTTCACCATCCGTGCCCAGACCTGGGACGACTCGAACACGCGGCAGGGGTCTGTTTACCTCTTGGACCTCGGGACCTTACGTTGCATCTTCGGGGGACCTCGCCTGTCCCCAAAATTGGTGTCTTTTCTTGTACCCGACGCGGGCTCGATGCAGCCTCGACACGGATTTAGCATGTATTCGACGCGGTTTCGAACCGGATTCGACACGGATCCGACGAGGCCGACATGGATTCGACACGGATTCGACGCAGATAGGGCCGCGACGGGACAGACAAGGTTCCCCGAGGATACAACATAAGGGACCGTCAGAGACAGCTCGAGGAGAAAAGCTGTCTCAGGGAAGGGGTGGAGAGCACCAGGGGCCAGACTCGCAAACATCGCGTCGTCCGAGGTCGGGGGAGGTGGGACTGCTTGCTGCCGTGGTGCACCTGGCCACTGACACGGGCTACGCAATCTGGCAGTCCAGGTCATCATGTGCTTTCCTGTAGCCTTCTCCTGGCCAGTTTACGCGTGTTCGCGTTCATCCGAGCTGCGAGCTGCACCCACGACACCTTCTATGGCTGCACCATGGTGGGATTTGAAGCCCCGCTGCTCGCTGCTCGTGCTCGTTTTCCTCCAGCGACTCTCGCCTGCAGTTCGGGGCCCGGGGCAGCTAGACATGTGCAGACGTGGGGACGGCAAAAGGCAGCAGTGGTCTATGTGTGTTGTCTCTTCGGCTCCATCCTCCTGCCTCCTCGTATCCTTGCTCTCAACCTCCTTCGTCTCAACTATCCCGATCCTCCCTTCTCCACTTCCTCATCATTTTTATCCTTCTGGGTGTAATTCACGATCGTAGTCGTCCGTCTCGTCGCTGCGCTGCTGTGGTAGTCGAGAGTCGAGGTGCCGGTCCTGCTCACTGGGCGCAGCACGTTACCCATAGCTTGCGCGCAAGGACCTGGCACGCGGCACGCGGTTTGAGGGTGACGAGAACAAGGATTGGCAATAAACCGGTGGAGGAGGGAGGTGAGTTTGGACAAAGATGACGCGTAGAAGGAGGACGCAGATGCGGATGTGGGCGGTGAGAAGGACGCAGGGGGAGGGATGGGGGGTCAAGATGAGGAGAAGGGCGAGGAGAAGGAGGAGGAGGAGGAGGAGGAGGCAGAGGAGGCAGAGGAGGAGGAGGAGGAGCAGGAGGAGGAGGAGGAGGAGGAGGAGAAGGAGGGGGAGGAGAAGGGGCTCATAAGAGCGAGGGGGTGAGGGATCAGGGGGAGAGGAGGAAACAGGAGGGGTGCATGGGGGATGGGTGCGGCCTGCCGGAGGGGAGAGGGCGGGGGGGGCCAGGGGGGGGAGGGAGGCGAGTGCTCCTTTCTTTTTCCCCCCCCAGCGCGTCCGCTTGCACTTCGGGGGCTCGTCCTCGGGCACCCTGCTTGGCATCGCTCGGACGCGTGCGTTTTTTTTTCCCGGCGAGAACCATCGAGGACCATCCTGGACCATCGAGCCAACAACAAAAACACGCACGACACCGAAACACACGCGGGACCTGGACGTCCGAGCGACGGCACGTCTGTGGGCACCGCCCGGGTGGTGCCCGGGGCCTCGTCCTCCGCGCCCCCGGTGGCGGTGCCCGCCCGCGGGGCCCCCGTCGTGCTCTCGGGGTGGGCGTGCCGAGGGGGGGCACCGCCCGTGGGCCCAGGCCGAGGCCGCCCCGCGGGCGCCTCGCTCGCTGGGCGGCTGTGCGGAGGCGTCGCTCTCGGAGCAGCAGCGCGCTCCCCCCCTCGCCCCCCCTTACCAGCCTGGAACCTATCCCTGTCCCTATGCTGGGCACCTCCTCATCACGATGCCAATCTTAGGGATTCCCTTATTTTTTGAGGGCGAATCCCTAAGATTGTCATCGCCTTTGGCGTGTCAATCTTAGGGATAGGGATACGTTCGAGGCTGGTACCCCCCCGCGTGCTGCTGCTCCGGGCGTTCCCCCGCAGCAGAGGACGGATGAGGCAGAGGAGGCGGTGAGGCGCGGTGGGGCATGATCGGGGGGGCATTGGAGGGAGGGGAGGGAGAGGAGGAGGACATGATTGGGGGGAGGGAGGTGAGGACGACGAAGAAGGGCAGGGTAACGTGTTGAAGGAGGAGGAGGAGGATGAGGATGAGGAGGAGGAGGAGGAGGAGGAGGAGGAGGAGGAGGAGGAGGAGGAGGAAGGAAGAGGAGGAGCGAGGAGGGAGGAGGGAGGGAGGAAGAGAGTGGAAGGGGGAGGAGGAGGAGAAGGAGGAGGAGGAGGAGGAGGAGGAGGAAGAGGAGGAGGAGGAGGAGGAGGAGGAGGAGGAGACAGATGAGGAATTCTATGCTGTGCAGGGGGGGGGGTCACTAGCATGGCGAGGAGGACTAGAAGGAGGGGGAGCAGGAGGAAGATGTGGGTTGTTGAGAATGGAGGAGTAGGATGGAGCAGGATGAAGAAAGATGAAGAGCAACGAGGAGAAGCAGGACGAACGAGTTGAAATCAATATAATGCAGGCAGCACGTCTTCATGAAACAGTGCGAAGGTTGGCAGTCGAAGGGAATTGCCGGGGGGAAGCGTGAGGAGCGGATATGGGCACGACCGAGTGCTGCTTCCCTGGTCGGGGAGGTCATGTTGTTTCTCTTCAACGTGTTCTTCCCGATGTACCCAGCAGACGGCTCAAAATTGATGGTCGGGAGTGTCATTACCTTCCATCCGGCTGCTGCATCCCTAGATCCACCGTGACGCATTGCATGATGCACTTACGGACGCTCGCAGAGCAGTTCCGACGAATCTATACATACATATATACTTACATCTGTGTGTAGCACTATCAAGAGATGGAGAGATATTGAGAGAGGTTGAGAGAGGGGGAAAGAGAGAGAGAGAGAGAGAACACTACTCATATTTTGCTGTGGACCATTGCCAGTCAAGCTTTCGAAGAGATTGCCGAGCAGGTGAGAAATACGAATTATATGATGATGACGGTACCGACTGTGCTTTTCTTGTCCAGGCACTTCTCTCAGCTTGGGTTTGCCTTGGGGGGGTTGCCTTGTCTCAGCCTGCCCAGGGCTTCACAGCTAGTTGCCGTGAGGGCCGCCAGGCCAAACAGAGCGACTTCTCACTCCGTGCGCAAGTCGCGAGCCCACATAATGTGAAGACGCCTTTGTTTCAGGCGGCGTCGCTGTCATGCACCCCGTGCCCGTGAACGAAAGCTGGAGGAAGTCAACGTCGAGGGGGGACGGGGTCGGTCAACAGCAAAGGTCATCGTCGATTTGTGCTTTGCCGACCTGCGAACCCACCACTGGTCGCGCTCGAGCCCGCCTTTTGCGCTCGGGCGTGGCATGCGCAGATTGCGCGCGAGTCGCACAGTGCGATCGAACCGTGCGGAAAAACACGCGAGCTGTGGGACGCACCAGCTTGTTGCAGGCTGCTCACCTCCATTGGTCATTGGCCACTGGCTCGAAATTGTGGCCGGAAGCGTCAAGAACGATCACAACCTTGCACCAGCGGACCATCCGCGGGAGCTGAACGCGATGTACACTGTGCTTGGATTCTTTGGGTAACTCGGCACGCTCCAAAATTATGAAAGCGCTGCGTCGCAAAATGCGGCAAGCCAAGTTTTCAAACTCAACGACTCGACGAACCACATCGGCCAGGACCTGAGCGCACGCCGACCGCGCCGTGGTCAAAGCAATTGCGATCGCACTGATGAGCAGATGATGAGGGTTCAGAGACGCCGCAAGACGAGCAAACTTCGCATCATCATCGGCACAATTTGGCGTGTAAACTACATCGAACAACCCAGACCGCAAACCTAGCGTTTGCCAGAGCTCCCACCACAAATTAGCACTCTGCAGCTGGAGGGTGTGGTGAGGTCCCTTCTGGAAAGTTCTCTTGTGATTGATGTACTCAGTGATCACCGTCACGTTCTGACCACGTGCCACGCGATGCACCACCTCCACCATGGCAACCAGCTCAGCGCGCGGCACCGCCTGGCGTTGACTGTCCAGGACTCCGTGCGCCTCGCAGTCCCAATCAGAATTCGGATCAATGCTCAGGCGCGCGAACCCAGCAGTTACCCGTTTCACGCGCCGCCGCCAGTTGGAAGACAGAGCCAACCATTGAGAATGAGACCGCGGCGCCAAGATATAGGGTGGTCATCAATTTCGTCAAGGGCCTGTTGGGGAAGCTCATTGCTCTTGGGAGCGCGTTCACAAGACGGCGTGGCGTGACAAGAGCAGCCCCCCCAAAGCATGACTAGACGAGTCGGCACGTGTTCGACACTGCTGGCACGGAGGATCAGGAGCAATCTTAGCAGGGTGTTGGTGCTCCTCTGGCCAGTGACCGCCGCAAGCAACCAACCCAAGCATACGGGGCAGCGCCAAGTCACCATCCTTCGCGACGTGCCGAGCGAGCCTCGCCACGTGCGTCTGCTCGACGCCCGTCTCCGCGCCTCCTCCGCCATGGAAAGACGCGGCTGCACGCCAGTGCGCAGCGTGAAGACGGGCACCGACGGCCTCGAGGAGAGCCGTCGCAAGACCCTCTCCCGAGCCCACCACCCGCCAGACTTCCGCGGTTGGGCCCGTGCACCTCAGTCGGCGAATGTATTTCGGTGGCGGAAAAGAGGGGGGTGATGACTAGGGGGGGGTGAATATGATGGCGTGGGCCATGATATTTCCCCAGATTTCATGGCGCCTCTTCTTATTTCATTACGTTCCTGGCCCCGCCGCTTGGCCGCGCACATGCCGCCGGTCATGATTTGCACCCCCCCGCGACTCCTCCTGGGACTGCCGGGCACGGTCAAGCGAGAGGATCCCCATCCAGCCAGTCGGTTGTACCACGGGCTGGCGACTCTCCGCGCGTGGACCCGGGCAGGGTCGCACCCAGGGCCACGCGCAAGACGGAGGGCCGTGGTGCAGCATGTACCTTTCTGGGTGGAACGGGTGGACGCACGAGCCATGGCTTTAAGTCGGGCCTGCCATAGCTTTAAGTCGGGCCTGTTCCTTCTACAGGAAGAATGCTCGAAAATAGTAAAACAATAGTCTGGGGACGACTTTTTGAGTATTGTTTGACTACTTGTGTTTATTTGTGGAGTATTTTTTATTTTCGCCCAAAATCCGCCCGTAGGGGGACAGGCCTGACCTAACCATAGCTCGCAACCGCTGAATCATTTGCGGTGCCATACCATACACCTCAGACGCCCAGCAACTCTTCGGATAAGCACTATCATCACGCATTTCCGTTTTTCGCGTTTACCCAGCCAGACATGATTACGCATTTCTTTTTCAGTTTTTCAATGAGCATGCCCGTGGGTCTCTTATAGCCCCGTGAGTGGAAGCGGATTTGTTGCTTTGGAGGTGTCAGTGGTGTGTGGCTTCGTTTGTCGCTGAAAACATGTGCGCGGAGAAGCTTGCACGCATCCCAGTTCGAAGATGAGAGGCGATTGTCTTTTTGCCGACGCCTTGCTGCCAGCGTGCATGCGAGCGCGCCGGATCAGCACGGCCCGTCTAGCGCCGAAGCGGGTGTCATGTCCCAGGTGCAGTCTCAAGACCTTTTATCTCACCGCGGCTTTGCTGTCGTGCCAACGAGACCTGGTCGCGACGGAGGCTCGTGGACGAGGCCAACACCCCGCATGTATCAGGGGAGAATTGGACCTTACGCCTGCGAAGGGCAGACGGAAGAGTCTTGAGCAGAACAGGTCAAGTGACAACCAGAGAAACATGCGTGCCGTACAAGCGACAAGATAGATTATCAACCCATTTCTGTAAAGCTTGACCAGACACGGACTTGGTTGCAGTATCGAGAGCAGCAAACAACAAGGCCCTGGCCAATGACACCCTGGCCACAACTTGGAATAATGCCTCTGCTCGGTAGGACGCCCTTGTGTATGCAACCTGAAAGCGTCAACATTCGCACTCCAAGATGTGAATCGGGGGCGAGTGCCAGAAGCCTCAGCGGACAATCAAGTTCAAATGCCGCGTCCACAAACAAGATCGGCCAAACTCTCGGAGTCGTGAAATTTTCGAAGATCCAGCAACAGGCCCGCGACGTGGAAACCCTGATGCACTGCAAGTTCAGACTCCAACTCGTGCAACCTGCCGGCTGCCTCGGTTGAGCTCCCTACCGTTTTGTCCACTGGACCGTGATTGTGCGCCGTCCCAGGCTTGCACGCACGGCCTTCGGATCCGCAACAAGGAAACGTAGCTGGGGGCCGCCCCCCTTGTCAGCCAGTCATTCGGTCAGTCAGTCAGCCAAAGCCGGGTGTCAAAAGGAGTATGAGCAATATGGCGCACTTGCCGCGCCAAGCAACAAGAACGCAGTGCTTGCTTCCAGTCTCGAACTGGGATTGTGCACACGTTGTCAGCTGAAGCTTGAACAGCGGCACATACATCTCGTGCAACTCTGTACAACTCTGCAGGCCACGTCTGTCGTTGTCGGCCTCCACTCCGCTTGCCGGAGGGGGGCGGAGGTCGATGGAGGAGGGTTGCAATATTGAGAAAGTATGTGAGTTGCCGCTGCAGAAGAAAACTGCTAAGTTTCATCCTGCGCGCGCGTGCCAGCACATCCGCATTCTACACTCGAATGACGTAGGCATTCGGGATCCCGAGGGTTTTTCGCAGGCACCTTGCTTGGAAGGCGTCGGTGCGTGCTAGCTCGTCCTGCTTAAACGCTGCCGCGTGCAAGCCGTGCAGCAACTTCGTCTGTACGCACGCCTGGTAGACGTGTATACTTCTATGCATGGGGATGCTGCTGCGGTTCCAGACGCGGCGTAGAAGTTCGAACTCTGCCCGCGCCTGCCCGAGGCGCCAGCCCGATGCAGCCTGCACCGTCCCGTCTGTGGAGAGCACGGGGCCGTTGTGCGTGATGCCTGCTTTCTGGGGGATGGCAGCCCCGTCCAACCTGCGAATAGCACTGCTGCATCCCACGGCCAGGAGTCCGAGCTTCCCCCAATTGAAGATGAGGCCGTAGTTCGCGCCCGCTTTTTGTTCCACTGCCCGCACGTGCTGCTCAGCGTGTCCGGGCGCGCTGGCGACGATGAGCGAGCCGTCCGCGTAGACCACCTCGTCCACCGGCCTTGCCAGGTCGCCGAGGCTGTTCTTTGCGTCGTGCAGGAGCACCGTCATGAGCATCCCGACGAGAAAAGGCATGGGAAGATTGGCTTCTTCCTCAACGGCCGCGAGCAGATGACACCAAAAGGCCTTCTTAGCATCGACGCTGGCCTCCTTGAGCAACAGGGGATGGAAATAGTCACTACCGCGGCCCCTTCCATCAGGATTGCCTTGAGTGCCTCTTCCAACATGGCACGGGCGGGTGATTGGCTCGAGGCGAGCCAAGATATTGCGAGCTTCACTCTCAGAAGGCTACCGCCAAACAGGTGACCAAGTCGATGCCTCGACGTCAAGCAACGTCTCCACGTTGGAGTGCAACTGAGCAGCCGACGCATGGTCACCAACGACAGGGGCCACGCCCTCTTCGAGGAGACGGCGTGCTGGGCCCGCGGAGCGCGACGCGGCCTCTCGGAGCCAAGGTCGCCCCGAAGCACGCGGAACAGGGGCAGCGCTGGCCATCCTGGCTCCCAGCCCCGGGGCCGTAGCAAACTTCAAATTGAATCGCAATCCACCGCTCAGACAATTCATGTCCCAACCCGAAGGCCTAAGGCTGCAGAGGCACAAGATGGATGTTAATTGATTCATGCCAGGCGCTCGAGCTGGATCCATGAAACGCTCAATGGTATGGAACATCAGCGTCGCCTTAGCGACGGCACTCACCGAGGGCATCGTGGGACCCACACCACCTTTCATAGCAAGAGCTTTTGGCTGCATTGTCTTCGGCACCTCAAGCTGGTGCGAAGAGGCACACATGCGGAAGCTCAATGCGCAATGTCTTCCCCGCGGGGCTGGGGAGTCGATGCCGTCAAGTTCAATCGCATCCAAGAAACTTTTGCCCACGCAACAGAAGTCAATGTGGCTGAGAGTACCTGAGCCAAAACACGTGGCGAAAACATTCGGCGGTAGCAATTGCCAAACCAGACTTGGCCAAGAATCCGGATCCGCCTGGAAATTCTGGCCGCATGTTCCAATCGCCTGCCACGATGACGAACGCACCCGCTCTCGATCTGAGAGTGCCGAGCTCGGAGAGATGAGAGATATCAAGACCCTGGAGGCCCTTGCAAGCGTGCAGGCACACAGAAACAGTAGTGACGTTCAACCCCCTCAATCGCAATGTAGCGGGAGCAGCTGGCATCCGTCCATTCTTCGTGCATTTTGGCAAGGTTGCTCAGTGGCAAATGAGAGCGGCTAGTAATCAAAATTCCAGCGCTACCTGACAGCGCTGATGTGGCGTCGGCTGGATTCGCTACTACCCTCCATCCCGACAGGTGCAAAACCTTGACCGTCGAAGCGGAATCGCCACCGATCTGCTGATGCCTCGAAATCAACACTGGGTCTGCCGAGGTCTTTGCCAACCAGCGTTGTGCCGAAGGTCCCCAGGGGGAGCTGCTGGCAACGATCCTTCGCGGCCTTGGGGCCAGAGTTTTGAACGGCAGAGGGTCCGCAGGAGAGGGCAGGCAGGAGAGAGGGGAGCAGGCCGCGCCAGGACGAGGGCGCGGCAGACTGTGCGGCCAGGGCGGCCACGGCAGCAGCCCCGCGGGCAGCAGCGCGTGCCTGCGCTGCGGCCTTGCACGTTGCACGGTCGGTATCCTCGGGTGCCTCCCGGGGCGCCGGACGGAGCGGCCCCCGCGCCCCCGCTGGCACCAAAAGACGCACCGCACGAGGGTCGCCGTCGTTGTTCTTGAGCTGCTCGTTGAGGTCGCCGACGCGGTGCGCGTGCTCCTCCTTGTGCTCCTTCGCCTTGTCCGCGATCCCAGCTGGGGAGTCGGTGATGAGCTTGGATGCCTCATCCAGCATGTCGTGCTTGAACAGCGCGACGTTGCTGCGGCCCTCCCAGGAGAGTCCGTGTCCAGCGAGGCCCAGTTCCTCGCCGAGCTCCACGGCGATGGCCTTCCCGCCGTCCCACAGCGGCGCGTCAATGTGGACCACGGACTTGGGCGGCAGAGCGCGAGCAGAGGTACGCCTAGCAGCAGCTGTCACCACCTCGCTCGCCTGCACCTCGGCCGCCACGGTGTCGGCCAACCTCTCGTCGGCGTCTTCGATCTGCTGCTCCAGGCGCTTGCGGGCGTCCACGGTCTCATCGACCTGCCGCTTCGCTTCGCGCTTGGCAGACCCCGCCCGCAGGTGTCCGCTCTCCGGCAGCTCCAGCTGCCTGGCAGTGACATGCAGCGCCAAGCCATATGGGGTCAATGCCCCCCTCGCTGCTTCATCCGGGAGCTTCGAAGCCATCCCGCGAATGTGGGCCACCGCCTGCGAGGAGAGGTCTGTAGCACCCGGCTTGCGATGCCCGGGCCATGATCCACATCAGCCAGAGGAGGGGGCACAAGCTGCGCGCCGCAGCGCACGCACCGCCAGGCACGCTTCGCGAGCACGTGGACCCACGTCCAATGGCCGCAAGTGCATGCCGTGTACGTCTTATCGGTGTTGCGGTAGCCCTTCTCCTTCGGGGCCTTGCGCCAACCGCGCCGACAGCCGCGCCAAGGAGGCTGCAGCCCGGGCTCCGGGGGGCCGTGAGAGACAGCGCCGCCAGTCAATTGGCTCGCTAACGCAGACCGTTCCGAAGTTAGCGTTAGCAAAGGCCCAGACCTGGGCCCCGGAACGGCTGGAGAGATAGAGAGGTAGACATAGAGAGAGAGAGAGAGAGAACAAACATTGAGAGAGAGAGAGAGAGAAAAAAAAGAAGAAGAAATAAGCAAACAAAGAGACTGAGAGAGAGAGAAGGAGAGAGAGAGAGAGAGAAAGAGAGCGAACAGTGTACACGGCTCGGTCGATTCGGCTGCCTCCCAGTCGGTTGCATTCGATCGGGTGTTGTGCCGTTGCCGCCCCGTTGCGTCCTCCTCCGCATCTTCAGCTCATTCGGGTTCGGCGAGTTTTCGGTTTCGCTGGAAGGCCTCACAGGGCTTCTGCTGCATACTGGAGACCCAGAGGGGACAACAACTTAGAAGGGCCCGAAAGTGGTCAAGACGACGACCAACATGACGAACGACGATGAATGTCGACGACAGGTCACCTCGATCCAGCTCGATACCTTTGTCTACACCTTATCCTGTGACGGTGCATTCGCGATCATGCGCTATATGACGTGGCACCGATGCTAATTTCAAGTGTGACCAGTCCTGAGTCTTCCTTCTCGATCCTCCATCCTCCACCCTCCTCCTCGATCTCGACGGTGCTAGTCCTCTATCCTCGATCCTCCACCTCGATCTCAATGGTGTCGATCCTTGATCCTTCTCCTCGATCCTCGATCCCAACGGTGCTAATCGTTGATCCTCCTTTTCGATCCTTCTCGATCATCGATCTCCAGCTTGGTCCTCCTCGGTCCTCGATCCTCCTCCTTCTCGATCCTCGTCGGTCCTCGATCCTCCTCGCTCCTTGATCCTGCTCGCTCGTCCTCGATTTCTCTGAGCCCCTGAGACGACGACAGCAGGTCACCAGCCTCATGTTCTTCTGTGGAGTGTCGCCGCGCAGCGCCGCGCTGGTGCTGATCTGCACATCGGTGCCCCCGAGGGGCCAGCCCGTCGTCGTCGTCGTCGTCGTCGTGGTCGTGGTCGTGGTCGTGGTCGTGGTCGTGGTCGTGGCCGTGGCCGTGGCCGTGGTCGTCATCGAAGAGTCGGGGTCTCCTCCTCCTCCCCCTCCTCCTCCTCCTCCTCCTCCTCCTCCTCCTCCTCCTCCTCCTCCTCCTCCTCCTCCTCCTCCTCCCCCTCCTCCTCCTCCTGGGGTGCCCAGATCGGCCCCAACGGCCGCTGGAGACCCGAGCTGCGCTACGTGCGCCATGCCGTCGGCGTGTGGAAGCGACCCTTCGCTGGAAGGACCTCTGGCGCGTGGCTTCCTCTGGAGCTGAGCTCCTCCTCCTTCTCCTCCTCCTCCTCCTCCTCCTCCTCCTCCTCCTCCTCCTCCTCCTCCTCCCCCTCCTCCGCGCAGAGGTCAGCTCTGCGCGGAGTTCCGGGGCGGGGGGGGGTCCGGCGCGGACCCCAGAAGTCCGCACGGTTTTGCGAACGCGGACGCCCACGCAGCTCTGTGTGGAGGAGGAGGAGGAGGTGCGAGGGTCGCATCGTTGCTTGGTGGGTGCTCGTCGCCGCGGCCAGGCCCCGCTCGTTGGGGCTTTGGCCTCTGGGGTCGTGGATGGCATTGCTGTTGGCGACGCCTGCTGCTCCCGCTGCGCTTCCCTTCCCTCTCTTCTCCACGCAGGGGCTGCGTCGTTTCCTTGCCCCGATGTTAAGCAGCTGCCTGCGGCAAGTTCCGCCGCCGCGTCAGCCCAGCATCCCGAGTGGCGACTGCGGGAGGGCATGGGAGGCAGTCGCGCGTGACACTTCAGCTTGGGAGAGCCGTAACATGTGGCACGCTCATCCGCGTCGTGTCGGGGGTTTTCCTCTCCTCGTCGTCGTGGTTCCTTTTTTCTCTTGTCCTTTCTTCGGCTCCTGTGGGGCAGTCTTGGGCTCCGTTGAGCGAGTTGGGGCCGTCGTGGGGCTTCCCAGGGCAGTCCTGGGGCCTCTCGACCGGCTTCGGGGCCCCCTGCGGCCTTCGTGTGGCAATTTTTGGGCCATCTTGTGCCGTCGAGGGGCTTTCTAAGGCCGTCTCGGGTCCCTCGGCAGGCTCTCTTGGGCCAGCTTGTGGCTCCTTTTTTGGTCGTCCTGTGCAGTCTAGGGGTCCAGTGGCTCTCTATGCTGTCTTGAAGCTGTTTTGGAGGATTATTTGGCCACCTAGGGCTCTCTCGGGCCGCCTTGAAGCCATGCTGGAGGCCTTTAGAGCTGTCTAGAGCCAAAGAAGTCACAAAAGTGAAGACGCCCAATTCGCAACAAAAGCTCAGGGACATACTGCTTCTTCGGTCCATACATATTCTACTGGGTGTTCTCTTGTGGCCCTCTGCAGCAGTCTTGGGTGCCTCTTTGGCTGTTTTGAGGCCGCCTTGGGGCCAGGCATTTTGCGCCATCTTGGAGGCCTTGGTTACTTGCCTTGACCGTCTTGGAAGCTCGCGCGCGAGGACCCATGTTTTACAGCACATTGATGCCTCCTGGGCGCAGATTCTCGATCAGGCTTCGGGAGCGCGAATCCGTAGTTTTTTTACTGTGGATCGTTGCCTCGGAAGCGCGCACCCACTGAGTTTCCAAAAGTCAGCGGATGCGTAAACGCTGTGAGAGTTTCACAGAACGGATCGTGGCCTCGGGATGGTGCGGGCGGTGTACGAATATAACTTTGCGAAAGGAAGCTGGGCGTGAATCAGATGGCGGCAGAAGGGGCCCGCAGACCTTGTTGCAAAACTTACGCGGAAAAGGGGCCCCTGATAATGAGAAGCGGACAGTTTTTGCGTCGGCGGCCAGGCAGGGGTCGTCTGCGCTAGCGGAAAGGCCTGAACGGGGGTGCCGTGGAAGCGAATTGTGCCACCATGCAGGAGGGGGGAGGCGGAGGACGCGGCCGAAAGAGAGGGCAGAGGGAGCCGAGAAGCGGACAAACACCCCGCCAGGCAGCCCTTGGCCTTCCACCACGCCTCAACGGGCCAGGGGGGCAGGGCGGCGGATCGATAGACAGGTGCACGATGACTCTGGGGATGAGTCCATCTCCAGAGGAGCCCGACGGGAGCCACAATTCCGCGCGCCCCAGAGGTACCCTGTGGCCTGCTCGTGATCGGTTGGGCCATCTACACCGTCTTCTTCGCCCTGGTCGGTGGAGGCGCCGCCTGCCCCGAGATGGTAGCACGTGCCTCTTCCCGCTCCTCGTTGTTCTGCTTCGAAGCCCAGACCGGTGTCGCAAAAGCGGCACAGAAGTTACTCGCCATGTGCGGCCGCCGGGGGCCCCCACTGGACCCTGCAGGACCGTCCAGAAGCGACTCAGGGCAAAGAGCTGGCCTGAGGGAAAGGGTCGGGAGTTGCGGGAGCCGCGCCTGCAGCACGGCAGGGCGCCGGAGTCCTCCCCCCAGCCCTGCAGGCATCCCAACGCTTTTTGCTCGCCTCCTTCCAGATTTCGGGCCTCAGGTGTCGGCGGGAGCGAAAGAACGACGTACATGTACATGAATCCACGCTGGTTTCGAGAGTACGCATTGCGCAAATGTTCGTATAACGCGGCCGGTCTCGCGGATCGAGGGGCCGTGTTCATGTACATAGCTGGGCGCGTACGTCCTTTGTGGACTCCCTAGGTGTCCTGGTCCACGGTCGGTAATTAGTCGAGGCCCCGGAGCTCGCGCCCGGGAGCGCCTGCCCCGGAGCCCGAGAGCGGCCTCTTCTGGAGGCCGAGCGAGGCGGCGCGCCTCCCTCCGGAGAGTCGTGCAGGGCGTTGGTGGCCCGGGCCTGCAGCGGGTGTCCCCGCCCCCGCACCTCGGGAGGAGGAGGAGGAGGAGGAGGAGGAGGAGGAGGAGGAGGAGGAGGATGATGATGATGATGAGGAGGAGGAGGAGCAGGAGGAGGAGGAGGAGGAGGAGGTGGAGGAGGAGGAGGAGGAGGAGGAGGAGGAGGAGGAGCCCCGTGCCAGCAAGCTGGAGACACACGGTGTGGCCAGCCTGGGCTACGAGAGCTGGCTACGCCTGTGCACGTACGTACGCATGTACATACATACATACATACATACATACATACATACTTGCATACTTACATACTTACATACTTACATACATACATACATACATACATACATACATACATACATACATACATGCATACATCCACACATACATACATGCATACATGCATACATGCATACATGCATACATGCATACATGCATACAGGCATACATGCATACATGCATACATGCATACATGCATACATGCATACATGCATACATACATACATACATACATACATACATACATACATACATATATATATATATCGGTTTGTGTATGCCAAGTTGTGGATACGCGTATCTGCATGTCTGCATATGTATGTGTACATGATGGTCGCGCGGCCGTTTAGACTTTCCGAGCGAAGGCGCTTCACTGGGGGAGTCTCCTCGCCCCGAGTGCATCTGTTTGCCCTGGGGCCCGAAAACAACCCCTCAGAGGCATAATGCCAGTGAAAGGCAGCCAGGTAAAAACGAGACTCCCCCGGAGGCCTGGAGTTTCAGCCAGGTTTCAACGGTTGGGCTCACACATACTTGCACTACGCGTGTGGGGGTCGCTTTTGCGCAGGGGCGACGCGCACACTGAACCATTCGGTCGTAACATCATCGTGGCGGGCGTGATGGGACCATGCCGCAGCAGCATGACATTACGACATGATGTCTGTACCGTGCCTTCCCTTCGGACGCGCGCCCTCCAGGGAGGCAGGCAGGCAGGGCCAGTTTGCCCCCCGAGCTCCCGCTTCCGCTGACGCCACCGGTGCTCCGCCGGCGTCGGCGGGCACCTGGCGGGGAGAACGCTCGCTCGGGCCGGGCGGGCTCCCGCGGGCCACGGCGGCGGCCAGGCTGGGCTGCGGGCCATTGGGCGGCTGCGGGCCAGGGGGACGGCTCGGGCAGGAGTGGCTGCGGAGGGGGGGGGGGTCTGCAGCCCCGGGCGACCACAGATGGTCGCGGGCGAGGAGCGGCCCGCGGGCGCGTGGGCGCTGCGGGCAACTGGGGCGAACGAGCAGGACGGCTGCCACCAGGGGGCTGAGAGCCGGGGAGGGTCGCCATGAAGGAAACGGGAAGGGCTTTTTTCCACCGTTCTTGGCTTCCTGGGGCCCTCCACGGGCCCTCGGACTGCCATAAAACGACTCAGGATGAAGAAGTTTCCCTGGGGGAAGGCCCCGGGGTCCAGCACCTGTTCCTTCCTGCTGCGCAGGGGGGCCGCCTCGGTCCTCCGTGCCGCGCCACCACGAGGCATCGTCGGGCCGCAGCGGCTGGTCGCCGGGCGGCCTCGCGGTGGCGCTCGTCGATGTGAGCTTTTCTGTCGGCGCCGCAGGAGGGCGGCCCGCGGCCCGAGAGGGGGCCGGGGGCGCCCCAGCTCCGCACGAGGGCGGTTTCGTCGGCGCCGCGGGGTGGGGCAGAGGCCCCGTCTCCTCCTGCCGCGGAGCGACCACGGCGGGGGGCCCCACGGGGGGCCCCCAGGGGGGGCCCCACGCGGGTCCCCAGGACCGTCCGCGCTGCGCAGGGGCACGGCGTCGGAGTTCTCGGGAGGCCCCGCTGGGCGCGTGCAGGCGCACCGCCCTCGTCGGCGTTCACGAGGGCGGCGCCGACAGCCACGACGGCGTCGGCGGCGGCGGCGTCGGCGGCGTCGGCGGCGGGGACATGCAGCATGCGCACTCGTCGTGAGCACGCTGTGCAGCGTGCCCGAGGTGTGGAGCCTCTCGCGGTCTCGTGGCAGAGCGCGCCTCGGTCGACCGCAGCGTGGGCGCAAGACTGCCGCGGCGCCGTGCGAGCATTGCGCGTATGCTTGGTTGTGTTCCGCGATCGGCTGAGTGATGATCTCGGTCCCTCTCGTCCCCCTCTTCGCCTCAGTCTCCTCGTGTCTCTCTATCCTTCTGCCTCTCCCTCTCCCCTTTCCGACCTGAGCCTCTCCCTTACAAGTTATTGTTTTCTCTATCTCTCTCTCTCTCTCTCTCTCTCTCCCTCTCTCTCCCTTTCTGCTCGACTGTCCGTCCGTCCGTCCGTCCGCCCGTCCGCCTGCCTGCCTGCCTGCCTGCCTGTTTCCCTCTCTTTCTTTCTACCTACCTTGCTGGCCGAGAACGTCCGAACCTCGTGGAGCAACGACGGCGACAACCTGGGGGCATGTCCTGGGGGATACGCTCTGGCCGGAACTTCGACGCCGACGCAGCTGCGCCGACATGGCCCGGGGAGAGGTGCCGACGCGAGGGCCCCAACGGGGCGCAGAGAGGCCCCCGAGCAGGGACCCTCGAAGCCGGATATCCCCGAGCCGATCAACGACGACGACGGCGTCTCGACTCTCCGCAGGCGGCGCGGGCTCCATGCTGAGCGGGCTGATGGGCTGGATGGGCGTCATGAGCCTCGTGGAGGCTCGTGAGGGCCGCCGGTGTCCGAGCGTCCAGACCTCGCCGCCGCGAGGGGGGGGGGGCCTTTCGAGGGAAGGGGGGGGGGCGGGGGAGTGTTCTGCTGTGCCCCGCGAGGGAGGGGTGGTGGGGAGGGGGGCAAAGCCCCCCCTCCCTCCCCCCCCCCTTCCCCCCCTTCCCCTCCCCTCCTCCCCGTCCCTCCCGCCCCCCCCCCCCCGAGTCTGCTCCCCTCCCGAGTCGAGAGCAGTCGAGAGCGCTGGCACTTTTCCAAGTTCCCAATTCTGTTCATGTGTCGGCGGCGAGCGAGGGGGGGAGACGAGAAGGGGCGGGCCTTCTCAGAAGGCTCGGAAGTCCCCAGGCCTTCTGAGAAGCTTTCCAAACCTCCCCTGAAGACGCAACAAAAAACCCTCTCGGAAGGCGCGAGGGCTTCCGAGAAGTCCCGCCGCCCTCTGAGAAGGCCTTCGCCTTCTCGTTTCCACCCCCTCGCGCGCCGCCGACTGCGCCGCGCCGCCGGGGTGCTAATCCGAAAGCCCTTATAACGGCGACGATGGAACACAGTGCCGGGGAACTGCTTTGAACATCACCAGTCGTTCAAAGCAGTGCCCCGGCACTGCTTTGAACGATGCGGAAATGCGATCAGCAGGAGCCTTCGTCTGTTCCTTCTCCTCTTCTCGTCGCTGTATGCTCTTCCTTGTCCTCCCTCCTCCCCCGTTCCCTCTCTAATTAATTACCTCGTTCTCCCAGTCTCACGCGCACTCTTCCTCCCCCCTCTCCTCCTCCTCTTCCTGCTTCTCCTCCTCGTCCTCCTCCTCCTCCGCCTCCTCCCCCTCATTTGTTATATTTCTCCGTCCTTGTCCTCCTGTCCCCGTTCTCCTTCTCCCTCTCCTCCTCCTCCTCCTCCTCGTCGTCGTCGTCCTCCTCCTCTTCCTCCTCCTCCTCCTCCTCCTCCTCCTTCCTCCTCCTCCTCCTCCTCCTCCTCCTCCTCCTCCCTTCTTCCTCCTCCTCCTCCTCCCCCTTTTCCTCTCCCTCCTCCTCCTCCTCCTCCTCCTCCCCCTTCCCCCTCTTCCTCCTCTGCTATCACTCCTCCATAATTCCTGTCCGCTCCTCCCCTTCACTGATCTTCCTCTTCGTCATCATCATCCCTTTCGTCGCACGCCTCTTAATCCTCAATCGGTTCCCAATCTTCTCGACTTTCTTGTCATCCGCGTCCTTGGCTGTTGGAGGGGCCTCAGGAATTCTCAGGGCTCTTGTGTTGCACGCGAAGGCACACCTCCCAGGAACGCATCATCCTCCTCACATTCACCCTCCTCCTCCTCATCCTCCTCCTCCATGCACGTTCGGCTCAAGCCCGCGCCGACGGTAGGTTTCACGGCGGTTGGGCGGGCTCGCGCCCGCCTCCGCGGCCTGCAGTCGGGGCAGAGATGCGTGCAGGGTGGGATGACAAAGCGGAAGAGGAAACACGGGCCGCAGTTGCGGATTCTTCAAAGAGCAGCGGCGGCGGTTGGGGAACAAGTGGGGGTTGGGGCGGCCGCAGTGGCGGATACGGCGGCGGAGGTGACCGCAGTGGCGGCTGGGGCGGCGGAGATTCTCTTGGCGGATGGAGAGGAAAAGCGCAGGATGGCGGCGACGGAAGTGACCGCAGTCGCGGATGGGAGGGCGGCGGATGGGGCGGCAACGGATGCGAGGGTTGGGGAATGGAGGGCGCCCGCTGGTGGGACGACGAGGGTGGCTGGTGGAATGCATGGGAAGGTGGCCGCTCGAGTGCCTCGGCAGGTTCTCCTGCCGCGGAGCCCGCGGCCGCAACAGCGGCGGGCAAAGGAGGCGGTCCCCTGCTTCCCCCAGGGCGCGAAGAACAAGGCGCAGTTGCGCTGTTTCAAATTGTGCGCAATGAGCCGCTGCCAATTTTCAAGTTGGAATTCTTCGAGAACTTCAGGGCGAACTGGAACGGCAATTATAAGCAGCACAACGCGGCCTTGAAGTGGTTCCGAGACGAGTACGAAGACCGAGAAAACCCTTTCGGCAGCCGCACGCCCGTCTTCGGAGGTACCGCAGTTGCGGAGGAAATTTCGAAGATCCTTAAGTACCGCGCAAAGGGGAAGGCGCAGGACAACAGGGATTGGGACTGGGACCACACTGTCAAAGTGCCGTGGTCTTGGCTGGAGATGGTCGCGCAGATGGATGGACCTACAATGCTGCGCGTCGTGTGCGGCCCTGACAATGACCGCAGTCGCGGGTTGGTCCGCTGCGAGTGCCGCCCGTGCCCTAGCAGTCTCGACAACATGAGGCACACGAAAGGGGTGGACAGAGGACAGGCGCAAAGAATCCCTCTGCCCCAGTGGGATTTCGTCCTCATCCGCGACGACGGCTCGGGCATTCGCGTCCACCCATCCTGGTCTAGCCCGAAGTTCAACACGTATGAGGTGGAGCCGCACTCGCATCCCGTGCGGGGCCCGAGGGCAGGTCTCGGCAAGAGCGATGGCCACGGAACGTTCACGTTCTGGAAGATGCTGCACGCCCATCCGAATCCTGGGCGGTTCGACGCGAGCAAGGGGGCGCAGCTGCAACCGCGGTGGTCCGCGCAGCCTTGACACCGCAGTTGCGGGATTGCGCAGCCATGGAACCGCAGTTGCGGGGACCGATCGCGTGACGCCGCGCTCGTTTGACTCACTATGCGCGCTTTCGGCCGCAGTTGCGGCGCTGCCTTCTAGCGACTTCATACAGCTTGGCCGCAGTTGCGGCGCCCCCACGACTGACCGCTGTAATTAGGTGCTTCGGGCGCGCATCGCCTCCGTTGAAGCACTCGTGACGTTAATTAGCGCGGCCGCAGTTGCGGAGACAGGTACTTAAACAGATGGATCCGCAGTTGTTCGTCGTCCTCGTCGCCCCTTCCCCGTCGTCCTCGTCGCAGTCTCCTCCCTCCGCCTTTCCTCCTCGTCGCAGTTCCTTCCGTTGGCCGTAGCCCGCCTCCGTTGGCCGAGTCATTTCCCGTCGTCCTCGTCGCAGTCCCCCCCGAGGGCCGCAGTTGCGGACTTTGTTGATTCCTCCTCCTCCGTTTCTGCCCCGTCATCCTCGTCGCAGTCCCCTTGCTCCTTTCACCCTCGTCTGAGCTCTTCGCGCCATCCTCTTCCGTCGCGTCCTCTCCATCCTCCTCTTCGCCTTCCTCGTCCTCATCCCCGCCGTCTCCCTCGTTGTCCTTCCTCTCCCAAGCCGGCCGCAGTTCCCCCGTCGGACGGGGGCCGCGCGCGGCCACGCCATGGACCCAGGTCGCAAAGCCGAGGTCGACAAGCGGTTCGCCGAGCTGAAGCAGCAACTGCGGGAAAGGTTCGGCCTGCAAGGGGCTGCCGCGGATGCCGCAGTCGCGGAGCCGACGGAGGACCGCAGTTGCGGAAGCCCCGAGCGACCGCCGCGCGAGGCCTCCCCGCAGTCGTCTAGCTCCTCGCGGGAATATCGGCCGCCGCCGCCGATAAGCGCTGCGAGTGGGAGCTCTGCTGGTGGGAGGCGCGAAGAGGCGCAGTTGCGCAGGGCGCACTTGACCCCCAAGGCAAAATGGGGGCCTCGGGCGCAGACGCCGACGAAGCAGCAGGACCAACCAGCAGTGACGGGAGCCGCCACCGAGACCGCAGTTGCGGGGGTGGCCGGCGAGCCAGGTGCCGCGCGCGGCTCATCTGGGAGCAGCGCGCCCTCGGCCGTGCTGCTCGCAGCCGAGTCCAAACGAGGCGCCCAACCCGAAGACGAGGCCGCCTCCCAGGAGAAAGCCGCCGAGACAACCGCCTCGGCCGATTCGCGGCCGAGGAAAAGGCCGCCTCCCACGGAAGGCTCGCCGCTGTCAGAACCGCAGTCGCGGGGTCGCGCGGGGCCTCCGTCGGAACCGCAGTTGCGGGAAGATGCGGGAGCACCGCGGAAGAAGCAGCGGACCAGGTCCCCTCCAGGGATAAACTACGTTGGGGAACGCCCCAAGTGGAACGAAGGATTCCTTCGTACAGCAGACGGCAATCGGGTTCCGTCCACCATCGCTTTGGTGTTCAACGTGGTGGTCATCACGAAGGTGGCAACAAAGGAAGATGTCTTCAGGTGCATCTTGCACCAAACTGCGGCGGTCGTCTTCGTCGTATGGGACCCCGAGCTGTTCCGCACGGGGAACGTCGAAGGCGCTTGCAGCTACGACGTTCCCGTTGGACTCAGGACTGCCGTCGAAGACGCTGTCACTTTGAAAAACAACACCGCGGAGCCTTACTGGACGACGGTTGGCCTGTTCAGAGACACGGGCGTGGTGCTCGTGCGCCCGCGCATCATCGCAGAGACCGCAGTTGCGGGTCATGTTGTTGGGGCCACCCACGCCGTCACGATCCTGCGCTTTCGCCTGAAGGGCTCCGACATGAATCCTGCCGCGGTGATCCGTTTTGCCGTCGTGTCCAGACACGCAGTCACCGAACGTCTCCAACAGAAGATCACGCAATCAGAACAAACAGCGTGGCATCCAAGTTTCTTCAAGGACGCGGTTGCTTCCATCCATAAAAATGATGTGCGGTTCTTGTGCGGCCTGTTTGACATCCCGCCTGAGCAGCTCCAAGCATTTGGCCGCAGTTGCGGAGCCAGCTACACCTGCCCGATGGGGGTGGTGCTCAGGGCTGGACCCGCCCTGTTCGGAGGCCTTGTGGAGGGCACACGCGTCATGCATCCGAATTACGTCCTCCCCATTGGCCCGTGCGACGTGCGCATTGCGGACTACAACGCGGATTCTGCAGGGAGGCCGTCGAAGAACGATCCCCAGTGGCTCCCTGATTGGATGCATCGAACAAGCGACTCCATCATCTCTCGGCGCTGGGTCCCAGCGAAGTACATGCCCAAGTGGGAGGATGACCCTGACCGCAGTAGCGGAGTCAGAAGAAAGCTCGGCTTGGCAGCGCTGCCCCCAATCGGCAAGGTCATTCAGAAGGAGCTCAACGAGAAGACCTTCAGCACGCACTGGTGCGAGGGCATCCACCAAAACGTCGTCTTCGTCGGCCACGGACGCCAGAGTCGGGCGAGCAAGCGGAAGCACGAAGAGGCGCGATCTGCCGCAGTTGCGGACGAGCGGTGAGTGCGGCAAGACCGAGGAGCCGCAGTTGCGGAACAGAGCTCGGTACTACTGGGCGCCTGCTGCCTGCGTAGTGCATCCCATTAGCGATGGAGTGCATGTTGCGGTGTAGGATAGCCCGCAGTTGCGGGGTTGCGGTTGCGAAGCCGCAGTTGCGGTTGCGTATAATAGGAGAGCACGCGGTTGCGAAGCCGCAGTTTGCAATAAGTGTGCGCGCGCTGGGTCATCATCATCGTCGTCGTCCGTCCTCGTCGTCGTCGCTGCCGTCGTCGTCGTCGCGTCTGTCGTCTGTCGTCAGCAGTCGTCGTCGGTCGTCGTCGTCGTCAAGTCTGTCGTCTGTCGTCAGCAGTCGTCGTCGTCGTCGTCCCTCCTCCCTCCTCCCTCCTCCCTCCTCCCTCCTCCCTCCTCCCTCCTCGTCCTCCTCCAGGCCGCATCCCCCCGCCACCTCCGTCCTAGCTCTCCTTCCCCTTCCCCTCCTCGTCCTCCTCCAGCTTGCACCCCCCTCCCTCCTCCAGCCTGCACCCCCCCCAAGCTCTCGCCCGATATTTTGGATTAAAACTGAGCCTTCAGTCGTCCGCAGGCATTCGGCTCAGCAGGTCGTTGGGCTCCTGGCACACACGCCTCCACCCTGAGCGACGGACGTCGTGCCATAGTCCGCCATATCGGAGCTCCGGGCCCCAGTGGCGGACAGCGTCGGCACAGATATGAACGACAGCGTCGGCACAGATAATGCCGCAGTGGCGGACAAGAAAGCCGCAGTGGCGGACGAGACAGCCGCAGTTCCAGGCGGAACGCAAGGGATCTTTCAGAGGGCCAACGCCTTGAGGTCTAGATTCAGGACAGGGGACAAGGTGCGCCTCCCTGTGCTCATGCTCGCCCCGCACACGGGCAACCGAGGCGGGCACTACCCTCAGCAGGAAAGGGTTCGGGAACTCGCTGTGAAAATCTTCCTGGCTGGATTCACGCAAGCCGAAGCTGACCACGAAGGTGTCTGCGTTCAGATGTACCCAGCACAAGAGCTGGTGCTGAGAAAAAAGGAGGACCCGAAGTTCCAGACGTACACAGAGTACAATCTGGAAAAAGCGACCGGCCACCTCGCTGCGTGCTTCGACCGCAGTTGCGGAACAGACGTTGCGTATGGGACGTGTTCGCACTCCCACTTGTGCCTCGTGTTGCGGGCGTGCGCCCTGGGAGCCAAGTGGCCCATCCCCCAAGGCATGGAGTTCACGGAGGACGAGAGCGCGAGGCTGAAGCGCGTGCTCGATAAGGACGGCAATCTCGACATGGCCGCAGTGGCGGAACATGACCCTGTCGCTAAGAAACTCGTGCAGGGGGGTATGCTCATGGAAGTGCTTAGCTGGAAAATCATGGACGAGGAACCCACTGGTGCTTCGCTCATCAGCCAGTCCCTCAATAAAGGAGCCGATTTTGCGTTGCGAACGACTGAACTCACCGCGCTCCGTGTTCTGTGCAAGGCTGTTGACGCGGAGCTGCACGCCGCAGTTGCGGATCAGGTTGCCTTTGACAAGGTCAAGCTCTCCGTCATGCACGAACTCGATCGAGTCGTTCAGGACCCAGACTTCATTGAGCTGTTCTCGTTCGTTGTTGGGCTCGGGAGCACGAAAGCGCAGTTCATCCCCTTGCTGCTCCAGTTCTGCGAGGTCTACGTGAACTCCAGGAGAAGGGCCCTTCGGCTCGGTGCCTTCGGGGCAGCCAGCGAGCTTCCCGACGAAGTGCCGTGGGTCAAGGTTGCCGTGGTGATGCGATGCTACAGGAACGCGCCTGCGAGGAAGAGGGGCGTTGACACTCCTGTGTGGTGCCCTGACCCAGAACAATCGTGGAAGAAGAAGGAGTTCCGAGACTTCCTCATCGACATGAACTCGGCTCTCCGTTTGTACTTGTTCACGCTGAGCAAGGCCATCGACGGCATGGGCCCTGAGAAGGCGATCGAGTTCAAGGCGAACCTGTGCATACTGACCGCAGACGGCTTCATGCAGTACCTGAAGGACACCCACGTCAAGGAACGAAGTATCCCAGGACATCGTCAGGCGCTCCTCCGCGCTTGCGCGGAGGCCACGGGGAAGGTGGAGCCGAAGTCCAATCGGGACGCCCTTGAGAAGGCCCTCGGCGAAGTGGGAGTCGGAGGCGGGAAGCCCGATTGGTTCGATTTCAACGCGTTGCCGCGCCCAGAACCGAATGAGCCCGCAGCGGCGGGGAAGACAAAGGCTTCCGCAGAGGGGCACGAGTTGACGCCGACGGTCATTTCCTTTGACCCCACGACGCAATTACCAACGAACCACCAGCGCAGCAGGGACACGACGGCCATTCCACGCGGATCCTTCCCTTTGCCAATCGCCGAATGGAGGCGTTCAGCGGCAGCGAAGGAGCTGGGGCGGGAGCCTGCTTTGGTCAGCGCAGTGTTGCTGTGCCTTTGGGCGCGCCACATGTCCGCAGTTGCGGAAGCGCAAGTAGAGGTGTTGCAAGACGCTGACACAGAGAAACGCACCGTCAAGGCAACCGCTGCAAACGACGAAAAATGCATCGAGTTGTGGCCGTGCGTCCCAAAGGCATCCAAGGTGCACGCCGCAAGCACGCACCCCGAGAGGGTGGCCGTGCAAGTCTGGGTGAAAGGAGATCCAAATGGGGCCACGCCCACGACCTTCTACTTGCACCCCGAGTTCAAGCCGCCTGCGGACAAGACGCCCGCCGACGTGGCTGACCACGATGTGCGGTTGAGAGCATGGAAGTGGGATGCGCAAGAGACAATGCACGTCTTCTGGGCAGTCAACAGAGTCACGGAACAGGAGATCCAGCAGAGAAACAGCCGTAATGAAAGCGCAGTTGCGCGCATCAACATGGAGCTGGAGACGAAAGAATTGGCGGTGTGCGTGCCTGGGACAGGCGGGGTCGTGCTCGCCGTGAATGTCCCTGTGCTGGTGAATACCACGGCCGTGAAGAAAGGAGAAGAGCTCCTGTGGGAGGCGAGACCCAAAACCGCACCGAAGAAGAAGGCGGCCGAGGAGACGTGGAAGACGGACGCGGCCAAGAGGGCCAAAGGGAAGCCTTCGGGCCAGCCCGCGCCGAAGAAATCGAAGAAAGGGTTCGACGAAAGCGGGAAGATGTCGCTCTAATTAAGAAGCCGCAGTGGCGGCAGTCAGGGCGGCTTGCTCGCGTGACCGCAGTTGCGGGCAACAGGCCGAAGGGGGGGGCGCACGCGTGACCGCTGTTGCGGAGCGCTCGTGTAGTTTGCAGTGTCACTGCTTCTGTTAGCTGATGCCGCAGTAGCGGACCGCTGACGATCGAGCACGGAGGTTCGAAACGGACCTCCTCCCTCCCTTCTCCCTCTCCTCCCTCGCCCTTCCTCCACTTCCTCCCTCTCTCCTCCTCCTTTCTCCCCTTCCTCCCAAGTTGGAAGCCGAAACTACTCATTTCCTCACTCCCTCCCTCCCTCCCTGGAGGCCCTGGAGGGCCTCCGCCCTGGAGGGCCTGGAGGGCCCTGGAGGCCCTGGAGGGCCTCCCTGGAGGCCCTGGAGGCCCTGGAGGGCCTCCCTGGAGGCCCTGGAGGGCCTGGAGGGCCCTGGGCTGAGGGCGGAGGCCCTGGAGGGCCTCCAGGGAGGCGCGAGGATCGCAGGGACCGAGGGAGGCCCTCCAGGGAGGCGTTCGTCTCGCCATCTGGCTCAACCGCGCGCGGCCCCACTGCCCGCACCTCCGCCTTGCCCGCAGTTGCGGCTGTGTCCAGCGCAGTAGCACACATGCCGACTTCGAGCGAATGGAGCCCTGTGTGCGTTGAGAAGGTCTTGTGCATCCGTGGAGGTTGGCTTGCGCAGACCACCCCCATCCCCGAAAAGGATGTCAAGGTGCTCCACGCAGGGCCCCTCGGAGAGATAAGCTTCGTGCACGTGAACATGCAAAAGGCTTGGCTGCTCAAGGTGTGCGCCAAAGGTAAACCGACCGCAGGGGCCTTGAAGGCCTCCAAGGCCTGGGACGCGCTGAAGAAAGAACTCGCGAAGCAGGGCGGCGCCGCAGTTGCGGACGAGGAGAGCGACGGCGACGCGGGGGACGAAGCAGATGACCCCATGTCGGCCCTGGTCAGCTCCACGGACGCCACGAAGAAGCAGGCAGCGACCCCGACCAGCGCCAAGAAGCAGAAGACTGGAACGCGTGCGGCGACTACTGGCCTGCCCAGGGGCGAGGCCGTGGAGTCGGCCATAGCCACTGTGCACTCCGTACAGATGCCCGCAAAGAGCCCCATGAAGTTTCCGCACGACACGGCCGTTCGAAACGTGCGGGTGGCCAGCTTCAAGCGGAGGACGTTGTGGCTGGACGCTGCAGACCTTGGGTGGCTGATCGACATGATCGTGGACGACGTGAGCCTCGGCGGTGTCCCCGACATCGACGACGGCGACAAGGACGAGGCCGCAGTGGCGGACAGGGACTGGGCAACGGCGGTTGACCCTGCCACCCCGCTGGCGAAGCAAAAGGAGGTCGACTCCCCCGTGGCGCAGGGGAGCGGCTCTGGCTTCACCGTCGTTTGGGACTTCAAGGGCGCTTGGGTCGCGACCATCACGCGAGAGTGTGCCAACAAGGGCAAAAGGATCGAGATGGATGTGAAGAAACTTACAAAGAAGAAGTGGCAGTCGGCGCAGTCGGTGAAGGGCTACGACTACGAGTGGGAGGGCATGACGCAGCACCAGCGCAAGCAAGCGGCTCTGGATTACCTCGAGCTCCAAATCCCCAGTCTGTTCGACTGAGGCCCGAAGCCGTATGGGCCGCAGTTGCGGTGGGGCTACTGAGTGCCCGCAGTTGCGGGGTGGCTGGGTGCGCGTGAACACGCGGAGGGCGAGGCGGTGTGAGGAGGCAGGCGGAAGGTTTAGGGTGTTCCACGGGTGCACGCCTTAGTGCGCCAACTTGTGTGGGCGAGCGTTTTTCTTAGAGAAGCATGGAGTGAAGCATCGAAACCCTGTGCGCGCGATGATTGGGGCTTCCGCGCGGGCGTTGTTGAAATGTACCTCCTTCTTCGCCCCTCCGCATCGTCTTCAGTTGCTCCTCCCTCCTCCCCTCCCTCTTCCTAGTTCTGTAGCCCGCAGCCGAGTGCCCGGCCCGAGTCGTTCGCCACGCGACCGCTCATGGATGTTCCCGTGGGGCGGACATGGTATGGCGAGGAGGACGGAACGCATTTCGAGGTGGAGTGGCTCCATTACGACAGCGGCTGCGCACCGAGGAAAACGAAGTATGGCACCACTGGGCTCGCCAACATCTTGAGCCGCAGTAGCGGCGTTCCGTGCCCCAAGAAGATAAAGGTGCACGCATGTGCGGATTTTCCGTGCCTAGCGAAGTGGCCCGCGTCGCAGTACGGCCTTGCTGAGCCGCCTCGCTTTCATTTGCGGCCGTCTGCTTGGCGACCGGGCGCGACGCCACCACCCGCAGTTGCGGCTCCAGGCGGCACCGCAGTTGCGGCTCCCTCGGCCCCTGCACACATAGCACCAGCAACACCAGCAGAACTCGCAGCTCCTGCGCAAGAAGGACACGCAGCTCCAGCACCAGAAGCACCCGCAGAACCCAAACCTCCAGCAGCCCCTGTGCCCGAAGCACCCGCAGCAGCAGTCCCTCCAGCTCCTCCAGCTCAAGTGCACGCAACACCAGACCCGCCTGCTGCGCAGGAGACCGCAATTGCGGTTGAAGCTCCTGAGGGAGTGGAAGCGGACAAAGACACACCACTTCCAGCACGCTTGCCACCAGCGCGGCCGCTGCCAGAGAACTGGTCGAAGACGCAGGTCGCATTCTTCCCGTGCCCAGACCCAAAGGCTGCAGCACGAGTTGCGGCGCCTGTTGGCGACGCCTTGCGGCCACGAGTCGCGGCGCCACCCCTGGCGCCAGAGAAAGGTGTACCTGTGGAAGACGCGCCAAAGATCCAGGCCGCAGTGGCGGCGACGGTGCCTGACCGCGTGATGGCTCTCCTGAGGCAGATTCTGTCCGAGAATTCCTACATAGGGTATTCAGCTTTCATGCTGTTTGCCTTGCGGTTCGGGCGTCAACCTTACGCGTGGGAAGGCGAGAACCGCAAGGACCTCCTTGACTTCTACATGCCTTGGGCAAAGGAGAAGTGCACTGAGCCATGCGCCGTCGACGGCGTGGCGTGCGTACTCGCCGCTGCTGAGGATCTGTTCGGGGAATGGACAACGGTGGAACTCAGGCCCGTGACTCCCGAGAACCCTCTCCATGAGGTGCGCCACTGGGTGGCCGCAGTTGCGGTGGGTGGCGTGTGCTCTGAGGGGGCGGACGCGTTGAACAGGTTCTACGGTCCTCTGGGACAATGGGTCCTAGGGACTGTTTGCGATGGAAACTGCGGCATTGACCTTATGGCGATGATGTTGCAGAAACCGCAAAATGCCGAGACGCGCAAATGGCTTCGGGAGGAACTGTACGATTTCGGGGTGCGCCGCTGGGACGAACCGTGGTTGCACGACATGCTCGTTGTCACGCAGGAACTAACCTTGGAGGAGGTGCGGGCGTACCGCAGTTGCGGGGCCAGCGGCCCTGCTGGACCCATGGTCCTGCACGACTCCGAGGGCGAGGGCGAACCAGCAGAGGCGCCGAGAGAGGCGAGCGCGCCACGCCCCGCTCTCATGGCGGCGTTAGAGTGGCAGACGGGCGTGCAGGACATGGGTATATTGCTTGCCATGGCTGAGGCTATGCCCGAGGCGTTGCAGGAGGAGCAGATCAGGGCGCACGCACTGGCCAGCGCACGCCCAAAACCCGAAGTTGCGGAACAGAAGCGGCGCGTGTGCCCGCACATGCTCAGAGACCGCGAACTGGTTTGCAAAGACCTGGAGGCGCACGCACGCAGTTGTGGTTGGATGGGCGAGGGCGTTCTGCCACGGAATTCAATCGCGTCTTTTTGCGAGCGGTTCACGTGGCCGAAGGGCATGGGGGTCGTCCAGCAGCGCCAGGCCGTCTCCAAGTGGTTTCAAAACTGGCGCACACAAGGTGGACATGGCACGGCGGGCGTGCATGGCCGACGCCGCGCGCGGGGCAACCAAGGGCGCCCGAACAAGGCTCCATGGCTGGAAGCCGCTCTGTACGAGTGGTGGTCCCACATGAGGTACTCCGTGGACTGGAAGGCGGTGGCCAAGCGAACCGCAGTTGCGGAGGAGAGGCCCAAGATGTTGGCCAGGTTCTCCCAATCCCTGCTGGTTACGAAGGCGAAGCAACTCGTCGCGGACTACTGCGTGGAGACAATGAAGCGGGGAGGCAAACCGATGGTGCCGCAGTTGCGGCCTCGGTGGTGGGTGAAGTGGCGGCGCTCCTACGGCCTGAGCATGAAGAAGCCGAACCGCAAGTACAAGGTGCCAAAATGGTTGCTCCAATCTCGTTTTGAGACTATGATCTTGAACGTGGCCAGGGTCCGCGCAGCTGCAGAGGAGCTTCTGGGGTACGACCCGCACATCCTGAACTGGGACCAGTCGCCCTTTCACCACAACGAGTCGTCGTCGGCCTCGAAGCCGACCTTGGCTGTGAAGGGTGGCATTGTCCCGCTTGTCGAGGCGCATGACGACAGCAGGGCTCGGTGGACAGCGAACCTGACGGTGTCGAGCGACGCGGAGGACATCCGCAGTTGCGGACCACCGCCGGCGGAGCTAATGTTCAAGGGGGGATCTGTCATCGCTGAGGGCTTGGCCGCACATGCCCGCAGTCGCGGCTATCCGTCTTGGGTGAGCACGGCGACGTCCGAGAAGGGGTCCTACCGCGCAGACGACGTTGTATCATTCTTGCAGCGGCACTTGCGGGCCTGGCCCGACGACCCGCAGTTGCGGGGAAAGTGGCGCATCCTCATGGCCGACGACCATTCCCCGCACAAAGCAGACGCTGTGCGGAGACTCGCCTGGCAGCGCGGCTACGTGCTGATCATTCACGGCGGGGGGACGACCGCAGTTGCGCAGCCCGTGGACACGGACTTGAACCAGCACGTGAAGCGCCGGTACATTGCCCTCGAGACCAAAGCGCTGGTGCAGCAAATGGCGTTGGGGAAGCACGTGCCGCAGTTGCGGCGTTCCGATTGCGCCGACTTGATGCTGTCAGTGTTGGAGAATGTGCAGTTGCACTTGGACGCCGCGAAAGGTTTCCTGAAAGTGGGAATTCGAGCGCCCTTCGACAAGTCAGGAGATCTCGAGATTTGCCGAGAGGCGGCGGAACTCTGGGAAGCAGGGGGGCTGCGAGCAAAAGTGGACACCGCAGTCGCGGAGGTGAGGGAAGAATGCGAGCAGAAACGTTTGAAATGGTCCTACAATGACGTGCTGCGTCTCATACACGAATACGAGAAACACGACGCCACAGATTCCGTGTTGGAGAAGCTCGGCGACGAAGCGCTAGGCCAGGAGCCAGGCCACGAGGAGGGCGATGAGGAGGGCGGGGAGGAGGAGGAGGAGGAGGTGCACGAGGAGCACGAGGAGGACGAAGAGCAAGAGGAGGCCTCGTGGGCCGAGGCTCTTGCGGAACAGTGCGATGCCGCAGTTGCGGCACCTGGGCCTCAAGGATCCTCGGTATCCATGGACTGCGTGGTCGACGCAGAGGCGGCCGAGCAGGTGGCAGTGGCGACGTCCTTGGCAGAAACGCTCCGCGAGGCGGAAGATATGCTGCGCCAAGTGGGCATGGAGAAACTAGCGTAGGATTGCCGACAGCAACAACACAAACAAAATAAGCGGTTGAGAGAGCTGGCGCGGGAGGACAACGAGGTCCTACGAGCGTTGACTGCCCAGCGAGACCACGAAGCCGCAGTGGTGGCGAAAAAGCGGCGCCTGGCTCTGGAAGCGAACGACAGGACGAAGGCGTTGCACGATCTCAAGAAGCAGATTCGAGAGGCCGAGGCCGCCTTGAGGGCAAAGAAGGAGGCCGCAGTTGCGGTGGAAACGGCTTTGGCTAACAAACACGCCCTAGCGCAGTGGAATCCCGAGGAGTTCAAGATCAAGAAAAACAGGATGGCAGCTCTGGATCGCCTGGCTCGCGGAAAAGGCGTCCTCTCAGACGAGCAGAGGGGGGAGTGGGCATGGTTCAAGACGCATTGGGACGAGGAGATGTGCAAGCAGCACAAGGAGCAATGGCCGCTCACGTTTGCTGGGTGGCTGCAAAAAGTCGCGAACGACGCGGCGTCTGGGAACCGTTCGGCGCTGTCGCAGTTCGTGCATTCGGAAACAGTGAGAACCCTGGGAGGGCAAATGGCGCTGGTAATCCCAGCCCTAGCGTGATGCAGGCCGCAGTTGCGGACCCACAGGAAGTCCAGAGGGAAGTTGTTTTTCCAAGCGGCTCCCGCGCGGGCAGGAGATGAGGCAAAACCGCAGTTGCGGTCTTCCTGCTGCTGTGAAAATAATCCTTTCACAGTCCCTTGCAATCGTCGCCCTCCTTCTGCTTCTCCGCCAGTCCATTTGTTGTTCTTTCGGTTCCTTTGAGTCCTCGCCCTCCTTCTGCCACTCCTCGAATCCTCTTTGTCTCCTCCCTCCATCCGACCCCATGCCCATTCACGATCCATTTCCGTAGCCACCGTGGCTCGAGGTGGCGCACGCGAAGACGCAAGCATGTGGCCGCCCGCGCGCCCGAGCGCATCCTCAGGGAGTATGGACCGTGGACTTCGATTCGCCAGAACGGTGTTCATCCACAACGCTGAGGAGGAGGAGGGAGGCAAAGACGAGGAAGCCGCAGTTGCGGATGATGACGACGACCAGCGGACGCAAGATGGCGACAGCACCGTCGCGTCCTCGGCTGCCTCCGCTGACGAGGCTGAGTCCCGGGGAGGTGCGGGAGCCGCAGTTGCGGCAGCACATGACTCCTACATGCCGAGAGTGTTGTCGTCGCGGAGAACCTGGAAACGGGTGCCCATCATCGAGACAAGCAATCTGTCGGAAAAACAAAGAGCTCTTGTCGACGCATGGGAGGAGAAAACGGAGTTCGAAGCGGGACGGGTCGGCTTCTACGTGGCCAACTTCGGAGGGACTGCAGCTAGACCCACGCAACGCGCGGACGAGTGGGCGCAGCTCCGCGCGAACCCTGCCCAGATCATCGCCCTCTGCGAGTGCGACGACGAGACCTGCGCGGTACTCAGTGGGGAGCACGACGCGAGGGACAGTGCAGCCGCAGTTGCGGACGATAGGTTTCGGAGTCGGACTCAATACAACTACCTGTGCGTTAAGGGCGGCGAGCCATCAGGGACCCTCCTTGTTGGCATGAGGGACCGCAGTGGCGGCCACATTGAACACGTAGACTTTGCGAGACTCTTCCACAAGCAGGAGAAGTCCAAAACGAAGAAGAAGAAGAAACAGTCCGCAGTTGCGGAGGCTCCTGCGCCAAAGCTGCACAACAAGTACTCCAGGGCGATGGTGGTGCGCGTCCACCTGGACCAGGCCGTGACCCATTTGGGGGGCTCCTTCAACGTCATGGCGGTGCACGTCCACCACAGCTTGGCCAACCAAGACTGGGGCGTCACGAAGCTCCATGAGTTCTACAACTGGTTCGTCGCCTACGTCAGGGAATGGGACGTGAAGGTCTGCATGGGGGACTTCAACATGTGCATGTTCCAGCTTGTGTCCTGGTGCCGCAATTGCGGCCTGACTGTGGACGTCGCCGCGTGGACCCCCTGGAAGACAGCAGGCGGCCAGCCCAGGGCAGACAGCATGGCGATTTTGTTCATAAACTGTCCTGGGCAGTACAAGCTTCACCATGGCCTGAGTGTTCTGCACGACCGTGAGGGCGGATTCTTGACGACCCAGCATGATCCGTCTTTCCCTGTCTTCGACTACACGAATGGCCCTGGGAAGATGCTTCAGACTTACGTGCCCAAGGCTGAGCCCGTTGAAAACAAGATGCGCGCCTTCCTGACGCCATCTGGCGAATCCTTGACCGCAGATGCGGAGTTCGAGCAAAGGATGGCGCGCAGGGAACGCGACGATTGGGTGCGCTATCCCTTCAGAGTGAAGCAGGGCAACCTCGACGACAAGATATGGCATGGCGCCTTCGGCAGGGCGAGGCACGGAGCGCACTTCCCTCTGGTGGCTTTCACGCACAATACGTGCCGCAGGTCACCTGAAAGACTCGCCGCGAGGTTGGAACGCAGGAAGGGCGGCAGGAAGGGCGGCAAGAAGGGCGGCAAGAAGGGCAGCTACGCGGACACCGCAGTTGCGGGGAAGGGCGTCCGACCCCAGATGGGAACCGCAGTTGCGGGGAGAGACGCTGGGGCTGAGCGAGCTGGGAACACGCCACCGCCGCAAGCTGCCAACGGCGACGATGCGACCCCTTCTTGTGCCGCAGTGGCGGCTGGGTCCTGGGACGCCAGCGGCAGCGGCGCATGGGAGGCGCGCAGTCCCGCCACGAGATGGCAGGGCTGGTCCTGGTGGGACTGGAGCTCGAGCGAATGGGGCGCTGATGGCGCGCAGTGGTGGCCCTCTGATCATGCCGCAGTTGCGGACAATGCCCCTGAGGGCTCGCCTCCTCAGCGTGAAGTCGAGTGGGGCTCGAGCGGGCGACCTGCCGAGCGCCCTCCGTGGAGCTTCGAGGCGCAGCGTTGGTGATGGCCGCAGTTGCGGGCAAGTGGAGCATGATGTTGATTGCCGCAGTTGCGGACAGTGTACGCTGGAAAAATCATCATCATCATCAATCATAATCATCATCATATCATCATATCATACGTTCAAAGCAGTGCCGGGGCACTGCTTTGAACGCGTTCAAAGCAGTGCCGGGGCACTGCTTTCGATCGTCGCCTCGTCGCCGTTATAAGGGCTTTCGGATTATGCTCTGACTGCCCCCGGTGCCCCGCAGCGGGGCCGAGCAGCCGCCGGGACTGCCCGTGTGGCTCGCTCGCGCGCGGCCGGGCCCCGCGGGGGGCGGGGAGGTGCAGAGGAGGCGCGGGAGCACCCCCTGCGGGAGGCCGCCGCACGCCGGCGGGCGCCGCGGTGCCGCTGGCCGCACGCGGGCGCGGCGCGCGGGGCGCTGTCCGATGTCTGGTCGGCGCTCCCGTCGCCCCGCCCCCCCCCCAGACAGCCCAGCACGCAGAGGAGGAAGAGGTACCCATAATTACCTCTACCCTGTCCTCGTTTTCCCCCTTTTTTGGGGCGTCCTCGGAGGCCCTCGTCGCCACCGCTGGATTCGCCTCGACATTTCTGGTCAGAGCGCACTCCGGGAGAGGTCCGGCGAGTCGCGGTATCGGTACCTTTTGGCTTCCTCAGAGACATTGTTGAGCAAGCCGTTGTTTGTTCAGCACTCGTTCAAAGTCGGGCGCTTCGCTCGAGACGTCCTCGAACGCTGACTTCGGACGGGCCTCCGCGGCTATAGCATCGCTGAAGGACGTAATGTGTGCTCCATGTTCTGGGGGGTCACCTGGGTGCGAAAACTTTCAACCAGTATAAGCAACAATAGCTGACCAACACTTTGTCCATCGCAGCTTCGCCGACGACCATGGTACCATGATATATCACAAGAGCGCGGCAGACTAGAATGGCAGACAACAGCAGCACGGCTGACCAGCAGGGCAGACCACAGGAGAACGGCAGGCTTGCAGGGAAGCCCCCATCCGCCCACAGCAGCAGCACGGCAGTCCAGCACGGCAGACTAAGACGACGGACAATGTTTCAGCAACCTGGCGAAAAAACACTTCCCGTGACTGTCTGGTCAGGCAGGTTTCCCACAATTGCGATTTCGTTCGAGATACCTTCAAACAGATGATCAGTTTCCAACCGTCTTGAAGACTTCAAGACGACCCCAGAGAGGCCAAACGTGGTCCCAAGATAGCTCCAACAGATCTTGCCAGAGTGAACGGATTTCGAGTCGAATCTGGCCGTGGCGGCGAGTGCCTTCCAGCAGGCCACCACGCAAATCATAGGCAGCATCCCTCCTCCGCCTCACCCTCTGTTACTCGGTTTATCCTCCGCGGCGTCTCGGTCGCGCCCCGGCGCAGGAGAGCCCCGGAGAACTGCGCCATGCAACCACGGGGCACAGTCTGCAACCTCTCGTTTGCCTGTCGCGCGCCGGCGTTGGTGCGCTGGCAGCTTGCCGCCCAGCCCTCTGGTGAGCTGGTGGGCTGGCGGCGCTGCCGGCACTGGTGCGCTGTCAGCGTTGGTGAGTTGTCCTGGACCCCCCCCTTCCGAGCCTTACGCGGCCGCGGCGGCAGGTGCAGCTGCGGCCGCGGCGGAGGCTGCGGAAGGTGGGGGTCGAGGGATGGTCGAGGGATGGCACGGCGCTGGTGCGCTGTCGGCGCACCTATGCTCGGTCCCCCCTCCGTCTTGCCCATAAGCCTACCAAAGAATTCTCAAATGACCTCTTGTGGTTTGCACGATATGTTCAGAACATGTCTGGCTGGGCCTGTCTCGTTTTAACACATCAGCTTCATGCTCTGGAAAGAGCGTGTTCTGCCGCCGCTGGCAGAAAACTGGGGGGGGTCACTGGCGGGTCCCCCCGTAGCAAACCAGGGGGGGGGTCACTACCGGTTCGAGCCCCCCCCCAGCCCATCATGAAAAGGAGGGGGGTCACTGTTCGAACCCCTCGATCCTCCCTCCCCCACCCCTCCTCGCCGCCGGCAAACGACGGGGACTGCGGTGGGAACGGTGGTTGGGACGGTGGTGGGGATGGTGGTAAGGAGTAGGGACAGTGGGACAGTGGTAGGGAAAGACAGGATCGGACAGTGGGGAGAGTGGGACCGTGGTGGGGACAGTGGTGGGGAAAGTGCGGACAGTGCGACGGTTGTGGGGGCACTGGTGCGGACAGTGGGGACAGTGGTGGGACGAGTGGGGACCGTGGGCAAGTGGTGGGGACACTGGGGACAGTGGGACAGTGGTGGGGGCGGTGGTGGTGGGGACAGTGGTGAGGGGACAGTGGGATAATGGTGGGAACAGTGGGGACAGTGGGGCAGTGATGGGAACAGTGGGGACAGTGTCAGCTCTGACCGACAGCAGAAATATTTTAGATTTTCTTTATCTTTTTTGGCGGGCCTTACGAAATTCGGCGACCCGTGGCGGGGAAAGGTCTCTTCGGCTTCCCGAGAATTGGTGCAATTTGGACGTTGTGCTCATCGTGCGGTGCGCTTTGGTGCTTCAAAGCCCTCGTGTCGCCTCCGCGTTGCGTCGCCCAGTGCGTGTAGATGCGCGGCGTTTGTTGCCGTTCCTGCGATGTGCGCGGGCCAGCGGGGTTATGCGCACAACGCGCCAACGAACTTTGTCGAAGGGTGACAAGTTCCTTAGAATATGGTTGCCACGAGCGAGACGCAGGAACACGCGATTTTCATATTGGGTAGTGCCCATGTATGCATGGAGGTAACGTAACGAATGTAGGACCACACGAGTTCTGCGGATTCGGTAGGACTTCCCGCCGTTATGGTGGGTTTTGCTTCGCGCTCCTGCTCCGCATCGTCGGCGTTTCGCGGCCCCGCTTCGGCCGCGTCGCGATGTTGGGGCGTTCAACGGTACCCCCAGAAAAGTCAGCGAGTTTCTTGTAGCCCTCTTGGGTTTTCTTGTGGCGTCGGAGGAGCATGGCGTTTCCTTGGGTGGACCTTTGGCTCTGTTTCTCGAAGTGTGCCACATGTGTGGTGCGTCCGCTCCTCCTCCTCCTCCCCCTCCTCCTTCTCCTCCTCCTCCTCCTCCTCCTCCTCCTCCTCCTCCTCCCCTCTCTTCCTCCTCCTCCTCCTCCTTCACCTTTTTGTTATCCTCCTCCCTCCTCCTCCCTCCTCCTCCTCCTCTCCTCCTCCTCCTCCTCCTCCTCCTCTCCTCCTCCTCCTCCTCCTCCTCTCCTCCTCCTCCCTTCCTCTCCTCCCTCTTCCTCCTCCCTCCTCCTCCTCCTCCTCCTCCTCTCCTCCTCCTCCTCCTCCTCCTCCTCCTCCTCTCCTATCTTGTGATTGGGATAGGTGACGTCCTCTCCGTTCCTGGGGTGTCTCCAGGCATAGCTCCTGCGGCCCTCCCATGCTGTCATCACTTCTTGCCTATGTTCTCCTTTCTCCTTTTTCCTGGAAAGGGCTTAGGCCCAGGGTTCTCTTTTAGCCCCTCCCTTCCCCCCCCCCAGTTTTCACGGCTGTAGGGCCGGCGAATTTCTTTTGCGATAAATAACGAGGTCGCGTAGGGCCGGCGAAGTAGACTTTGAGGGTATCCCTCGCGAAACGCTGGTTTTCGAATCGCGATCGAGAAATCACAGGGTGCGGGGCACGTTTTGGTCAGGGGAACGGATTACGTATGTTCCTATAGATTGGCCCTTCCATTACTTATAGGCTGGCACTCTCCAGGGGCACGAAAACGTTGGATTTCACGCATATTCCTACAGATTGGCCCTCTCCAGGATTACGCGTGTTCCTATGCATTGGCCCTCTCCAGGGGCACACATCCGCTTGTTTTACTCATGTTCCTATAGATGGACCCTCGCGTTACCTTTAGATTTGCCCTCTCTAGGGGCACGAATGCGTCCGTTTTTACACATATTCTCATACATTGGCCCTCTTTAGGATTACGTGCGTTCCCACGCTTTTGTTCTCATGGTTTCCTTGGCCACGCAGGGGGTATCTAACATGTTCTGCCCGAGCTGGAACCACGTCGCTTCGCGTGTCCAGGGCACCCAGGTGGGCCTCCAACATGGTGGCCCCGAGCTGGTACCACGTTTGTCCGCGTCCAGGCCACACAGGTGGGCATCTAACATGGTGGCCCCGCGCTGGAGCCACGTGTTTTCACGTGTACAGGTCGCCCAGAGGGTGTATCCAGCTTGGTGGCCCATCATGTTCCCCCGCCCCGTCTGCGCCGCCCGCGCCCGCTGTCGCCAAACGCGCCGCTGCGCGACCCCATTCGCCATCTGAGATCCGAGCCTCGCTCGTGCCTCAGGTTTCTCGGCGATGGCGCTGTCGATTGTTCGGGCTTCGAGTTGCGTGGTCGATGGACGCACCTCGTCAATTGTAGCGGGGCGAATCACGTCTTTTCGGCGCAAGGGGGCCTTCGATGAGGCCAGCGCGCTTTGGGTTTCTGTCGCGGCGCGTGATGCTGTCGCGCCCGCCCGCGGCTGCTGGGCGACGCTCTCCACCGCGATACTCCGTACGCTCGCGCGCGCCTCGCCATTGCCGCCCCGGTGTGTCAGCGGCCCCTGCGGTCGCGCGTGTTCCTTGCTGCTGCGGGCGCGCTCGCGCTTGCGATGGCGCGGCGCAGCGCGTGCGAAGCTCTTTGCGCGCGACTTTCGCACTAGGGCAAACGACTCCGCCCCAGCCCCCCAGCGTGCCATTTCACATCTCTCGGGGCCAACGGCGGGCGGGCTAGCGGATTCGTGCGAGCATGGATCGCGCGCGTTGGTGCGAGACGGTGTTCGCGCGAAGTTTGCCGCGTTGTTGGCCCGAGTGCGCGGCGACCTTGCGAGGAGGAAAACAATTGGATGAAGTTGTTTTGCATGCCGGTAAGAACTGAGACAGTGGGACAGTGGTGGGGACGGCGGTGGTGGGGACAATGGGGCAGTGGTGGGGACAGTGGGCACAGTGGGACAGAACAGTGGGACAGCGGTGGGGACAGTGGGGATAGCGGGACAGTGGTGGGGACAGCGGGGACAGTGGGACATTGGGGACAGTGGGGAGACTGGGACCGTGGTGGGGACAGCGGTGGGGACAGTGGGGACAGTGCGACAGTGGTGGGGGCACTGGTGGGGACAGTGGGGACAATGGTGGGAACAGTGGGGACAGTGGGACAGTGGTGGGGACACTGGGGACAGTGGGACAGTGGTGGGGACGGTGGTGGTGAGGACAATGGTGTGGAGACAGTGGGACAGTGGTTGGGAAGGTGGGGACAGTGGGACCAGTGGTGGGGACAGTGGTGTTGGGGACAGTGGTGAGGGCGGTGGTGAGGACGAGGGTGGGACAATGGGACAGTGGTGCTGTGCGGACAGTGGTGGGGACACTGGGGACAGTGGGACAGAGGTGGGAACAGTGTGACAGCTTAGTGGGACAGCGGTGGGGACAGTGTGGACAGCGGGACAGTGGTGGGGACACTGGGGACAGTGAGACAGTGGTGGGGGCAGTGGGGGGAGGGACCGTGGTGGGGACAGTGGTGGGGACAGCGGGGACAGTGCGACAATGGTGGGGGCACTGGTTGGGACAGTGGTGACAGTGGTGGCAACAGTGGGGACAGTGGTGGGGCGGTGGTGGTGGAGACAGTGGTGAGGGCGGTGGTGAAGACGGTGGTGAGGACGGTGGTGGGGACATGAGAGTCGTTTGCTGGCGGCGAGTGTGGGGGGGGGGGCTTGAACAGGTAGTGACCCCCCCAGTTTTCTGGACGGGGGGTGGGGGCTTGAACTGATAGTGACCCCCCCCCCAGTTTTCCAGAGTGGGGGGGGGAGCTTCGCCGTGGGAAGGGGGCGACGGGGTTCGAGCAGGGGGGGTGATTTTCGGAGGGGGGGGGCCCCCGGGCTCCAGAGGGATAGGGGGGGGGGGAATTTGTTCTTCCACAGTGAAGCGGCGGTGGATCACGCTCTCTCTCTGTTCTGAGAGGGTGGGTTTTGTTCCTGGAACACTCTTGGGTTCTAAGAGCAATCCGTGGTAGGCCTACACAATCGGGGCGCTGAAGAAGGAACCCTTTTCGTTGGGAAGGGGCTCGGTGTTCCTTAGTTGTTTTGCATTGTGCCTTAGGTTTTCCTTTAGTTGCCGATGGAAAATGGAAGGTTAACTGATGGGAAAAAGGGGCCTCGTTCCTTACTTAGGGTTCCTTAGGTCAACGCCCCGACTGTAGGAATGCCGGGACGGTCGGTCCCTGCTCCTTCCTCCCTGCCGCAGCCGTGCTGCCGCCAGCCAACCGGAGAGGCGCGGCGGATCTGGCAGCTGCGCAAGGCCCGCCAGCTGCACACGCACCCGCTCTTCGAGGCCCGGCCCCTCGCGGACTTCGGTGGGGAGCGCCGCCGCAGGGTGCACTATATGGCTGCCTGTGAGAGTCAGCGGGCGGGAGGAGGAGGAGGAGGAGGAGGAGGAGGAGGAGGAGGACGACGACGAAGATGCTCAATGTCGGCGATGGAGTTTCAGTGTTATGAAAAGCCAGGTTGGCCGCGCGCGCGCCGGGGCGCCCCCGCCGCCCCCTCCCCTCCCGCTCTGGAGGTCGCGCGGTCCTGGCAGCGCTCCGACCGAGACCAGTTCGGGCGCGTCCACAGGAGACGGCCCGCGCGCGCTGGGAGGAGGGCTGCCCCACGGGGGCCGAGGGCTCGAGGGGGCCTACCGCGAGGGCCCCTCGAGGGCTCGAGGCCTCGAGGGCTCGAAGGGGCTCGAAGGGGCTCGAAGGGGCTCGAAGGGGCTCGAAGGGGCTCGAAAGGGCTCGAGGGCTCGGTTTCGCTGGCGAAGGCCTACCGCTGATCCACCAGCGAGGGAGCAGGGGAGGCTGGGCCTCGGAAAGCACCAATCCGATGCTTGGAGGCCCGCGCCGATTTCTTGGAGCGACGCCGCGTCCCCCCGTCGCGCTCCGCGCGCGGGGTCCAGCGCCGATGCAGGAAATCCGCGGGGCCCTCCGAGAAGTTGACGTTTTTTATTCCTCCAGGCTCGGCGGCGGAGAAGGAGGAGGAAGAGGGAGGGAGGGAGGGAGGAGGAGGACGAGGGAGGAGGAGGAGGCGGAGGAGGAGGAGGAGCAGGAGGAGGAAGGGGAGGAGGAGGAGCGGAGGCGGAGGCGGAGGAGAGGAGGAAGGCGGCGGGAGAGAGGAGGAGGAGGAGGAGCGGAGGAGGAGAGGAGGAGGAGGAGAAGAGGAGGAGGAGAGGAAGTAGGAGGGAGGGAGGGAGGGAGGAGGGGAGGGAGGGTGGGAAGGAGGGAGGGGAGGGAGGGGAGAGGGAGGAGGGAGGAGGGAGGGAGGGAGGGAGGGAGGAGGAGGCGGAGGAGGAGTAGGAGGAGGAGCAGGGAGGAGGGAAGAGGAGGGAGGAGGAGGGAGGAGGGAAGAGGAGGGAGGAGGAGCGAGGAGGGAAGAGGAAGGAGGAGGAGGGAGGAGGGCGGGCGGAGGAGACGGGGAGGAGGAGCCTCGTCGCCACCTCCGCTCGAGGATCAACAACAGCGACTTCGACGACGAGCAGGTCCTCACGCGCGGCTGCGCCGCCAGGCGCCCCCGCACACCTTGCCGCGGCCGCGAGCGA
>CAUYUJ010016635.1:260305-269164 GCA_963575745.1 Prorocentrum cordatum
CGACGCGGATTCGACACGGATCCGATGCGTCCGACATGGATTCGACACGGATTCGACGCGGACAGGGCCGCGACGGGACAGACAAGGTCCCCCGAGGATAAGAAGCAGCGCCATGAACATCAACTGCTGGCGCTCCGCGCGGGTTTCTTGGATCCGCGCTGGGGCCCCCCTGGCGGCGCCTCCGGCGCCGCCCTCAGCGCGCTGCGCGCGCCAGGGAGGGGGGCCCAGCGCGGATCCAAGGAATGCGCGCAGAGCGCCAAGAGTTTATGCAGATGGCGTGCTTTCTTCTTCTAATTGTTCAGCGAGCGAAGAACGGTATAACATTAACTTTTTCGCTGTCGGGGGCGCCTGTCCCTGGGCGGCTGCCCTACGGTGGCACCGCAAGGGTATAAACTTTCCAGCCGCCCAGGGACAGGCGCCCCCGACAGCGAAAAAGTTTAGGTTATACCGTTCTTCGCCCATTGAGTTGTGGTCTGGGATCCCCCTGCGCCTCCCGGATGGGCTGGTGGGCACCGCCGCCCGGGAGCCCGACCTCGCTCGTGAGCTTCCCCAGGGCCTGGGCTGCTGCAGAGACGCGACTTGCCGTCGTCGCTGGAGGCTCGAGGAGATTCCTAGAGATTCCCAGAGATTCCTGAAGGTTCTTAGACATTCCTGGAGATTCCTAGAGATTCCTATTGGAGCCGTCTGGGGGTCTGAGGTGGCCCGGCGCTGGTTCGGGCCAGAAGGTCGGGCGGGCAGGTCCGAGGTCTGGGCTCGGGCAGGCTCTTGCCTTCTCTGTGAACCTCTGGGGGCCGTTTCCCAGGACCGTGGAACACGCATCCGGGTGGAAGCATTGCACCAGGTGGACCCTGGGAGGGTTTGGGAGACGGATTTTGAGTGGAGTTGGCTTCATCCCCCCTCCTGACTGATTTCCTGGGGTCCCAATCAGTTCAGGCAGCATCCTCGCTCCAAACGGAAACATTTCAGGGCTGCTCGCTGTCCGATCCTATCCGATCCGATCCGCAGATTTCGATGTCGATCTCGGTCAGGTCCGATCTGGAGCAAGGCGATTATCCCTCTGGGCTGCAGGGGCCAAGCTTGATCACTACGCGGTGCCATGCGATCCGTTCTTGGTCCGGTTCCGCGCCGATGCGGACGGGTTATTCTCCCGATCTGGTCTGATTTCGAGATGCGATTCAGCTCGGGCTACCTCTGGATATTGAAAATGTTCCTTCGATCAAGGCCCGCCCGACACCCGAGCGCGCGCAGCGCCATACTGGCATACTGGGCGTTGTGTTCGGATGTTGCTGTCCAGGCGCAGGTGGTTCTGACGACAACTTGTAATCATTTCGCTAGGCAGGCATGGGATGAGGATCCATTAGAGCGTTCCGGAACGGTCTCGGAACGTTCCAGATCGCTCTTGAGCGGCCGCGGCGCCCAGTCCGTCCTCCAGTCTTGTCGGTTCTCGGATTATTCCAGTCTTGGTATAAATCGTGAACGTTTAGCAAGGTCTTTATGCCCGACATGGCCGACATGCGGACAAGAGGAGGAGGAGGAGGAGGAGGAGGAGGAGGAGGAGGAGGAGGAGGACGAGGAGGAGAAGCAGGAATGGGGAGGAGGAGGAGGAGGAGGAGGAAGAGGAGGAGAAGACGGAGGATGGCAGAAGGAATCGAGATTGGATATGGAGGAGGGAGACGGAAGGAGTGATGGCGAGGGAGGGAGGAGAAGTAAGGTGATGTAGGGAGCGGGGAAGTAGAGAGCTAGGAGAGGGACGGAGGAGAAGTGAGAGATGAGGGAGGGAGGGAGGGAGGGAGGGAGGGAGGGAAGGGGGGAGGGGGAGGGGGAGGGGGGAGGAGGAGGAGGCGGAGGAGGAGGAGGAGGGGGATTTTTTTTAACATCAACAACTGCCAAGCCGTACTCTCTGGGGGGACGGCGCCTCCCCCCAGAGGAGGGGCAAGGCTGGGTGGCGCCTCATGCCACTTACGCCACCAGCCCAGCCCCGCCGCTGACGTCACGGCAACTGCGGGGGGACTCACGCCATACGGCTGCCAGTCCCGCAGTGCCGTGGAAACAGCGGCGCCCCCCTCGCCCACACCCGCATTGGGGGGAGCAGGGGGAAAACCATCTCAGCCTGCTGCGTTCGCTCCACGCTGATGGCAGAGCGAGCACACGGTTGGGCCGCAACACGACGACAAAAGGGCTGGATGCTCCTCGACCCCCGCAAGGGGGCCGAGACAAAACTAAAACACATCCCTAGAAAGGGAAAGCGCTCTGAGACCAATGATTTCGAACAATCCGTTCAAAAGTTGGGGACGGGCAAAGACGAGGGCGCAAGGGCGGGAAACGCCCCTGCTGGCAACTCTTCAGGTCGGCCTACCCCCAGGTTCTTCCTTGGGTGGCGGCCTTGCATGACTTTGTTAAAATTCGTGCGGCCATGGCCGCGCAACTCGTTAGGACATTCCTTGGATAAAGCAGTCTTGACAAACACAGCTTGATGCATGAATCCCCCGCACTTGGGGCAGAAATAAAAGTCAGAACCATCAGTGCACGGCAGAATAACAACGCTGTGCGAAAGAGAGTCGGCGATGTCCAGATCTGCTCTGGCAACGCCGGTGCACGAACCACCAGGCGGCTTGACACAAGAACGAGAG
Source organism: Prorocentrum cordatum (assembly GCA_963575745.1). Lineage (NCBI taxonomy): Eukaryota > Dinophyceae > Prorocentrales > Prorocentraceae > Prorocentrum > Prorocentrum cordatum. Next base: position 262,936 of record CAUYUJ010016635.1, read on the forward strand.
CCTAACCTGCAAACAACGCACCTCCACACAGAGTGTTGCCACTGCCACTGGTGCTGGACCACGGGCTCCTCGGGACCACGGGTGGTGCGACAAGGAGCGACAAACGGAGCACCCTCCAAGTTCAATCGTGGCCACATTGGGAGCAACTTGGCCGCTAGTCGGCACACAATTTTACTAATCTTGACAGCACGGTTCACTCGCTCTTCTTCTTCGGGCGAAGGTTGGGGGTGAGAGCGGGCCCCGCGCTGCGCAGCTTTGTCGGCAAAATCGTTACCGACCCTGCGGATTCTCTCATCATCCGAAATGCCCGACTCGTCCTTGTCCTGGTGGGCTTTAACTTTCACCACAGACTGGACAAACGGGGCATTATTGATATACAGGAACTGGCCCGCATAACGCCTCCTGAACGAAACACGTTCGCTGGGGGGCAGGCGGAAATGATTAACTACCGCAAGGCAGTCAGAAAAAACCTCAGAATTGGCAACAACATGGAGAGCGGCCATGGCGAGGGCACAATACTCCCCAGCTGGTGCTGTCTGGCTAATCGGGTGGTGCACAGGGCCATGCAGGGCGCACAGGAGGGAGCCCTGGGGGGAGACCATGCAAACCCCCCAGCCCGCCCTTGAAAGTTCTGGGATGGGATGCCAAAAACAACTCCCATCGACATAGATACTACCCTGCAGGTCCCCATTAGCGAGCTCCTCCGAGAAGTCCTCTTCCTCAGTAGCTGGCAGGATGGCCCCACCCCCCGAGCTAAGGGCCCTAGGCCAGAACGATTCGGGATGCTCGAAGATCCCCCGATCGAAAAGGATGCGATCCCCATCTGACAGCGGACCCAGGGCAATCTCAAGGATCTCTGGAGGAATAAGCTCGCTGCGGGTCTCAGAAACAGCAGGGCACACATAAAGCCTGTGATGCACAGAGTCTGGATGAGCACGACATAGTGGGCAGAGCAACTGCTCGACGCTGAGCTGGTAGCCCACCTCAGCGGCTCTGTCGGCTGTCCAGGCTCCACCGCAGCACAGGTTCCTGATCGAACCCTTCTCCAGAGCAGAATATTTCTTCGAACGAAGCTGGCTCTTGCAGATATCGAAGCAAGCCCTATCCCACCCAACGTCCAAACTCCTTCCCACATGCATCTCCAGGTCCCTAACAACCGCCCGCCTGAGGATGTCCTTCAAGAGGGTAGGGCTGGCGAAGGTGAGGGAGACTGGTGTGCCGTCATGCATGGCGAGGGTGGCGTAGTTGGGCATGGACCAACCGATGCGCTTGACAGACAGGAAGAGGGCAGAGATCGGGCCAGCGACAGAACGCCATGTCTTGGGCTGCAGCTTTCCCTCGAAAACAGACGACCAACATTTCCTGAGCTCCTTAAAAGTCATACCCCCCAAGTACTTGTGATACTGGGCCGCCCACACCTCCTTCCCCCAACGAACGATAGGAGCGACCATCCCATAGTACGTGGGGTCCTCCTCGCAAACCAAAGCAGAGGAGAGGCTACGCCCGCCACAAGACGGTCTGATACATTTACCCGCTTGACGGCGAATGTGGCCAAGCTCAGAGTCGCTGACTCCGTGAATCTCGCAGCCAAAATTTAACCCAGCCAAGGCCCCACTGGTGAAGATCTTCTTAGCAGAACGGCCCAGGACCTGACGCTGTTTGCAGATCCTGTTGACACGCTTGTCGAAGGTGGAGCGGCGCTGCTTGGCTTTCCTACAACGGCCCTTGAACCTCCTAGGCAGACCAGCGGTGTCGTCAGTCCCCAGGTTGACAGCCGAGGAGGTCCCACCAGGGCCAGCCCAGACGCCCAAGAAAGCCAGGAGTTTATCCCCAAGACGCCGCTGACTGCATACGAGGCTCGCCTTGTCGGGGGCGACCTTGCACTTGATATCGGCCTCCACAGCCTTGAACAAGCCCACAGCCCCAACGGTGATGGCCGAATAAACTTCATGGAAACTACCCTGGGCTGACAGGCCCAGGTCGTCAATGTAGAGATCCAGGACCGAAGACGGGTGCAGCTCGACATTCAAAAAGGCTTTCATGTAATAGGCCCTGACAAAACTGGTGGCAATACTGCATCCAGCAATGACACCACGAATCGCCAGGTACGGCCCCTGGATGAAACCACTGATGTTCAGGTACCTGGGGGCCCGATAGGCCGTGATGCAGAGCCTGGAAACAACCTGGGGGAACTCCAACTCATCGCACCTAGTAGCGAGGTCCTCAAGATCCATGGTTTCGTAAAACTTATACATGTCCCAGAGGAGGGTCGCCGAGCACTTGCCAAAGCTGCACAGCCCCTTCACTCTTAGTAGTCTGCCGCCAGACCACGTCCGAAGCCGACTTGAAACCATATGCAGCGAACATAGCATGCTGGTTGGCCTCCTCCCACATCATCGCCTCCCTCCTCCTGCATCTCCCCCAAAGTCTGTAGGGCGAGGTGAAGATGCCTATGGGGCGGAGGCCGCCGGACGGCTTGGCCAGCATTGCCAGCATGACTCCTCACACGCACGCGCTTTGTTTTTTTGTTTTTTTTTTTGATGTTTTTTTTTTATTTTTTGTCTTGTCTTGTGTGTTTTTCATTTTTTTTTGTTGTTTTTTATTTTATTTTTGATGCTGCTTTGCTTGTTGTTATTTGTTTGTTCATTTAAATTTATTGCTGTGTTTACTTGTCTTGCGATTTTTTGTTGTGCGCTTGCATCACTGTTCTTTTTCTTGTTTATTCATTGCTTTTGTCCTTGCTTTTTTTTATTTTTTTTTACTTATCTCTTTTGCTTACACTTTGTGCTCAGGCAAAACGGCCATCGTCTCCATGATGGCGAAAAGCAACGCGACAACTTGCAGGGCTTTGTCACACAGAAGCGCGTAATGCCGAAGGTGAAAGCCGTCAACCGACACAGCCGACCGCCTGGAATAACCCCTGCTCTGCTCCCTCAAGAACTCGGGCGAAACAAGGGGAAGATGTTCAAGGGGTTGGAAGGGCTTGGGGTCCATAAAATCGAACAGCTCGGTTTCGGCCAGCCATAGCTTCTGAAAACGTTCCCCTTCAGCACGCAGAAGGGAACGAGGATCGGACACAACCTGGCCCGCAGCACTGAGGGTCGTGGAGGGAACCCAAGCCTCTACAGGACGCGTCCAGGCGCGCGCATTGCGGCCGCCGCCCTGGTCAATGTCCCTTAGAAGCCACTCCTTCCACGACCGCTCACCTGCAGCTCGAGCCGCCTTGGCGGTCGAGTCCAGAAGGTCAGCTAACTCGATGGACACGCCGCCTATGGCCTCCAGGGTGACCTTGTCCTGCCTAATGAAGTCAAAGACTCTACGGTGGGCCTCGAAGATAGCTCCAGACCCCATATGCTTCTGAATGAACGGCGAGGGGTACTCGAGAACCTTCTTGGCACTCATGATAGGGATCCCACCAGAACATTTGTGATGCAAGGACCTCCAGGAAGTGGTCCAATCCCTGAAACTCTGAGAAAACCATCTACAAACAAAAAGTTCAGGATGACGAGCTGGCCGCTGGTCACGCCCCAAGACAGGAACCCACCAGGCCTTGGGAATCTCTCCTCGACACCCAGTCTGGGGGAGCTTGACCTGGAGTTGATCAGCAAGCTCGGCTTCGGCGAGGTTGGCCCATCGCCTATACAAGTCGGTGAGCCCGTAGTGAGCTTCCAGAGAACCCCGACGGGCGCAAACGAGGACTTCATATGCCAAGTCCAGCGTAGAATCCCAGTCCTGGGGCTCTGGCCCAGGCCCGACAGGGACTTCCACAGGCAAAGGAGGAGGCTTCCTGAACTGTAAAACTCTAAGATCGGCAAGCCTGGTATGGAAATCGACCCCCGCGGGCGAGTGGGGAGACGTCGGAGCAAACCTGTCGACCCACGTCTCCCTGATACCTTTGGACAAACCTCCAGACACCACGAAAAAAACATACACCTTTCCGCCAGCTGAGCTAAGGCAGGTGGACACACCTGCCGTGATCACCTGGCCCACTAACTGCTGGACGAAATTGGTGTCGTCTAGCAGCGAGGGCTCCATATTGAAATCGCCTCCGATCACGAAGCTGCTGAGGCTGCTGCTGGCCATCGAGCCGATCTTCGAAAGCAGGGCCAAATTCCTGTCGGACAGACCCTCGCAGCACGACAAGTAGCAGGAGATGCACAGGATGGGAGGAAGATCCCCAACATGAACAACCCCTGCAACAGCGCGAGAGTCTTCAACCTCATAACCCCCTGGGGGCCAATGTAGGCCCAGGCCAGCACGAGCAAGAATAGCCACACCTCCAGAGGTACCTAGGTCGGACGAAGCCTCAGCACTCCCGAAGATCGATTTCCAACCGTGATTAAGGGCCCAGCGCTGAGCATCTAAGGTCTGGTGCGCGAGCAAGTGGTGCTCCTGGAGCAACACCACGTGCGCCGCCGTCTGCAAGAGCCAATCCTTAGCAGAACTCCAGGCCGTGCAATTGCAAGTGACAATCTTCAGGTTGATGGCATCCCCCCAGGGGCTGGGGGGGGCCCTAAACACTTCAAAACTTTCAGGTCGAGAAAACGCACCTGAGGGACCAGGAGCCTGCTGGCCGACAGGGGAAAACGCAAGATTGGGCAGGACACCTGCCCCCTTTTTGCAAAAGTCCCCCTGTTTGCAGACGCCTGGGGTGCTGTTGGCGGAACACAACAGCGAAGCTATATATATATATATATATATATATATATATCGAGAGAACGAATAGATAGGGCCAGGCGATCCTCGAGCTCCGCTCGATTCAAGCTTGCCCAGCGTGGAGGCTGGGAAGAAAAGGACTGATGGGCCCCCCTGCCCGCGCTCCCAAAGGAGTCACGCGGGAGGGGGCAACGGGCACTTTGTGGCGCCCAGGGCGGCCTCAGCACGAGCTCGGACGTCAGGAGGTGCCTCACTGGAGTCGCCAGGCATCTTGATCCCCTCGCCGTCGGGCGGACCCGCCGAGGTGGACCCAGCGCCGCCGCCAGCCACGGCCGCGCCGTCCTCGCCCTTCCTCTTCTTGCCAAGACGCTGCACATGCTTGGCCTGCTCCTCGCGGGTAGCCTGGGCCTTCTCCAGCGCCCCTTTGAAGAGGGAGTTGCACGCCTCGCGGAACTGCTCATTGAGCGCTGCCCGCCGAGCTGCCATTTGCTCCTTGTCGTCGTCGGACACCTCGTACTCGCCCTCGTCGAAGAGGAAGATCGAGTCCAGCGAGACCATATCCAGCACATTGCACGAACCCTGCATGAGCTCCGACACGTCCACCTTGGCGCGGCCGAGCGGCACTGCGGGGGTGTGGTCGACCACGTTCCCAGCCAGCTCTCGGACCAGGTCCTTGTAGTTGTCGTCGGCCGCCTGCAAGGACTGCTGAGCAGCTGCCGTCGCAACCTTCTGCTCCTCCACCTGCCTCTCGAGCTTGGTGAGCTTGTCGAGCTCCGTGGACAGCTTGCGCTCCCAGTACTGCACGCTGCTGTGGGCCTCGGCCGCGCGCTGCTGGACGGGGGCGGGCGTGGAGGTGCGGAGCAGCTTGTCGAGCGCGGACTTGTGGCGGGAGGCCGCTTCGCCGTCGCCCGACTTCTCGCACAGGCCGATGAGCGTGCGCAGCTCGGACTCAGACAACTGGGCTGAAGCTGAGCCGCCACCGCCTGGTTGCCCACCAGCGCCACCATGGCCGCCAGGAGCAGGCACCAGCCCAGGCTTGAGGGCAGGCCAGTGGGTCCCCGGCTTCGGCCAGCCCTGCAAGCCTTCCCGCATCTCGCCGCAGTGCTTGCAGGCGATCCAGCCCTCGAGGTTCTTCTTGCATCCACAAGCATCGCAACGCCAGCGGCGGCCTGACCACGACACTGAGCCTTGGCGGGAAGGGGACCAGTTCCAGGGTCTGTCGTCGCCAGCCTGAGTGTCCCACTGGCCTGGCGATGGCGCAGCCCTGGCCGCCGACGGCCCTGTTCTCCAGGGAGCCTGCGTCGACCACGCCCCACCGCCATTGCTGCGAAGCTGCCAAGCATTCTTGGACATGCGAGAAGGAAACCGAAGCCACAAAAGGCTCGCACACACAATGCTGTCCTGAAGTTGGTGTGTGCAATGCCCGATGCTCGGGCACAGGACAGCTGGAGGAGGAGGAGGAGGAGGAGGAGGAGGAGGAGGAGGAGGAGGAGGAGGAGGGGGGGGAAGGGGAGGAGGAGGAGGAGGAGGAGGAGGAGGAGGAGGAGGAGGAGGAGGAGGAGGAGGAGGAGGG
>CAUYUJ010016636.1:0-37716 GCA_963575745.1 Prorocentrum cordatum
ATCTGCCCTTCGTGGCCCTGCCTCGTTTGCGCTCTTCGTGGCCCCATACGCATTCCCTTCGTGTCCCCGCTGTTGCCCTTCGTGGCCTACCCTTCGTGGCCTACTTCGTGTCCTTGTGGCCCTGCTGTCGTTCTCTTTCGCTCTCGCTTTCGCTCGTCGCCGTCATCGTCGACGTCGTCGTCGTCGCCGTCGTCGTCGACGTCGTCGTCGTCGTCGTGGTCGGTCCCCTGTCCATCCCTCTTAGGGTCTCGTCGACGGTCCGCGGCCGCCCCGCCGATCAGCGCTGCCGCTGGCCAGGCCGACGGTCCGCGGCCGCCCCGCCGCTTGCCGCGGCCTGGCCTGCAGGGAAGACAGGTATACCCCCCAAAAGGGGTTCGAAGACGAAGTGGGCGGGTATCGAGGGTTTGGGAACTGGGCGTTATTTGACACTCGAGCAGATAAGGGCGAACAGTCTTAACATTGTTGTTGTTGTTGTTGCTGCTGTTAAAAGCAAGAAGATAGTATGTTTTATGACTTTGCATTGCTTGGCATTGCCCTCCGTGTCTTTGCCATACTTGTTTGTCCATAGTTCTGCTTTGCTTTGAAGTGCAGTGCTTTCCATCACGGCTTTGCATTGCACTTTACATTTTCTTGCTGCATTGCAGTGCTTTGCATTGCTTCGATCTCCTTGAATTGCTTTGTGTCGCATTGCAGTGTTTTGCTTTGCGCCTCTTCGCATGTCTTTGGTATGTTTTGTGTTTCAATGCTTTGCATTGTCTCGCTTTGCATTGCATTGCGCTACTTCGGAAGAAATCCCCCTTGTGTGGGTCACCCTGAGATGCTCTTCTTGTGCAGACTTCATGCCCTCAGCGAGCTCGAACCCGAATCCTAACTCGTCGTGCCCTCTCCTATCTTCCCCCCTCTGCCTCCTCCTACTCCCCCACCCTTCTACTTATCCCCCGTCCCACCCCCTTCCTCCTTTGCCTCCTCCTCCTCCTCCTCCTCCTCCTCCTCCTCCTCCTCCTCCTCCTCCTCCTCCTCTTACTCCTCCTCCTGCTCCTCCCCCTTCCTTCTCCTCCTCCTCCTCGGCGTGGCTGCTGGACGAGCGGCTCTTGCAGGTGCTCTACTCGGTCACGGTGGGCCTCCTCGACGGACGCGAGCCGCCGTGGGGCCTCAACTTTTCGGCTCTTGCCTCCGCGCCGAAGGGCGACGAGCTCGCCGACGCGGTTGACGTTATCCGAGGGCTCCAAGACGGCCCAGGAAGCGCCCACGATGGCCCAGGAGGCCCCCGGAAAGGCTCAAGAGGGCCCAAAAGGCGCCTGAGAGGGCGCCAGGACGGCGGAGGAAGTGCCGGAAGACGGCCCAAGAAGCCCCCAGTAGGCCCCCAGAGGCCCCCAAGAGGCCCGAACAGGCCCCAAGACGCTTCCAACTGGCCCCGAAGAGGCCCTGAGGAGGAGGAGGAGGAGGAGGAGGAGGAGGAGGAGGAGGAGGGAGGTAGGAGGTGGAGGAGGGGAGGAGGAGGAGGGAGGAGGAGGAGGAGGAGGCGGCGGACCGAGGTGGAGGAGGATTCCAGAGCCCCCTTGAGGCCCCGAGCCTGCAAAGCACCGACGTCGGGGCCGTGGCCACCGCTGCCAGCCACGAGCTGGCAGCGGTCAGAGCGGCGAGAGGGCGCGCCCCGCCCAGCGGGGGCTCACATGGGGACAGAACTTCCCGAAGCTCCTCCTCCTCCTCCTCCTCTCCTCGGCCTCCTCCTCCTTCCTCCTCTCCTCCTCGGCCTCCTCTCTCCTCCTCCTCCTCCTCTTCATCCTCCTCGCCTCCTCCTCCCTCCTCGCTCCTCCTCCTTCCTCCATCCTTCCTCCTCCTCCTCCTCCTCCTCCTCCTCCTCCTCATCCTCCTCCTCCTCTCCCACGATGCCTACTGCAGGGCCGCGAGCCACCGCAGTGAGATGATGCCATCCTGTGCGTCCTTTGATCTCGAGGCGGCGTTCCCCTCGCTGCCACGGCAGTTTCTCCGCCGTGCGCTCCTGAAGCACCAGATCCCAGCGGGCTACAGAGCCTTCGTGGATGCCGTCTGCCCCTCCTCCCTCGCTCACCTCAAGGCTGGCCCCCTCCGTGCCCCCATGTTCATCCTCACCTCTGGAGTTGCCCAGGGGCGCCCCCTCTCGGGCACGCTCCTTGGACCTTCGCAGTGGATCCGTTTTTGAGGCACCTTGAGCAGCAGACGGCCCTGATCCGACATCTCCCAAGCGTGCCGCCTCTGAACGGCGCCTGTGCCGACGATGTGGGCTCCACTCTCCCCTCCGTTCACGACCTCCCTCTCCTGCTTCCGCCCTTCGCCGCGGCTGAACAGGTCGCCACGTTGGAGCTTCAGCCAGCCAGGTGTGTTTTGGTTCCTCTGGGGCAACGCCTCACGGAAGCCTGCGCCCAGCAAGCTCGACTGCTTGTGCAGACGTTGGTCCCGGCGTGGGGTGATTTCAAAATTGCCGGAAGCGCCCATTTCTACCTGGGGATTCTGTTCGGCCCAGAGGCTGGTCTGGATGACCAATGGGCTGGGGCTGTGCGAAAATGGAAGAGGAGGACCAAGGACACGTCCCTCACCAGAGCTCCCGCGGAGGCCAGCAGTAGGATCTAAAGCACGGGAGCCCTACCAGTGTGCCAGTATCTATCTCAACTCTTCCCCCTCTCCGCTGCTGTGCTTTCAGCTGAGCGTCACGTCCTCCACGGCCTCCTGCGTCTCCCCCCGAACTCTTTCGCGTTAGCGGAATTGTTGAGCCTCGGAAGCTGGCTCCCTTCGGCCACCCCCTCCCCATTACGCACGACCGCCGCCGCGGCAGCATGGCGGGCAGCACGCCACACTCTGAAGGCGGGGACGGCGGAGCGGTGGAGGGCCGCTTTACCACAGCTGCATGAACATGCATGGGTGCATGGACATCTTGTTCCTTTCATCCGAGGTGTTCTTTCTCCTGCGTGGTGGAAAAATCCTGTCAATAGCCGAGTACTTTGCTTCGCTTTCCTCCACTCCTCCCATGGATATCCCCCAACGCGCCTGGCGACAGAGCGTGGCCGCGGCCCAGATGGAGCTCCGCGCTGCCGAAGCGGACGGCCGCTGCCCCCGGCCTCAGCGAGTGCTCGCTCGGACGCTCCGGCTTTCCTTGTTCCCTGGTCTCATGCCCTCCCTCCTTCGTCGTCGCACTTGTTCTTGGCTCCCCCACCCCCCTCAACTCCCTGACGATGAGATCAGGCAGCGATGGGCACCGCTCCAGAGGATTCTGGCGAGGACTCCGCCATCTTGGGCATGGGCCCACCTCAAGACGTTGGCTGGCGCCCGGACCACTTCAGCGCGCCTCCCAGCTATGGCTGAGAGGCCTTGTCTGTTCGGATGCGAGCCTCCTGCACGTGACGTTTTCAGCCACTATATTTCCTGTCCTCGCCTGCTCCACCTTCTGGCGCTCCCACGTGGCCATGTGTCCGCCTCCCCCATGACTCGCCTCGGATTGGGCATGGAGCCTGATCCAGAGCGAGGGTACCCTCGTGAGCGTCTGCCTCGGATCAATGCTTTGGCGTTTCACATATATCATAAGCTCAAGGCAGAGTATGACGCGCGAGGGAGCGTCCCCTGCACACCCACAGTTCACTTCACCATCCTGGCAGCTGCGAAGGCAGCCATTGGCCGCTAGCTTGCTGCCGAGCCGTGCCTCGAACTCATTCGGTACAGTCGCTCCTCATCCTTCTCTGACTTCTCTGACTACTTCTACTCTTTCCTCCTGCCCCGTCCTGATCATGCCGCTCATCGTTCCTCGTCCTCCTTCTCCTCCTCCTCCTCCTCCTCCTCCTCCTCCCTGGCACCTTCTCCTTCCTCCTTCTGTCTCGCCTCTTTCTCCTTCGCCTCCTCCTTCTCCTTGCCCTCTCGCCTCTTCTTGGCCCTCTGTGCGTTACCGATCGTTGTATGGCCCGTCGGGGCTTCTGCATGCGACGCGCACCCAAACCCGCCTCGCACCTCGCCGCCTCGCTTCAGGCCGGCTAGGTGCCGCGTCCTCGCTTTGTCTGGGCCGCTCTCCCAGACATCCGATGTCTTGATTTTCTCGACACGGGCTCCCTGGAAGTCCCGACCCCCAGACCTCTCCCGGGGTGCGTCCTGCCCAGGATCTCGAGGCGAATCCAGCCGTGGCGACGAGGGTCTCCCAGGAGAGGCCCCAGAGAGGCGCGAGGAGGAGGAGGAGGAGGAGGAGGAGGAGGAGGAGGAGGAGGAGGAGGAGGAGGAGGAGGAGGAGGAGGAGGAGGAGGAGGAGGAGGAGGAGGAGAGGAGGAGAGGAAGGAGGAGGAGAGGAGGAGGAGGAGAGGAGGAGGAGGATGAGGAGGAGGAGGAGGAGGAGGAGGAGGGAAAGCCATTTGGCCTCTTGCGGGCCAGCCGATCCCGATCGATCCATCGGGGTCGGTCGGCGCCTGCCGCCCGATCGATCGCGGTGGCAGGGCGCATCGCGCATCGGCCAGCCCCCGAGGCCGGGCTCACGCGCGCCGCGCGCCATATTCTGCGGCAGGGGGCCACCCGTGCCTCCCTGTCCCCTGCCGCAGGCCGCGGCGCTCGCGGCCGCGCTGCGGCCCAGCGGCGGGACGCCGCGACATCGCCGAGGAGGAGGTCCAGAGGGCGCTGCCCACCGCCGCGAAGGCAGCAGAGAGCCCAGGACAGGCTCCTGCTCCGCCTGCGGGCAGCGGCCGAGCGCCTGGCCGCCCACCACTCTGCCCAGCCAGCGATGGCCCGTGACGGTAAGGGCAGAGGCGGTGGTGGCCGCAGCGGCAAGGGCCAGGCCCAGGAGGAAGCAGCACCGCCAGCAGCGCCCCCATGGCGCCAGGAGAGGTGGCATGGCGCTGGCTGGCGAGAGCAGCACTGGCACGCCGAGCCAGCAGGTGAGGACCCGCCCTGGCGCAGGGAGCCGTCGCGGCCACGACGCTCTGGCCAGGCCAGCCCTCGCCAATGGCAGCAGCAGCAGCAGCAGCAGCCCAGTCAGCCTCCCTGGCAGCAGCAGCAGCAGCAGCCCAGGGCGGGCAAGGGTGGCCAGGCCAGCTCCAGCAAAGCGGACCAGCGAGCTCAAAAGGTCATCGACTCAGTGGCGGCATGCACGCTGGACGAGGCCACCACCCACCCAAAGTGGCAGGCGCCCCCGGCCGACCGCGCAGGCATCCAGAAGTTTCTGAGCACCGCCGACCAGAGGCTGAGGAAGCTTGGCGACCTGGTCATTGCCAAGCAGGCCGCGGGGGACAGCACGAAGGAGCAGTTGATGGAGATCGCGGTCATCAAGTATCAGAAGCTGGTCACGAGAAGGCCGAATGACCAGCTGCAGGTGCTCAGCAAGAGGCGCAGGGCCGTCAAACTCGAAGTCATCGCCCTCGAGGCCAGGACGAACGAGCTGCGGGACGACCTCAAGGCCAAGCAGCAGGAGTTGAGGCAGCTCGAGTCCAACATCGCCGACGTGAGGGCCGTGCTCGCCGACGGCGGCGCGGCGGACGACGAGGGCGATTGGGACACGGACGGGTTCGGCTTGGCACCGAGCTGGGATGCCTTCCACAAGGCCGTGATCGACAGGCGCCTGAACAGCGAAGCACCTGGTGACGGATTCCCAGCTTGGCCAGCGGGAGTGGTGGGGCGATCGCCACGCTCAAGAGCCAGCTCGGCAGGCAGCGCAACCAGAGGCTTCGCCGATCAGGTGGCCAAGGCGAATGCGGAGCGGGCCCACCAGCAGCAGCGCCATGCCGAAGCCGAGCAAGAGTTTGCTGCCGAGCTGGCGGAAGTCAGGAGGGTCGCCCGAGAACAAGCACTCCGCCACAACGGCGAGCAGGCGAAACTCAGGCTGGCACTCAAGGAGGAGTCAGAGCAGCTGCAGCGTATCACCGCAGCGGAGAGCGCAGCCCAGCAGCAGCAGCAGCAGCAACACAAGGCCCTCCGCCATGAAATCAAGAGGCAACAAGCCGAGCAGCTCGAGTTCGCGACGCAGATGGAGGCCAGGATAATCAGCCATGACGCAGCCTTCAGTAAAGCCAAGGCAGAGGCCGAAGCCGCGACCCACCGGGCACATCACCTGCATGAGCAGCTTGAGCAAGTTCGAGCGGAGCACCGGGAGAAGCCGCAACCCCAGGACAGGGTCTACCAAGACCTGCTGCGGGCAAGAGCCGAGGCGCAAGAGGCACTGCGACGGGCCCAGCACGAGAGCGCCCAAGCGACAGCTACAGCGGGCTCTCTCAAGCAGCAGCTCGCCAGGCAGGAGCTGGTCATGGAAGAGAAGTTCCAGGAGGCCAAAAAGAACCACGCCCTCGAGATTGAAGCTGCCGCCGAATCAGCCAGGGTCCAGGCAATCGCCCAGGCCCAAGTGGTTGCCAATGCCAAGGGAAAAGGGGCCCTCCCGCCGGCAGAGGCGGCCAGGCTGCAAGGGATCGTCCAGACAGCAGCACGGCAGCAGGAGCGGCTCAAGCAGACCAAAAGCGAGCTCGAGGCAGCTGAAGCCCGCATACACGAGCTCCAGCAGTACTCCAAGCTTGAGGCGGGCGCTGCGCAGCGTGCAGTACAAGTGGCATACCATGAAGCAGCGGAGCTGAGAAGCGCCAACAAGGAGCGGCAAATCCCGCACGAGGTGCAGGCATTGCAGTTCGCCCTGCTAAGGACTAGAGCAGAGGAGGAGGAGATCGCGAAGGCCAGCCTGAAGGACAAGGAGGCAATGCGGGCAGAGCTCGAAGGCAGTGCTGAGCGAATAAGGTCGAGTCTCACCCGCCAAGTCATGATAGAAGAGGCGAACGCACATGACTTGCAGCTGCACACAGAGAGCCTGCGACAGGAACTGAGCAGCTACGCGGTGCAGCTGAGCGAGCAAAGGTCCAACGCAGAGGTGCAGGAGCAGGCGCTGGAGGAGGAGCTCGCCCAGGCCCTCACCTTCAGGATCGCCAGCATGGAGGAGGCCTCCGCCATGGAAGACTTCGCCAGCCAGCAGAGGACGGGCAGGGAGGAGGCCATCCACCTCGCGCTGCAAGAAAGCCTCCAGCGCTCCAGCACGCTGCACACCGAGCTAGACGCCATCGCAAAGAAGGAGCAGCAGGGCGCGTCGGAGACAGAGGAGCTAAAGCTGAGGATGTAGAGCCTGGAAGCCATTGCAGCCGGCAGGGAACGTGAACGCACGGCCATGGTCAACCTGTACGCCGAGATGAGGCAATACGGGCAGGAGGGCTACGACTTCACCAAGAGGGCAGCTCATCACCTCGTCCAAGGGGGCCACCTCCCAACGTCCCAAGAGTCCATGGACGACTGCCAGGAGGCCGCTGACCTGTACGAGGAAGCCAGAGGAGCAGCCGAGGCAGCGACCGCCACAGCGGAGCCCCCAGTTGCGACCAATCTCCAAACTGGTGCAGCTGAGGAGCGCCCAGCCAACAGGGGCCGCAGGCAGAGCAGCTCCTCTCCTCGGAGGCCAGCATCAACCAGGTCAGCCAGGTCAGCAGCCCGCCAGACCGACGAAGGCGACGCCCCCCTCATAGAGCGTGACAGGTCCAGGAGCCCCGACAGGCCAGACCCGCACGAGGAGGCAGAAAGATACGAGCGCGAACAAGATGAGTTGCGCAGACAAGCTGCTGAGGAGAAAGCACAATGGGAAGCCGTGCAGATGGAGGAGGAGCTGGAGTCCGTAGTGAGGGACCACGAGGCGAAGGAGATCCAAAGGCGCTACTACGAGGAGGCCCCCTTGACCCAGTTCGGCACAGCGGGCACGCAGGACTCTCGAGCGGAGAACGACGGCTCGGAGCACGCGCCGATGATCTACCCCGCCAGGTGGCCGCCCTGGAGCCAGGATCACCCCGCACCCGAGGAGGGTGAGGAGATGAGGGGGATCACGCAGCACGAGGCAGACACAGACCTGGCATCCACGTCAAGGGCTAGCTCGGTACCAGCAGAGCAAGGCGACCCTCCTACCCCGACAGCATCTCAGGTAATCTTCATCCCAGCATCGCCAGCGCCACTCAGCGAGAGGTCACTCACGCCCACAGTTCCATTCGGGCATGATGAGCAGCGTGGCCATGGAGGTGGAGAGGGAGCCGACAGCTTCGTATTGACCCCTCCCCCTGCGTCCCAGCAGAACGCGGAGGCGGCAGCGGCCAGCATCGAGAGGCAGTACGAGGGCATCGACATCATGACGCGCCAGCACACCTCAGCCGCCGCCGCAGCTGCAGCCCTCGAAGAGGCGTTTGGACCCGCGCCCGCATTTCCAGGAGAAGACATCAGCCAGGCCCACAAGGGTCAGCGGGTAGACTCTGGAGAGTCAGGCATAGCACGTTTTCGTGGCCGAGTGGCCCGCAGGAGGGACGAGACAAGGGGCACAGCAACCCCCTCCCCTCCTGCAACTCCTGGAGCCGAGGAGCAGGCAGCAGCAGCGCCCGCTGAATCCCCCCGAGGGGGGGAGGGGGCCTAGCAGCGCCGCCAGGCTTCAGGTCATGCATGACAGAATTCACCGCCAGGAGGCGGCCGATGAGTCCAACAGGGCAGAGCACGACGGATGTGGGATTTCGTCACGCTCTCCGATCAGTTCGACAGCATCGATCTCCTGGGCAGCATCGGGGAGAGCAGCTGGGGCCCAAAGCCCGCAGCACGGCAGTGGGGTCCTCCACTACGATGCTCGACCTACCCACCACCAGAGGCTTGAAAGCACGGCGGGCCCTGGGGGTAATTGCGACAGCCGTCTTGTAACAAATAGACCAGCGGAGATTCCGACAATCTCACGCGCCAGATCAGGTACTCCCAGGAGTCCAGGGTCCCGAGGGGCCACGACTCCAAACAGATGTGCTACCGCAACGGGCATTGGCAGTGGGATGGCCACTCCCAATCGCAGCAGCCAGCATCAACAGCGGTATCAGTCACCTGGGTCTCGAGGGGCCAACGTGACACCACCACGGCCGACACGAGGGCCGCCCGCCGCGTCTCGAGGGCCGCTAGGCGGCAACCAAGGAGGCACACTACCAGGGATGAGTGATGCATCCGCCAATCTGTCAGCACTCCAGGTCACAAGCCACCAAGATGGCTGCAAGGATGCGTTACCGGCTGCCCTTGCACTCAGTGTGTCCCCCTCCGCCATCCGAGTCCACGAGATCGAGAACGTGGAAAGGACCTTTCTCGACGGTCAAAAATCGGCTGGCAGCGAGGCAGAGGATGGCATGGAGCAGTGCTACGAGAACTGGAGGCAAGCGTGCGCAGTCGCAGCCTTCCGATCAGCCCAGCGGAGTGCACGCCGCGCACGGCGCGCTGCGGAGAGCCACAGTCGTCGGGACAACAGCAGCAGCCACAACAAGTACCATGCCCTGGCGGTGGATCCAAACCCGTCGGACTCAGCAGCTCAACCAGCAGCATCAGTGGCCCCAGTCCTGACGGACCCAAGCAGCTCACCACGGTCCAGCAGGTGGAAGCCAACGCTCCCCTCGGCATCAGCGCGCTCCCACCACGGCACGGGTGCTACCAACCGCCCAGACGCCCTGGATGGCGAACCTCATCGTCTACGTGACAGCATGCTCCACGCCCAATCACGCGAGCCCCTGTTCAGTCAGGCCGCGCGGGCTGGATCGGACAACTTGAACTACGATGAGGGGAGCCAAATGCCATCACTACCACCCGTGAAGCGGAGTGCGCCTCAGGCTGGAGCCATATCACTAGCCCCACCAACACGTTCTCCGACACCACGGCCACCTCCAGCACACATAACCACCACACCAGGTCCCATTCTACAGGGCATGGGGCTGGCGCCAGGCGACGACATCGAGTACTCCCCCGAGTACGTCAATGCAGAGAGGGCCAGGCGTGGCCGAAGGCGACGGCAGATCCCCACCACGACAGCACGAGAAAGAGGCCAAGCGACAGTGCTGCCAGTTCTCAGCCAAGACCCAGTAGCCGAGACCCTTCGCGGCCGAGGCCGCGTCAACGTCTGCGACGACGTCGACACTACGACCCTGCACAGCATGGCAAGGATGGCGCTGGAGATGTGCCCATCACGCGAGCTGCCGACCAGGCGGACACACATCTACACGGACGGCAGCTACAACGGCATCCCACATACAGCCGCCTGGGCAGTTGTCATTGTCGACGAGTACGACGACGGGCGCAACTTACGAGGCCCGTTCGGCTTTCGGGGTTTCATTGCTGGCAAGGTCACCGAAACCCTAGACGACATGGCAAACAACGAGAAGGTGACGGCATACACAGCTGAGCTCACGGCAGTACTCTGGGCACTGATGTGGGCCCTTGGTCAAGACACCGACGCGCCCATCGAGATCACGCCTGACGCCCTCAACGTCATCAACCTGGCCAAAGGCGAAGCCCAATGCCACGTTCATCCGAGGTTGGGGGCCGTCATTCGCACACTTGCAGGCCTCCTCCAACAAGCCCGACCTACCCAGTGGCACCATATTAACTCGCACATCGGGCACCCTTGGAACGAGCTCGCAGATGGGATAGCAGATCAAGCCTCGGCCAGCGACCTGATGGACCCGAACATTACAGCTGTACAGGCGATCGCCCACAACAAGTTCCTTTCCTGGGAATGGCTGCGATCAGAGCCAGATGCGGTCAAGGCCGCATACCCGCCCCTGCGGAACAAAGACTTCATCATCGAAGCCACCCAGCCGCAGGCAGCCCCAGGAGCGATCCAGAGGCCCATCAGCACCACCACCATCAAGGCCGACCTCAACGTGAATTTGTGCACCTACAACTGCAGATCACTCAAGGCCACCGTTAGCTTCAAGTCGGGCAAAGGCAAGGCGGCCGGCAAAAGCAAGCAGAGCCTCTCCAAGGTCACGCACCTAGCAGCACAGTTTGCTGACATGGGCCTGCACGTCGTCGCCCTGCAGGAGACGCAGAGCGAAGGAGACGTCCGCAATGTAGGTGAATACGTTTGCTACTCATCAGGCCACACGCAGCAGAACAGAGGATGCGACATCTGGCTCAACGTCTCCCAACCAATCGGCGCGAGTGGGGCAGCGAAGTACCTAAGTGCCAAAGACACCCTCGTCCTCCACCAGCACGACAGGCTCTTGATCATCAAGACCCGCGTTGCAGGCACAGATATGGTTATCGCATCCGCATACGCACCCCACGAAGACTCCCACGCGGCGGAGAAGAGAGAATTCTGGGAGTCTGCTCAGCGATTGTCCGACAAGTACCGAGTGGACATCTTCATGGGGGACCTGAACGGGCGTCTTGGCGACTACGAGTCCCCAGGAGTTGGCACCAGTGGGTACCCAGAAGCGACCAACGGCAATGGCAAGCACATCATCAGCTTCGCTGCCGACACCAACATGGAGGTCATCAACACCACGAGGGATCCAGGCAACAACTCATATACGCACGTCGGATCGAAGGGGCAGCACCACAGGATAGACTACATCCTGCTGAGCTCCTCGATCGCCCCGTACGTCGCGAGCTGCAGCACGGAGCCAGGTCTGGACCGAGGCACAGCTGCACAAGACCACATACCAGTACTAGCCACCCTCAAGTGGGCCGTCTGCAAGACCACCAAGGCCTCAGGACCGAGGCCCGACCTGACCAACTTGAACAATGACGTCGCCAAGGCCAGCTTCAAGGAGATTCTCAAGCAGGCCCCGATCATCCCCTGGGAGGTGGACGTCAACACCCACTGCGAGGAGGCCATCAGGGTCGTCAACGACGCGGCCATCCAGGCCTTCGGCAAGGCCTCCAAGGCAACGAGGAAGCCCTACGTCACCAAGACTACCATGGGCCTGATCCGAGCCAGGCGCCTCACACTCCGAGTCCACCGTGCAGTGCTCAGAGGAGAAGCCCACGACGACCGACCTGGACGACTAGTAGCCCACGCCCATTCTCTTCGTGCAGGCGAAGTAGGGGACTCACTCTCCCTTTGGAGCAGAGAGCGTGGCGATGACGATGGCACCATCCACGACATCCACCACTACGCGCACCTCCTCCTGAACTGGACAATCTCGCCCATGGTCTACGCCATGGCCATCCTTTCCTTCCTCGCCAGGTCTGGGCCCATAGTTGCCGCGGCCGTCGAGAAGGACCGAAGCGCATTCCTCAGCCGGCTTGCCTCGACAGCGTCCTCCGCCTCCGCTGCGAACGACGCTGCGGTCCAGTGGAAGGCTTACCGAGACCTACTAAGGTATGGAGGGAGGAAGGCGAAATTCCCAGCAGGAAAGCCTATGCGGCTCGACAAGGATGGAGAGGTGATCCACAACTCCCAGGAAATGGCGGACCAGGAGCTTAACCATTTCGCGAAGATACAGGCGGGCAAGATCGTGACAGCGGATGATCTTGCTAACAAGTACAATCACGACAGCAAGATCAGGCCCTTCGACGGCATGCTGGATCTCTCCATGGTGATGCCCCTGGCCGTCTGCCAGGCCCAGTTCGCTGCGGCCAAGGCTGGGACGCAAGGAGGCCCCGACGGGCTCACGAACGCTGTCCTCAGGGCGGCCCCCACAGAGGCAGCGAGGCTACTGCGCCCCCTCTTCACCAAGGTGGCGACCACCGTGAGAGAGCCGCTGAGCTTCAAGGGTGGAGACCTGGTCGCAATTCCCAAAGGAAAAGGCGACCCAAGGTACCTCCAAGCCTACCGCGAGATCCTCTTAAACAACGTCCTGGGCAAGCACCACCACAAATACCTAAGGACCATGCTCAACACTACCCTCGCCATAGCGCTGGAGGACATCCAGGTTGGCGGCCGGCCCAAGCGAGGGGCGGACATGGCGGTCCTCGCAGCGCGCCTCTTCACAGAGAGAAGTCAGGCCCAAGGGAAGTGCTCCATGATAAGCTGCTACGACTTAAAGGAGGCCTTCTATTCGGTTGTAGTCCAGCTGGTTCATGGCATCCCAGGAGAAGAGGACGAAGTCCGGGAGGTGCTAGAGAACCTCGAGGTTCCCCTGTGGGCCCAGCCGCAGCTGGAGCACCTCATGGCCAACCCAGGGATACTCGACACAGTGTTGGACGGCTCCCACTTGGCTGCCCTCATTGCAGAAGGATATCGCAACAGGTGGACATCACACAGGTTCTCCCAGAACCTTATGGCGCCGCACAAGGGCACGAGGCCTGGCGTGCCCCTGGCCGACGCGGACTTCAATCTGCTATTCGGCCGAGTCCACCGCATGATTGACAGCTACCTTGCGCAGCGAGGGCTACGACCTCAGGGCAAGCCTCTTGACAGCAGCTTCGCATGCGACACCGATCCCACAGATGGGCCACTCCAGGAGCATGAGCCACATGGCCTATCGTTTGTCGACGACCTAACGGGCATGCACGTGTTCACCAGCCCCGACCACATTCAGCATGAGGCCACCGGGTTCTGCGAAGCCGTCTACTGCGCCGCCAGCACCTTCGGCCTCCAGCTGCAACTCACCAAGACCAAGGTGATGATCGACTTCAGTGGGCCTGGGAGCCGGCAAGCGCGGGCCAGTTTCTACTCCGAGGGAGTGCCGAGGATCGAGGTCCCCCTTGCAGAGAGTTACGTCGAGGTGGTTCGTCACCACAAGCTCCTCGGGACCTACGTGACCGACAATGCATCCCCTGGGGTGGATGTCGCAGTGAAGGTAGCCACTGCAGCGACATCCACGAGGCCTCTCCATCGCGAAGTCCACCGGCGATCAGAGCTGGCCATCAAAGACAAGGCCTACTTAGCCGACAGTGTGGTGCTATCCCAGCTACTATACAATGCGTCTACCTGGCCCGAACTCACCGCAGGCCAGGCCAGGAATTTCAACAACCAGTATATCGTCAACTACGCTGCCGCGCAAAGGATCACTTGGAAAGTACGACAGAAAAAGGAGGTAACGAACACCCAGATTCTCGAAGGGGTCGACAAGCTGCCCCCAGAGATAGTCCTGCGACTTGAGAGGCTACGACTATTTGGCAGATGCCTCAACTGGGGACCCCTGCACCTCCGCCGGCTACTTAGCCAAGCATGGGATGGTAGTTACGGCTGGGTGGCACTGCTCCGCCGCGACCTAGACTGGGTCCGCGACCACACAGGACCTGACGAGCGTGGTGGAGCATACACGCTCGAGGACTGGAAGGACTGGGCCAGGAACGACTACCAAAGCTACCTCAGCGCAGTAAAGAAAGCTTGCCAACGTGGCAAAGCTCGCCAGTACGATCACGACTACCAAGCTCGATGGCGGCTTCGACTCCAACGGTGGACCAACACGGAAGCCATCTCGCCCTTCCCAGACCAGCACTTCGAGCATCAGCGCAAGTACCTATGCTACCACTGCGGACGTACCGAAGCCAGTGCAGCAGTGCTACGAGCACACATCACCAAGGACCACACCTCGTCGGGTCATCCTATCTCGTGGGCAACTGGTTCGGTCTGCTACGGATGCGGCATGGATTACCATACTACAAACAGGCTGGTCAAACACTTGCTGAGAGTGCGCAGGTGCGCTCGACATTGGAGAAAGACGCGTCCAGCAATCCTAAGTAGAGCCGAGCTGCAGCACAACCAGCAAATTGTCCGCGACCAGCAGCAGGCGAACCGAAGGGCGGGCAGGCCCATCGACTGGGCAGAGAAGCCTGCAGTCCCTGCTCGTCCTCCAGAAATACATACGGACGAGGACAGCGACGACAGCAACGGCGGCCACTACGAGAGCCTAGAGCTCCCCTTCATCGAGGAGCCGCCACCGCCGCCAGCTGCTGTACCGAGGCCCAGACCAGCTCGGACGCTATACGTGCTGCATCTATTCAGCGGCCGTCGCCGAGAGGGAGATGTTCAGGACTGGTTCGACCGCCTCAGCAGTCGGGCTGCTTGCGACATACACATGCTCAGCCTGGACATCGCCAACGACCCGACCTTCGGCGACCTGACATCAGAAGTCGCAGTCAGCAAGTGGCGAGACATGGCACAAGCAGGAAGAATTGCAGGAGTCATCGGCGGACCGCCGTGCGAGACCTGGAGCCGAGCGCGCCACTTGCCCCCCAATGACTGCAGGGGTCGGCCACCAAGACCCCTAAGGAGCAGCAACAGCCTGTGGGGCCTTCGCTACCTTTCCCGCCCAGAGATGGAGCAAGTAGCGACAGGCAACCGCCTATGCAGGACACAGCTGGAGCTCATGTACATGTGCCTCAACCTGGGAGTCCCAGGCATGCTCGAGCACCCGTCCGAGCCCACCGAGGAGCACTTCGCCAGCTCCTGGAAGCTTCCCGAGACGCGCCACCTCCTGAACCAGCAGGGAGTCGAGCTGATCACCTTCGACCAGTGCACCTGTGGAGCGCGTTCGAGGAAGTCCACAAGCCTGATGGCGGTATCCCTACCAACCCTCCGAGCAGAAATCAATAGACTGCCTGGAAGCGGAAGGTGCTTTCACACGGCCTCCTACCACGCGGAGCTGGCAGGCATCAACGACGACGGCCAGTGGCGCACCGCGGCGGCCAAGGAGTACCCGAACAGGATGTGCCAGGCCATCGCGACCGCACTGGCGAAGCAGATAAGGTGGCGCTTTGGCGAGTCGCCTAACGACGTCCAGGGGTGGCACATCGACGATGACGTGGCCCACTTTTTCCAGCCGCTCGACCGCTACAAGACCAGGGAGATGGGTCAGGACTACCATCGGGGCCAAGCGAGGCGGAGTGGCTCACCGACCTGGTTGGAAGAGGCAAGGGAGTGGGCCCGGCAGGACCGACCCGGCAAGGCAATCGGCAGGGCCACCACCTCGACAGGAGCTGTTCGGGCACAGGCTGACAACGCGGATCGAGTCGATGCGCCCTGACGACAAGTACAAAAGAATCAGAACGCAAGTCCTGAGGAAGCCCCGAGTGCGTGGGAACACCTCAGGCTACGTCGTCAAGTTTTGCACAAGGCATCAGGACGCAAGTCCTGGGGAAGCCCCGAATGCGAGGGAACACCCCAGGCACACGTCGTCACGTTTCGCACTTGACGGACACGGCCGCCGTTCAGTCAGGGCTCAGAGGTACCAGCCAGATTACCCCAACTGCACCAAGCACGAGTCAACGCTGCCCTGGTGAGGCAAGGATCAAACTTCGAGACGGGCTCGAAGGGCGGGGGGGCAGGACGAGGACTGCCCGCGCCTACCAGGGGGGATGGTGAGGGGCAGGGGGGGGGCAGGACGAGTACTGCCCGCGCCCCCGCGGTCCGCCCTAGCTCGCCCCCCCCACCATTCCCATGGCGGAGACGGAGCTCCCGAGCGCCCAAGGGCGAAGCATAGGGCAGCGTTGATCTTCCTCATCGACAGCAAGAGTCACTTGGCCTGGGGTTCGCCCCCCACCGAGGGCACCGTGACCCCTAGCCATAGCGGGACGAGGTAGGGCCGCCACGAACCCTACTTGAAGTCGGTGCATGGAGGCCTGAGTGCGCCCACAATCTATTCTACCTACCAGCAACAAGCCGGCCCCCATCGACCCTAACCAGCACGACAATTACCTCACGGCTGAGACGAGTACCAGAGCCTGAGCCCAACACAGTCAAACAGTGCTACTCGACCAAGGCGACCGAGCCAAGTACAAAGAGCCTACCATCATCGAGGCAGACGACCACTGGCACACCGAGGAGGCAGACCGCGACGCGGAGCTCCTCGCGCTGGGCCAGAGGGAGCAAATTGCGGAGGCCGACGGCATCGCGGAGCTCCTCGCGCTGGGGGCCAGATGGCGGAGGCCGACGGCATCACGGAGCTCCTCGCGCTGGGGGCCAGACGGTGGAGGCCGACGGCATCGCGGAGCTCCGCGCGCTGGGCCAGCTGGCGGACAGCTGGGAGGCCAGGCGCGGATGCCCCCGCAGGCCTGCGGCAACGCAGAGCTCCTGGCGCTGGACCAGCAGGTGCACACCGGCGGACGCACGCGCGACGCGGAGCACCTCGCGCTGGGCCAGAGGGAGCGCATCGCGGAGGCCAGGCGCGGGCGGGGTCGCCGCCTTCGACGCGGCCTGAGGGCCCCGCCGTCCCCGACTTGGCGGACGAGCTCAGCTAGGCCCACCGAGGCGGGTGGGCCCTCGCCGAGCCGAAGGCCAGGGCCCCGCGGGCCCTCGGCCCCTCGGGCCCTTCGCCGACCGGTGTTGGGCCCAACGGGCCCGTCGTCTTTTTCGCTTCCCCTTTCCTCCGGGCCTATCACATTCCAGGACAATGAAACGGGCCTTCCTCACCCCCCTCTGTCGGCGGCCAACGGCCGCCGCGCTGCGCTTCAGGGCAGTGACCCTTACGGCGCGTCAAATAGCGGAAATAGCGGAGGAGGAGGAGGAGGAGGAGGAGGAGGAGGAGCGGCGGCGCACCAGTATTTCTCTGTCCCCAACTCCGTGCCCAGAGGCCGCGCGCCGAGGTCTGGGGCCGGTGTCGCGATTTTTCGCGACGCGGGCCCCCTGAGACCGACTACACGTCCTTCGCCTACTCTTCCTGCTCCTCCTCCTCCTCGTCGTCGTCGTCCTCCTCCTCCTCCTTCTACTCTTCCTGCTCCTCCTCCTCCTCTTTCTCCTCGTCCTCCTCCTCGTCGTCCTCCTCCTCCTCCTCCTCCTCCTCCGCCGGATTGACCTCTGGTGCGGGCCCAGTGGGCCTCCTCGAGCGCCGAATGCGATGCGATAGCAGTGGCCTGCGCGCTTGCGTTTGGTTCCCTGGCGCCACCCAAAGGCAGTGCATCAAAGGTCACTCTTTACGTGCAGCCGATTGAGGTCCCGACCCCGTCCTCAGGGCCGACTTCATGATTTTTCACAACGCGGACCCCCTGTCGGCGGCGAGCGAGGGGGGGAAGTGAGAAGGAGAGGGCCTTCTCAGAAGTCGGCGGGACTCCTCAGAAGCCCTCGCGCCTTCCGAGGAGTTTTCTCTGAGTCTTCGGGGAAGGCTCAGACAATTCTTCAGAAGGCCGGGGGACTTCCGAGCCTTCCGAGGAGGCCCTCTCCTCCTCACCTTCCCCCCGGGCCCGCCGCCGACCCCGAGGTCCCGAGCCCGTCTCCAGGGCCGCCTTTCCTCCTGGATCGGTTCGTGGCGGCCTCGGAGCGCGGCGGGGGCTCCCGGAGGCCGAAGGCGGCTCATAGCTTCCCGTCGTGAGCAACGTCGAGACGCGAGCATGTCTGGGTGGCGCTCCTCGTCGGATCTCGGGCGCCTCGGCAGCCCCCGAGATCCTGGCATCGCATCTTTTTCGAGCCGGGCCTTCTCTCCGGGTCTCGGGCCCCAGGGCCTCCACGCAATGTCGATCCGCCTCAAAAAATGAAGAAGAGGGATGGGGTATGGGGCTCTGGTCATGATTTTTTCGAGTCGTCGGATCTCAGGGGCGAGGACGACCGAGCACCCTTCTCTTGCCAGCGCGCCACGGGCGTAGAGGGCTTCTCCTCGTCACCGAACGCCTGGAAGAAGACCTCGAACGCCTTCTTCTCCTCCTCCTCCACCTCCTCCTCCTCGTCGTCGATGCCGTCGCCGCTGCGTCGCCTCCGCCGCGCGCCGTGGCCCCTGCTGCCGCCGCTCGTGCCGATGACGACGCCGACTTCGTCGCCGCCGCCGCCGTTGTCATCGCCGCCGCCGCCGTCGTCGTCGTCGTCGTCGTCGCCGTCGCCGCCGCCGCTGTCGTCGTCGTCGTCGTCGTCGCCGCCGCCGTCGTCGTCGTCGTCGTCGTCGTCGTCGTCGTCGTCGTCGTCGTCGTCGTCGCCCTCGTCGTCGTCGTCGTCGTCGTCGTCGTCGTCGTCGTCGTCGGAGGCGAAGCGCTGCCAGCCACCGGCGGCCCGCATGCCCTCGCGCTGGTGCTGCCCGGGCCGCGCGCGCCCGGGGCCGCGGAGGGGCTGCTGGTGACGTGCGAGGCGGAGGGTCCGGGCCTCGGCCGTGCGGCCCCGCCCTGGGCCACCAGGGCGAGGAGGAGGAGGAGGAGGAGGAGGAGGAGGAGGAGGAGGAGGAGGAGGAGGCGGAGAGGAGGAGGGGGAGGAGGAGGAGGAGGAGGAGGAGAGGAGGAGGAGGCGGAGGAGGAGGAGGAGGAGGGAGGAGGAGGAGGAGGGGAGGGGGGGAGGAGGAGGAGGAGGCGTGGGAGGGGGAGCGGGGAAGGGAATCAGCTGGTGCGGATGATGATGGTGATGATGATGCTGCTGCTGATGATGATGATTCAGATGATGGTGATGGTGATGATGATGATGATGATGATGCTGTTGCTGATGCTGCGATGATGATGCTGATGACGATGATGATGCTGATGATGATGCTGATGATGGTGATGGTGATGGTGATGGTGATGCTGAGGGTGGTGGTGATGGTGATGGTGATGGTGATGGTGAGGGTTGTAATGATGATGCTGATGATGACTAATTATGCCGCTGCTGCTGATGATGATGGTGGGGATGATGGTGATGGTGATGATGATGCTGCTGCTGCTGATGATGATTCTGATGATGCTGAATCTGATTATGATGTGTATATGCTGATGATGTCAACGCCGACGATGATGATGATGGTGATGATGATGGTGATGATGATGGTGATGCTGACGCAGATGATGACGATGCTGCTGATGATGATGCTGTTGCTGATGCTGATGCTGCTCATGATGATGCTGCTCATGATGATGATGACTACTATGATGATCATGATGCTGCTGATGATTCTGATGATGAGGATGATTATGATGATGACGATGCAGCTGCAGATGACGACGATGACGAAGTTGATGATGACGCTGCAGCTGCAGATGACGACGATGATGGTGATGATGACGATGCTGATGCTGTTGATGGCGACGATGATCATCATGATGGTCGATAATGGCGATGGTAATGATGATTTCGGTAATGATTCTGCTACTGATGATGACGATGATGATAACGATGATGATGATTATGATGGTGATGATGATGCTGATGCTGATGCTGCTGCTGCTGATGATGATGCGGATGGTATCGTTGATGATGCTGATGATGATGCTGCTGCTGATGCTGATGATGATGATGATGATGATTGTGATGCTGAGGATGATGCTGATTATGAGGATGTTCTTGATGGCGATGATGACGATGGTTGCGACGATGATGATGATGATGATGATGATGATGATGATGATGATGATGATGATGATGATGATGATGATGACGATGCTGATGATGACGACGATGCTGATGCTGATGCTGATGCTGATGCTGCTGCTGCTGCTGCTGCTGCTGCTGATGATGATGATGATGATGATGATGGTGATGATGATGATGATGATGATGATGATGATGATGATGATGATGATGATGATGATGATGATGATGATGATGATGATGATGATGATGATGATGATGATGATGATGATGATGATGATGATGATGATGATACTGATGCTGCTGCTGATAATGACGATGATGATGCTGATTACGATTATTGCAGGGGTTTGGCCAAGAGGAGGATCGTGGGGAGGCGGGGGGCGCAGGTTGAGGTCTGAGCCATCAGGAGACCATGAATGAGGACGGTATTGGAATACCAGACAGGGAGGAGGAGGAGGAGGAGGAGGAGGAGGAGGAGGAGGAGGAGGAGGAGGAGGAGGAGGAGGAGGAGGTGGAGGAGGTCCGTAGCCATTTTGGCTCAAGGCCAAACGTTGTGAAGCGCTATAGACGCCCGAAAACCAGCGATTAGCATTGCGGCCTCTCCGTAGGCCTCTGTCGAGTGCAATTCCGATCCTCAGGGGATCGCCTGATCTCCCTCCTGCAGGTCTCGTGTGGGCGCCCACTACGGCCGCCTGAGGCCCCGCCCGCCCGCGCCGTGTCTGCCCAATTCGTGCTTTGCGCGCCCCGCCTAGCTCTTAACCAGAAGAGGCCCGCTCTCGACCCGCAGACCAAAAAGTGGGCGCCCACTACCAGCGTAGTCGGGCGACGATGGCCCGCCTCGGAGGATCGAACGCAGAGCAGGAAACACTCTTTCGGGCACTCGAGGACGCGCCCACCTTCCCGTCGCAGGAACCCGCCCGCCTACCCGTCCGAGGCGGTGGACCCGAGGCGCCAGGCGGCTCAGGCACACCAGCATGTCCGCGGCGAGGCGTGTCGAGTGCCAATGACGATTGTAGGCGCTTTCCTGGTGATGATGCAGATCCTCCTCGTGCGAACGGTGATGCCGACATCCGCAACTATGATGACGACACCAGAGATTCCATCATGACTTCGATTCGAAAGAGACATAACTCAGTGGGAGAGATGGCGACCTCAGTGCACCCCTCTTGTACCAACCTCAGCAGGCAGGTCGAGTCCCGATTGTCAGCAGTGGAAAAAAGGCAGCGCTCCGCAGAAGACCACATCAAAGCACTGGGAAAGAATGTTGAGCGATTGGAACGTGTTCTTGGCATCATGAAAGCAGAGACCCCTCAGACGCCTACCATTGAGGACAGCGCTTTCGACCGCGAGACGGACCCTACCATATTGGTGCTCCGATTCAAGTCTCTCATTCCGAAGCAGGAGATGCAGAACGCAGTTGTGCAGCCAATCCTTCAGAAAACCAAAATGGAGATGTCTGAGGCGGTGCTCGAAGGAGACCCCGCCGCCAAGCGCTTCACTCTCAGGATCAA
This sequence comes from Prorocentrum cordatum, assembly GCA_963575745.1. Taxonomy (NCBI): domain Eukaryota; class Dinophyceae; order Prorocentrales; family Prorocentraceae; genus Prorocentrum; species Prorocentrum cordatum. Next base: position 21,466 of record CAUYUJ010016636.1, read on the forward strand.
CGGGTCGACTGCGTACGCGTCGAGGGAGATCAGCCAGATTCTGGGCAGTTTCCAGATCGGCTCGAACAATTGGCAGAGATGTCAAGCTCCCGACATTTCAGCGAACATGGCCGAAGTCTTTGTCTCCCAGGACAAATCGCCGATGCAAGTTCAGAGGGACATTTTATCCAAGAAGGTCAAATCAGTGTTGGTTTCGTTGTATGCGAGCCACCATTTCCATGCCAACAAGCAGCGCGGACAGATTTCCACCCAATGGAAACCGGCCATCAGGACCACCCCGCAGGCAGGCCTCGACTCCGAGCCGATCATCGAGTTTGCCGAGAGCAACCTCGTCGCCTTCGGCTTCAAGAGGGGGGAGATCCACGCTCGCCTCAGTCTGCTCGCCCCACGTGCAGAACCTGTCCGGTGGCGAGTTAAACCCTCTGTTCGCTGCCTGGTCCGGCCGCGCTTCCTCTCCTACTCCGATTTCTGTGGGTTCGTGGAATGGGCGCGCCTCATTCCACTGCAAGTTTAGAACTCGGACTCGGAAAAATTAATTACCTCAAGGAACTCCTAGGGAGAGGCTCGACTCTCGGGATCCAGGAGCCCCACGAGGCCGAGGCGGAGCTCAGAGACCTTCTCTACCACATCGACCTGCCCGTGCAGGCCTTTTTCTCGTTCTCGCCGCCCTCGCAGTCAGCGTCGGGAGGGGTGATCACCTTCCTGCCCGATTTTGACATCGCGCACGCTGGGTGCGACAGGCCGCAGGCAGAGCAGGGAGAGTTGGTCCAGGGCCGTGCGAAGAATGTTCGAGTTTTGCTTCCTAACGGAGTTTTGATATCGCATTTCAACGTTCATAACCGCGGACTGTCGGTACCTCAGCGCGACTTCATCCTAGAGGCTTTCGCCGCCGACCTCCACTTGGCCTCCTCGGACCCAGTGAAGACCTTCATCGTCGTAGGTGGCGACTTCAACTTTTCGGATGAGGCCCCTGTGCTGTTGGGTATTTATTCCCCTAGAGCCCCTGCTGTGGTCTCCCCGACACGATCTGGAGGCAAATGGCAAAGTGTCGTAAGGAACATGGTCGAGATCCAAATCCAAAGATACACGCATCACTGCATTACACAGGGGACTCTTGGGAAGCTGGATCGGCTTTTCGTCTCGGCACCAGGCTGGTCTATAACTCGCCTGTGTACCAGTGGCATCATCCACGGCTCGAGTCGGGCGCAGATCTTCGGCCATGCTGCTATCGGTGCTACTTTTTCTGCCCGCCAGCCGAAGGCCGCCATGGATAGAGGCATCCACTGAGATATCTTCCGCCGCCCCGAGTATCAGACGTCCCTCTCCAGCGCTCTCGACAAGGTGGGTGATTCGGACCTGTTTCCCCCCCCCCCCCCTCAAATTCGCGTTTCACAAGGACCTCCTGCTCGAAGCCGCTCGGTACGCTAGGGATTCGATTCTACGCGGACGCCCCGAGGACCCCCTGTTCCGCTTCCTGGCTGTTCGGGCCATCGCTGCGCCCACTTCGCCGAGAAAATCAGGACTTCTCATTCGCGCGGCCGCCGGTTTCTGAGCGTGGGTGCGCTCGCCCGGACGGTCGTGATCAGCGACCCCGTGCTGTTTAGGGCCTATGCTGATGAGGCGCATGCTGCGATCTTCCGCGAGGCGCAGGCGGATGTCAGGAACAGGACAACCCAGAAGGTCTTTGCATCAAGCTCCGAAAACGTTTGACAAGTTTACAGATTCGGCCCCGCCTGTGGGCCCCCTTCGACAAAAAGCCCCCCTCCAAGGTATCCGAGACCCCGACGCAAGCTCTGGAAATCTTGCGGTCCATGCCGATATTGTTGGCATGCGCGCTAGCCTCGCCGAGTACTGGGGCCATTTTTTTTTTTTTTTTGTTGTTGTTTTTTGTTTGTTTGTTATTTTGTTGTTGTTTGTTGTTTCGTTTTTTTTTTTTTGTCTCCGAAGCGCGAGGTCGACAGCGCGGCCGCTGTCCAGTGCGCCTCGAGGTTTAAGCTAGATGTGGACTTGTTGGGCTTGCCGCCGCCAGAAGGGAGACACGTCCAACAATTTATGCAGATGGTTTCTCCGAGTGCCCCTGGACCTGATCAGTTCCCTTATGGTGCCTGGAAATTCCATCTCAAGGGGTCCACGATTCTATATGACGCGCCCTCCTGGACATTGGACGGCAAGCCTCTTTTAGTTGGTTGCAACGTGCTGATGGGGGCGTTCCTGGCGAAGAGCGACGACCCCGAGGACTCCGATGTTGTGATCCGCGAAGCCTCGAATACAAGACCCCTGGGCCTGCAAAGCGCGGACTGCAAAATCATGACATCGGTGTGCATCAAGGCCCTTGCGAGAAAGCTCCCAAGTTTCATTGCCAAGTCCCAGCGGGGCTTCATCCCGACGCGCAATTTCAGCCAACACATCATTTAATTCGACGCGCAGGCTTGCATTACGCCTATGCTCCCCGAAGTGCAGACTCGCATGTCCGCTTCGGTCTCTTTCGATTACGGGCAAGCGTTCCCGTTGATTGCTTAGCACTGGATCTTCCTGATGCTAGGGATGTTGAATCTGCCGCCGCCCCTCCTCGCCCCTCCGTAATATATACGACTCCGTCTTTTGTTGTGGTTAAGTGGGGCAAGTCTACATGTGCATGTATACGATCATGTCGGGCATAGCTCAAGGGTGTCCAGCCAGTGGGTGCTTGCACGCGATTGCCTCACACCCTTTTGTGGTCCACTTCGAGACTCTGATTGAGCGGCGCGGTCTTGGGCTGAGTAGATTATTTGCTGACGATGTAGGGAGTGTCGTACATAGCAGGAGGAGGAGGAGGAGGAGGAGGAGGAGGAGGAGGAGGAGGAGGAGGTGGAGGCGGGGGCGGAGGAGAAGGAGGAGGTGGAGGAGGAGAAGGAGGATGGAGCGGAAAAGTGGATGAGGAGGAAGGAGGAAGTAGATGGATAAGGTGGAGGAGAGAGAGGAGGACGACGCCGATGATTCGATGGTGACGGTGATGCTGCTGATGATGATGAGGGCGAGGAGGAGGAGGAGGAGGAGGAGGAGGAGGAGGAAGAGGAGGTCGAGGAGGAGGAAGAGGAGGAGGAGGAGGAGGATGAGGAGGTGGAGGAGTATGGGGAGGATGTTGATGAAGATGAAGAGGATCAGGAGGATAAGGAGGATGAGGGTGATTACGATGACGATGATTGCATCGATGCCGATGCTGATGCTATTGATGTTGTTGTTGATGATGGTGGTGATGAGGATGGTGACGATGGTGGTGAGAAGGAGGATGTCGAGGAAACTGAAGATAACCGAAGAGGTCCAGTGCGTGAGTAAGAGACAGAGGCATGGAATGATGAGGATGCCTGCCTCCTCCTCCTTAATTCTCCTGCTCCATCTTCTTATTCCTTGCACACGACGAATACGCGCGTCCACAGCGCCCACTCATGCACAACATGCTCACGTCCAATAGTAACGCGATGATGGCAACCCAGCGGCAAATGCGCACGGTGAGGAAAAGTCAGTTTCAGCATCAACTACTTTCGAACGAAAGGAGACTGGAATGCGCAAACATATTTATTTTCTGCCCGTTGCCGTGCCAATGTGGGGGCCCGAGTGGGCCCTCTTCGGGGTCTCTTGAGGCTGTTTTCAGGCCGTCTCGGGGGCCTCCTGGGCCGCCTTGGGGCCCCCTAGGGCGTTCTTGGGTTCTCTGGCCAATCTAAGGGGCCTCTTGGGGTTGCTCACGGGTGGTCTGGGGGCATTGTTGGGATGTGTTGGGGCCCTCTTGTGCTGTCTGAAGCCCCTCTGGGGACCCTCTTGGAGCGTCTTGGGGCCGTCTTGGGCCGGCCGTCCTGGGCTCGTCTTGGGACCCTCTTGGGCGCCATCTTGGAGCGATCACGGGGCCTCTTCGGCCGTCTCGAGCGCTCTGGAGACGTATGCGAAAATGGCACCGACACCTAAGAAGATATGATTTTTGCCTCCCGGGGCTTCGGGCTCCCTTGGGCCATCTAGGGAGCCGTCGAGTGGCCATCTTGGGCCCATCTTTGGCCATCTGGGGCTCATCGTGGCCATCCTCGGGCGCTCGTCGGGCCCTCCTGAGGCCTCTTGGGCCGTCTTGGGGCCATCTGGGGCCGTCTTGGGCCCTCCTGGGGCGCTCCGGAACCAGCCTCCCCTGCCACGCCCGAAATGGTCCCGGATCCGTTTTCTATGAATGAGGAAACCGATTGTTTTAGCAGGCTCTTTCCGTTGTCTTTTTTTGCTAGCTCGATGGTTCACTGGCAATTAGCACCACACTGCTCGCGCTTCAGCTCACCTTGAGTCGAGCTCGCTTGGACGTGCTCCTGGGTGTTCTGGCCGCTGCACGCTCGCTGGGTTACAGTCCTTCCCACCCACCACTCCTTCCTGCACGTCAGTGATTGACGTTTCGTTCGCTGCGCTTTCGATTATGCTCGATCGCAATTAGCACTTCCATCTGCTGCCGCGCTGACTTAACAACTATGTGTGTATACCAACATTAGCATGTGTGTTATCTTATACTGTTATAGATGGTTATATACATACATTCGTGTATGCATGTGCGTCTATGTGCATTTTTGCAGTTCTACATCTGAACATGTGTTACCATATCTGAAAGAGCGTGTTCTACCGCTGCTGGCGGAAAACCGGGGGGGGTCACTACCAGTTCGAACCCCTCCCCCCCCCCCTCCGGAAAACCGGGCGGGGTCACTACCGGTTCGAACCCCTCCCCCCCCCCAGTTCATCATGAAAAGGGGGGGGGGTCACTACCGGTTCGACCCCTCCCCCCCCCCCACCTCGAACTCGAAAACCGGGGGGGGTCACTACCGGTTCGACCCCCCCCCCCCCCTCGAAAACCGAGGGGGGGTGCGGACAGTGGTGGGGACGGCGGTGGTGGGGACAGTGGCGAGGGGACAGCGGGACAGTGGTGGGGACAGTGGGACATTGGTGGGGACGGTAGTGGTGGGGACAATGGTGAGGACAATGGTGGGAACAGTGGGGACAGTGGGACAGTGGTGGGGACGGTGGTGATGGGGAGAGTGGTGTGGGGACAGTGGGAATTTGGTGGAAACAGTAGGACAGTGGAGGGTACAGTGGTGGTGGGGACAGTGGTGAAGGCGGTGGCGAGGACGGCGGTGGGACAATGGGACAGAGGTACAGTGGGGACAGTGGCGGGGACAGTGGGGACAGTGGTGGGAACAGTGGGACAGCTCAGTGGGACAGCGGAGGAGTCAGTGGGACAGTGGGGACAGTGGGGATAGTCGGGCAGTGGTTGGGGCCGTGGAGAAAGTTGGGAGAGTGGAGCCGTGGTGGGAACAGTGGTGGGGACAGTGGGGACAGTGCGACAGTGGTGGTGGCACTGGTGGGGACAGTAGGGGCGGTGGTGGAACCAGTGGGGACAGTGGTGGTGAGGACAGTGGTGCTGGGAACAACAGTGGGGGATGTGGTGAGGACGGTGGTAGGGACCGGGAGTCGTTTGCTGGCGGTGAGAGGGGGGGGGGGAGGGGTTCGAACCGGTTGTGACCCCCCCTCCGGTTTTCGAAGGGGGGGGGGGGGTCGAACCGGTAGTGACCCCCCCCCGGTTTTTTCGATTCGAGGGGGGGGGGGTAGGGGAGGGGGGGGGGGGGTTTGCCCCAGGGGGGGGAGGGGGGGGGGGGGCGGGGGGGGGAGGGGGGGTTTCCAGCATGTGGGGGGGGGGATGGGTAGTGGGGGGGGGAGGACTCCCGGGTTCCGGAGGAAAAAGGCAGCAATTTTCCACATTAAGGCGGCGGTGGATCACGCTCTCTCCCATATCTACATTTACGTACACTGCATGTATGTCTGTATATATATATATATATATGTTTATGCATCTGTAATATGTACTCGTGTATATATGTATATATGTAGGTATACATGTATGGATAGTAAATGTATATGTGTACCTATGTATGTATTCAAAGATGGAGCTCCTCGTCCAGTCACACATGTCCAATCTACATCCACCTTTATCTTCATACTGTCCCCTTCGTCGCACCGCCAGGCGTGTCGGTAGGGCGGGCCAGGCGTTTCGCTTGAGGACTCTTCCCATGCCCGACCCTGAAATTTGAATTTTCCAACAGTTACACAATCCCAGGGCGGCTGCTTTTCAAAACGTGGCTCTCGCCGTGGCGCCGAACATGTTTGTTGCAGTTCCTTCTCGGGATGGGGCGCTCCCCCCTCAGAGAAAGCATAACCATCAGGGTACATACGTGCAACAGCTTCGCGGATGGAGATACCTCGTTTTTAACGTGAGTTTCTGATTCGAGGCGCCGCTATTTTTTATGATCGTCGTTCTTACAGGTTGCAACGGTTAGAAAGTTGGTCGGGTGGTTCTTTTTAGCGCGGGGCGCTTTTTTTGTTCTCTCTCTCTCTCTCTCTCTCTTCTCTCTCTCTTTTAAAGCGAGGCTCTCGCGTGAATTGCACACCCATGGGGAACTCTCCTTGCGTGGGGACGCTTCTCATAGTGACAAGTAGTGCCTGCAGGGAGTTATCGAAAGTTTTTTTTGAGACGGGAGGGTATGCTTCAGCATCGCTGAAGCATTTTTACGCTGGTCCTCCTCCTTCCCTCCAGCTGGGCTTGGGAGGCTGCCTGGCTTCATTGACATTTGCCGTGCTGGCTCGGGGCTCGTGTTGTTTGTGTGTGAGTGGGTGTGTGGAATCTCCACCCAGACGCTAGGCTGCGGCCTCCGACGGGGAGCCACTCACCCGTGCGATGATCTACATCTTCAAGGGTTTCGGCGAGGTCTGCAAGCTGCTTTGCACCCCTGCAAGGTGGCAGGGCCCAGGGCTCCCAGATCTCCGACGATGTTTTTTTTTTTTTTTTTTTGTTTCCCCCCCCCCCCCCTTAGATCCAGGCGTTCTTCCTCGATTTCGGCCTCTGGTGGCCGTCTTCGGGCCCCAGGGTCGTAGAAAGCGAATCCGGGGCGAAAAACTACCCCAGGGGCCTTTTGGGCCCTGGGGGGCTCCGGGTCGTGCGCGCACAGCCTCGCAGAGGTACGGCAGGTTCGTGTTGCGCCGACGCCTGCAGTTTTCCCGCCGCGGGCGTTCAGGGTTGAGCGCCGCCAGAGACGTGGCAGCGGCCAGCATGGAGCGATCTGGCGATCGAAGTGCCGCAAGTCGGTCGAGGCTGGGCGGTCTGCGCGGTGCCAGAAACCAGCGCGCAGGTCGTCGTGGCACGACCCTGGTGTAATTCGGATAGGGTGTCATCATCATCTTCATCACCATCATCAGCACCATCATCATTGATGATGATGCTGCTGCTGATTATGGTGATGATGATAATGATGATGATGATGATGATGATGATGATGCTGCTGCTGCTGATGATGATGCTGATGCTGATGCTGATGCTGATGCTGATGCTGATGCTGATGCTGATGCTGATGCTGAACATGATATGGATGCTGATGAATGATGATATTATTAATGATGATAATGATGCTGATGCTGCTGATGATGAATGATGATGATGATGAGAATGATGATGATGATGATGAATGATGCTGATGATATTGAATGATGATATGATGATATGTGATGATGATGATGATGATTGATGATGATGATGATGATGATGTGATGATCGATATTCGAGCAAGTGGTTGTTCCTCTCCATCCTCCTCCTTCCTCCTCCTCCTCCTCTGTCTCCCTCGTCGTCCTCCTCCTCCTCCTCCTTTTCTTTCGTCTTCGTCGTGGCTGCCGCAGGCGGCAGCCACGACGTCCACGACGACGACGACGACGACGACGACGACGACGACGACGACGACGACGACGACGACGACGACGACGACGACGACGACGACGACGTCCACGACGACGTCCACGACGACGTCGACGACGACGACAGCGGCGGTGGCGGCGGTGGTGACGACGACGACATCGACCACGGCGACCTCTGCGATCGGTGTTTCGCCGAGGCGACGTGGAGGCTCCGTGCCTGGCGCTGAGCCGGCCATGCGCGATGCCGCCAGGCCTGGGCTGCTATGCCTCGTTGCCCCACGCCCGCCTCGGGAAAGGGAAGGGGGAGGGGAAGGGGCAGGATTACTGAGGGGGGAGGATGGAGGGGGGAGGAGGACAGAAGGGATGGGGAGTAGGAGCAGGAAGAGCGGGAGGGCCCTGGAGGCCCTCCCGTGGCCCTCCAGAGCCTCCGTGCCCCCACCAAGGCACCTCCGAGAGGATCGGAGCTTGCTCTGCGAACTGTGCCAGACCCCGAGATGCGACATCGCGAGAACATCGCGACGACGCAACAGATCATGGCAGGAGTCTCCGGAAGTCCCCAGCCCTTGCCCCCGGGCTGGCTTTTCATCCCGGACAGTGTTTTGACGGTCCTGTGTTTTTTTGTTTGAGGGAGGCTTCCTTTTCCAATTCCGTTTCCCCCTGGCCTTCGCAGAAGGCCTGCGTGCCACAGGCACGCCTGCCTCCCTTGCAGGGGCGCTGGGCCTCGCGGCGATGGCGATGGCGGAGTTCGTTCGTTCGTGCCAGGCGCTCGGCGAGGGCCCCCCCCCGGAAGCCGAAGAAGTGGTCCAGAACCGTCCTCGGGGGTGGCCCAGAGGGGGGTGATGACTCGGCGGGGTAGGTGGATCTCATGGCGTGGGCCATGATCTTTCCCCAGATCTCACTGGCGCCTCTTCTTGTTCCATTGCGTCCCTGGCCCTCCCCCCTGGGCCGCGCTCCTGCCGCTGGCCATGATTTGCCCCCCCCACCCCCCCCTTCTCCTGGCCCTCCCCCCTGGGCCGCGCTCATGCCGCCGGCCATGTCGGCCGCGACCCCCCCCCCCCCCCCCCGTGCCCTGGAGCGCCCTGCCCTCTTGGCCGCCCCCTCCCCCACCCGCCCCTCCTAACCCTCCTCATCCCCCTCCCCCCCCCCATCCCCCCCCTCCAGTCCGCCCCCTCCCTCTGGACGCCCACTCTTGGCCGCCCTGGCCGCCCCCACCTCTTGGACGCCCCCCTCCCCCCTCCTAGACGCCCCCCCCCCCCCTCCTGGACGCCCTCCTCTTGCGCGCCCCGACGTCCCCCAGCGCGGGCAGGTCGGGGGCGCGTCGCGGGTCCCGCGCGGCGAGGCCGGGCGCACGCTGCGCCTGTGCGCAGGCAGGGGCGCAGGGCCGAGCGTCGGCGGAGCCCCCGGCGGGCCGGGCGGCGCAAGCTCACCGCCGCGCGTCGGGGGCTGCGCCTCCTCCCTCCTCCTCCCTCCTCTCCTCACGTCCTCTCCCCTCCTCCTCCCTCCTCTCCTCCTCCATCCTCCTCCTCCTCCTCCCTCCTTCCGATCCTCCCTCCCTCCTCATATCCCTCCTCCTCCTCCTCCTCCTCCTCCTTCCTCCTCCCTCCTCCTTCCTCTTCCTCCTCGCTCCTCCTCCCTCCTCCTCTCCTCCTCTCCTCCTCCTCCTCCTCCTCCTCCTCCTCCTCCTCCGTGCCTCCTCCTCCCTCTCTCTCCGTCCCCTCCCTCCTCACCTTCCTCCCTCCTCCCTCCCTCCCTCCTCCTCCTCCTCCTCCTTCTCCTCCTCCTCCCTCCTCCTCTTCCTTCTCCTCCTCCTCCTCCTCCTTCGCCTCCTCCTCCTCCTCCTCACCCTCCTCCGCCTTCTCCCTCCCTCCCTTCCCTCCCCCCTCCCTACCTCCTCCTCCTCCTCCCTCCTCCTCCGCCTCCTCCTCCTCCTCCTCCTCCTCCTCCTCCTCCTCCTCCTTCTCCTCCTCCTCCCTCTTCCTCCTCCTTCCGGGCCGCGCCCGGGCAGACGAGGCCCTGCGGAGCGGTGTGCGCACAAGTGGCAGAGCGGCCCTGGGGGACAGGGTCGGGACTTCTGGGGGCCCCGTGCTGAAGACATCCAGGCGCCGCACGTCTGGGGCGGAGGATCCCCGAGCTCCAGGCGATGCAATCTCTCTTCACGCCGGGCGTTTCCGCCCAGTTTGGGGGCGCCGGGGCCATCGCAGATCGATGCAGCTCGACAAGACAAACTGCGCAGGAAGACGAGGCCCAGTGCTCTGGTCCTTGTCTTTCGCGGTGCTGCTGTTTTTTCGACACTGGTTCTCAGGGTATACTCAGGCCTTTGGCGTTTTTTTTTTGTTTTTTTTTTTTTGTTTGTTTTTTGATAAATCGCGGCGTCTTTCATCGATTTCGGCCTCTGGGGCCCGTGATCGGGCCCCAGGGCCGAAGCCATTTCAAAGGGGCCTGGGGCGGAAGCCTGGCCCAGGGGAAGGAACAACCCATGCCAGAGGATACCTTCAAGTCGGGCACGTCCCTGTACTGGGGGAGTATTCAAGACTAGTTTAAACAAGTCTGGGGTCGATTAATATTCGACATTTTCTTCATTTTTATAACTATTGTTGTTTTTTTCTTCCAAAACCCGCCGGCAGGAGGACATGCCCGACCTGAGGATACCTGTGCGCTCTCGTTCCCCCCTCGGGACTTTTTCATTTTTGGTCGCCACGGATCTGGGCGTGGCTCGCAGAGCCGAGGCAGCCAGGCTGTCGCCTGGCAGGTTTCGGGATCGGGGGGGAGGGGGCGCGCGGGTCCAGGCCTGCAAACTGTGGTCCGAGCAGACGGGGTCGGAGGAACGCGCCGTTGCGCCGCTGAATCGGCGATGCATCGGCGATGCCTCGGCTATCCTTCGATCCGGTCCACGGGCCTGGAGCCTGCTGGCTCTCGGCGATGTGCCGCCGCTCTCCTCAGAGATGTAGCGCCGTGATCTTTTGCAGCGTGGCTCTCCAGAGGTCTGGGCCGTGGTGTCTGCTGGGGGGAGGGGTCTGAGGTGGCCCAGCACTGGTTCCGGCCAGTAGAAGGGGTGGGTGGGTGGAGTGGGAAAGGCTGTTTTCTAGGTTTGAGAACTTTTCTGACCATTCTATTTTTTTCTCCTCCAAACTCCGTCTGTTGGAGGACATGCCTGACCTAACGGTATGTCTTGAGATTTTTCCTGGTCTTATTTAGCTCAGACCCCCCCGCCGCCCGCCTCCAGTCTGGAACCCTTCCGAGAAACCAGCTTGTCATTCGTTCTTTGGCTGTCCCGGGGCCTGGTGGGGCCCCCAGAGGCTGAACATGTAGGCATGTGTACATGTTTACGCATAGGTATGTATCGAAGATGCCTACGGCGAATCACCGGCGCCCCCTGACTTTCGGCTACGCCTATGTGGCTACACGTTTGGGCAAAGTTTGGCCACGCTTTTGGACCATGCGTCCCCCAGCCGTTGTGGAAGCACACGTGGGGGAGGAAGAGGAGGATCAAGAGATGGAGGGAAAAGGAGGATGAGAAGAAGGCTGAGGAGACCTCTTGCGAGCTTCTTGGGTCATTCTTGGGGCCTCGTGGGAGCTTCTTGGAGGCCTGTTGGAGGCCTCCTTGGGGGCCTCCTTGGGGGCCTCCTTGGGGGCCTCCTTGGGGGCCTTCGGGGGCTCCTTGGGGGGCTTCTTTGGTCGTCTTGCAGCGCTCCTGGCCTGCCGGAAGCCGTCGGACGCCGTCTTGGGAGCCTTTGGGCCGTCCCGGGGCACTCCTGGAGTCACGAACGAACAGCACACACCCATACCCATAGGGGGGTCGTTGGGAGGAGGACTGGCTATGGGTATGGGTGCGGGTTGTCGGACCCTGGGGAACGCTCCCCTTCGAGCGAGGACCCCCATTCGACAACACGCACCCATAGCCCTCTCCGACCCCCCTATGGGTATGGGTGTGTGTTGTTGGTTCGTCATGGAGCGCCTCAGGGCCGTCTTGACGGCCGTCTTGGGCGCCTTGGAGGCCTCGGGGCCGTCCTGGGGCCCGTGGGGAGCCGCCTCGGAGGCCTCGTCTGGAGCCCTCTGGGAGCCGTCTTGGGAGCCTCTTGGGCCGTCCTGGGGCCATCTTGGAGGCCTCGTTGGCGACCTTGGTGCAATCTCGGGAGCCTCTTGGGGCGTCCTGGGGCCATCTTGGAGGCCTCGTTACCGACCTTGGTGCAATCTTGGGAGCCTCTTGGGCCGTCCTGGGGCCATCTCGGAGGCCTCGTTGGCGACCTTGGTGCAATCTCGGGAGCCTCTTGGGACGTCTCGGGCAGTCGGAAGGCCGGAACACTGCAGATGCCCACATCCATCAACAGCCTAAGGAAAATCACTGCTATTTTGCTTCTTCGGGCCCTCATGGAGCACCTTCTGGAGGCCTCTGGAGCCGTCTTGGAGGCCTCTTGGGGGCCTCTTGGGTTGTCTTGGGCCGTCTTGGAGGCTTTTTGGGTGAACTTGGAGACATCTTGGACTCTCTTGGGCGGTCTTGGAGGCCCTCTTAGACCATCTTGAGCGAACTTGAGAACCATCTTGGCCGTCTTGGCGGCAAACTTGGGCCGTCTTGGAGCCATCTAGGCCAGGATTAACCTTTGCAGCCACCTCGAACGCAGCCTTCCGGGTTGCCGGCGGCATCGGCCGAAGCTCCAGGGGGAGTTCTAAAGCGAACAACCTCCAAACATCCAGCACGCCAGGCACCCCTGTGTCAAGCCAACAGGGGGCGGCGGATCAAATGGCCTTCAGCCAATCCCGCCACCGTGCCTGGTTTATGGGTATGAAGGCTATTGGATGTTCGTTGGGATTTTGTGGAAGGCCTCTCGGGGGCCTCTTGGAGGCGGTTTTGATGGGCCTCTTGGGGGCCTCTTGGGGGCCTCTTGGGGGCCTCTTGGGGGCCTCTTGGGGCCTCCTGGGCGCCTCTGGGGGTCTCCTGGGGGCCTCTTGGGGCGGAAAGCAAGGGTTTTCGGTTCGTGTTCCCTCTCTTGGGTCCCTGTTGGGGCTGTCTTGGGGCCCTCTTGGGCCGTCTTCGGCGCCTCTTCTGTCGTCTTGGGGCCCTGTTGGGCCGTTTTGGGGCGATCTTGAGGGCCTCCTGGGCCGTCTTGGAGCGTCGGGACCCTGAAAAGGCGAGACAGCCAAACAACTTCGAGGCTTGGCTTCGCGAAAGGGGGTAAGGGGGCGAAGGGTCGCTCGAGTGACAAGGGAAAATATCCTACCAAAGGTCCGCGTACCTGAGGCCTGCCGTGCCTGCGGGGTGTTGCATGCATCGGGCATATGCTGGCAGGGTCCGTGCGGCAGCTGGCCGAGTGTGGTTCGCATCTTTGAAGCAGAGGACGTCGGCTTCGCAGGATAAGCCTCCTCAGGGAACAACCCCGTGGGCAGGTAAGTGGATTCGCTCGTCAGTCGGGATGGTGCGATGTCAGTGCTCTCCTTCGGATCTGGTCCCCATGAGCAAGAAAGAGAAAGGCCTCTTGGAGGCCTCTTGGGGCGTCTTGGAGGCCACTTTGGCCGTCTGTGGGCCATCTTGAGCGTCTTGGAGCGATCGTTCGGCGATTCGGGGCCCTCTTCGACTGTCTTCGGGGTCTCCTGGGGCCCTCTTGGCCCGTCTTGGGGCCCTCGTGGGCCAGGAATAGTCACGCGACAAGATGCGGGGTAGCTGAGGGGGCACTCGAGAAGCCCCGCCAAATTTCGGAATGACTCCTCAGGAGTGATGATTGAGGCTGAGAGGATTGAGCAGAGAACCTGAAGACACGCCCATTCCGTGCCCAGAGGCACGGTGGCGGATGTGTATATGCACATATATAAATGTATACACACATTTTTGTGTTTAAGCACCACAATTGCAATTCTGGTTAGTAGCTTCGTTTCTTATTTGCAGTGTGTGTGTGTGTGTGTGTGTGTGTGTGTGTGTTCTCTCTTCCACGAAGCCAGGATTCAAGGGTCAGAGGCGCGCGAGCCCCAGCCTGAGCGGCCGCGGTAGCCCCTCCCCGCCGTCCCTCCAGGCCTTCCAGACTGGGCCCGAGTAGAGGGGGTCGGAGGATCGCGCCGCATCGCCAATGTATTGACGATGCGGCCTGCTGTGGGGCTCGATTTTCTCCACGCCGACGACGCCGATACATCGCCGATGCGTCGGCGATGCGGCGTGATCCTCCGACCTCATCTACTCGGACCCACTTGGGAGGCCTCTAGTGCCGCGGCCTCCCCCCCGTGTGGAGCCGCGGCCACCAGCAGGGGGGCCGACGGCGGCGCTAGAGGGGGGCCTGCGCGCGCTGTGCCTGCGGCGCCTCGGCGCGCTGTGCCTCGCCGGGAGCGGCCCGGAGGTCGAGCTGCTGCCCGAGTGCCTGGCGCGGGAGCTGCTGGCGCTGCTGGCCGCCCAGCCGCAGCGCGGCGCCGCCGACGCCGCCGCCGCGGGCGCCGCCTGGGCCTGCCTGGCGCTGCGGCGGCCGCCGCCCGAGCTGCACCTCTGCGCGGCCACTGCGTGGCCCGCGAGCGCCGCCGCCTGTCTGCGGGCCTGGCCCGAGCCGGCGTGGGCGGCGCTGCGAGTGCTGCGGTTGGCCGGCGCCTACGAGCTCCAGGACATGGACGCGGGCGAGTTGAGACACCGGCAGTTGGCCTTCGGGGGCCCTCTTGACGCCACGGCTGGGCGCAGCTCGGGACCCTGGTGCTTGGACCCCGGGGGGAGTCCTCTGAGCTGACGTCGTCTCAACTTGCCCTGCTCCAAAGGACACCGACCTGGCGCCGCTGGCCGGTGCGGAGGGGCTCCAAGAGCTGCGCCTCGACGGCTGCCCCCTCCTGACGGGCGCGTTCGTGCTTGCGCTCGCGTGCCACCGGGAGCCGTCGCTTCACGGAGGAGAAAAAGTGGCATGAGCATAAACTTTCGGAGGTCCGTGCGAATTTCTGGGATCGGTACTGGGCCCCGATCCCTGGCGCGCGGAGCGCGCAAGGGACCGCGCCAGAGGCGCTGCCAGGGGCGCCCAGCGCCGATCCAAGAAGTCCGCGCGGACCTCCAAAAGTTCATGCTCATGCCCCTTTTGCTTCCTCTGGCTTCAGAGTCTGGTGTGCGGCGAGTGCCCCGGCATCGGGGACGAGGTCGCCGTCCACGCCCAGAGGCTGCCCCTGCGGCAGCTGTCCCTGCGCGGCGCAGCGGGGCTGTCCGACGCGGCCGTGGCGCAGCTCTGCGGTGGAGGCAGCGAGGCCGCGCGCCAGCTCGCCCACCTGGACCTGTCCCAGTCTTGAGTCGGGCCTGTCCCTCTGCAGGGGGAATATTCAAAATTAATAGAAAAATAATCTGGGGACGATTTTTCTACTATCTTTGACCATTTCGGAGTATCTTTTGACTATTCTTTATTTTTCGTACAAAATCCCCTTGTAGGGGGACACGCCCGACTTAGTCCCAGTCGAAGAAGAACAGATTGCGTAAAGATAGCCTTTCGGAACTCCGCGCAGACTTCTCGGATCGGCGCTAGGCGTGTGGAGGACGATCAATGGAGAGGAAGCGTGCTGCCAAACAATTTCCTGATGTCTAAAACATGTGATACACATGTGTTAAACATGTTTTAAACATGTAAAAACATGTTTGAACATTTGGAGAACATGTTTTACACGTTGTAAACACATGTTTAATTCAACGGTAGGACTGTTCGAGTGTCCATTGTCATGGCCCCCCTCCCTGATGCGCGGGGCGCGCCAGGGTCCGCGCCGGAGGCGCCGCCCGAGCCTCCAGGGAGGGGGGCCTGGCGCCGATCCAAGAACTCCGCGCGGACCTCCGACAGCTTATGTTTCTGCCGTCTTTTCTCCTTCTCCCCGGACCGCGGTCTCCGACGCGAGCGTCGGGGGCCTCCTGAGGCTCGGGGCCCTGGACGCGCTGCTGCTCTCGCGCACGCCGGGCCTCTCCGCCGGCGCGGTGCGGCACCTGGCGGCCTCGCTCGGCCTGCGCGCCGCGCTGCCGCAGCGGCCGCGGGTGCTGGTGCGGAGCTGCGGCGTGGCCGCAGCGCTCCGCGCCGCGGAGCTCGGCGCGCCGCCGTGGGGTGGGGAGGCCGACGCATGTATAGCCTTGTAGAACCTGGAGGGAAGGCCTTCCCTAGGCCTATACCAAGGACCCTACCCTAGGCCTGCTCTAGGCCCTTCCCCTAGGTCTACCCAGGCCTACCCCTAGGCCCGCCCCCTAAGCATACCCTTCTTGCCTGCTGCAGGCCCTTCCCCTAGGTCTACCCAGGCCTACCCCAGGACCCTCTCCCAAGGCCTGCCCTGGGCCTGCTGTAGGCCCTTCCCCTGGGGCTGCCTAGGCATACCCCTAGGCCCTTCCCCCAAGCATGTCCTCGGCCTGCTCAAGGCCCTTCCCCCAGGCCGACGCAGCGCTCACCGCCGCGGCGGCGCGGGGCGCGCTGGCCTCGGAGGCGGCGCTGCGCTGGCCAGAGGCAGCGGCGCGCCACGCCGTGGCGGCCCTGCACCTCGGCTCCGCCGCGGGCGCGGAGGCGGCGGCCGCCGCGGGCGCTGGCGCGTCGCGCCGTGCTGCTG
>CAUYUJ010016636.1:37816-95316 GCA_963575745.1 Prorocentrum cordatum
AGGAGGAGGAGGAGAAGGAGGAGGAGGAGGAGGAGGAGGAGAGGTAGGAGGAGTAGGGGGATGAGAAGGAGGAGGAGGAGGGCGGCGGCGGCGGACACAGACCAAGGCCACGACCACGAGGACGAATACGACGGCAACCACGACCACGACCACGACCACGACAACGACGACGAGCACAGCGACATACCGGTGGCGCTCGGGGGCGCCCAGCGGGTCCCCGCCGCCTGGCACGGGCCTTGGGCCGCGGTGGCCGGCTCGCCCGTGGGCACAGAGGCGTCGTCGCCGTGACGTCGTCGTCGTCGCCGTGGCCGTCGCAGTCGCTGGCGCAGTCGCAGTCGCCGCCGCCGCCGCCGCCGCCGCCGCCGCCGCCGCCGCCATCGCGCCGTCATCGTCGCCGTCGTCGTCGTCGTCGTCGTCGTCGTCGTCGTCGTCGTCGTCGTCGCCGTTGTCGTCGCCGCCGCCGTCGCCGTCGCCGTCGCCATCGCCGTCGCCGTCGCCGTCGCCGTCGCCATCGCCGTCGCCGTCGCCGTCGCCGTCGCCGTCGCCGTCGCCGTCGCCGTCGTCGTCGTCGTCGTCGTCGTCGTCGTCGTCGTCGTCGTCGTCGTCGTCTTCTTTGTTGTCTCGTCTCGTAAGGTCTCGGCGGATTTCGGTTTTTTTTTCGGCCGATTTCACGGGTCATCGGGGGCTCTCTGAGTGGTTTCGCAGGCTTCTTGAAGTCGTCATCGCCGTCTTGGTCGTCCCACATTCGGTGGGTCACCCTAAGTCTTACGGGCAAGCAGGCCCAGGAACTAACCTTACATCGGGCATGTCCCTCCCAACGAGGAATATTCCCAAATAGTAGAAAACAGTTTGGGAACGATCTTTCGATTAGTTCTGGCTGTTTCGGCATATTTTTGACCATTTTGGATTTCCCTTCAAAGTTCCGCCGGTAGGAGGACATGCCCGACCTAAAGCTGACCAACAATACCCTCCAGAGGCTGGCAACAAATTCGAACCATCGCCTCGCCCCCCTGGGGCCACGGCTCAGCGCTCGAGCTCGCCCGTGGCAAGCTCTGCTCGTGCAGCGGCCGTGGCTCCGCCTGGATCGCCGCTCGGCCTCGCGCCTGGGGTGCCCAGGCGCTCCGTGGGGTGGTCTGGCGGCCACACGAGGGAGAAGGAAGAGCCGAACGGCAGGAGCAAAACGATAGCCTCCTCGTCCTCCTCGTCCTCGTCCTCCTCCTCCTCCTCCTCCTCCTCCTCCTCCTCCTCCTCCTCCTCCTCCTCCTCTCCTCTCTCTCCTCTCTCTTCCTCCTCTCTCTCCTCTCTCTCCTCTCTCCTCTCTCCTCCTCCTCCTCCTCCTCCTCCTCCTCATCCTCCTCCTCCTCCTCCTCCTCCTCCTCCTCCTCCTCCTCCTCTCTTCTCTCCTCTCTCCTCCTCTCTTTCTCCTCCTCCTCCTCCTCCTCCTCCTCCTCCTCCTCCTTCTCTTTCTCCTCCTTTTGTATCCCTCCTCCTCTGCCCTTCTCATCTGCGATTCCCTGCCCCCCGCGGAGGGCCCGGCTCGGCCGCTCCCGGGCCCCTGGGGAGCCCACGCCGCGCAGAGGCGCGAAGACGGCCGGGCGCTCAGGGCTCTCGCCCTGCTCCTGGCGGGGGGGTGGGGGAGGGGGAGGAGGAGAGGAGGAGGAGGAGGAGGAGGAGGAGGAGGAGGAGGAGGATGATGAGGAGGAGGAGGAGGAGGAGAGAGAGGAGGAGGGGAGGAGAGGAGGAGGAGGAGGAGGATGACTCCTCCTCCTCCTCTCCTCCTCCTCCTTCTCCTCCATCTCCTCCTCCTCCTCCTCCTCCTCCTCCTCGTCCCCCTCCTCTCGTAGGCGCAGGGAGCAGCCCGTCCTGCCGCCCTCTTCCTCCTCCTTCTTCTCTTCCTCCTCATCCTCCCCCTCCTCCTCCTTCTCATTCTCCTTCTCCTCCATTTCTTTTCCTTCTAAGTACTTCTCCCTGTTTCAACCCGAGGCCAGGTTTTAGGGCGGGCAGGGCGTTTCGCCTGAAACTACTTAATCGTTTATGACCTGAAGCTTACCAATTGGCAACAGTTTCACAGATGGGGGGCGGGTGGTTTTCAAACTGTGGCTCTCGCCTTAGCGCCGCGCACATTCTTTTTCAACGTTTGCCAGAGTTCCACGGATTGAGGGGAACTCGTTTTCAAAATGTGGCTCCCGCTTTGCGCCGCGCACATTCGTTTTCACCGTTGTTAGAGTTCCACGGATTGAGGGCGACCCGTTTTCAAAATGTGGCTCTCTCGCCTTAGCGCCGCGTGTATTCGTTTTATTCCCTACCTATGCTCTGCCTAGAAGGGTTCTTACTCTCTGGGCTTAAAAGGGGGCCGGGCAGTGGAAAGCGCCCCGGGCGGTTCCCCCAGTATCCGCCCCGCGGTTCCCCCAGTTGCGCCCCCTGGGTTCACCCAGCTTAGCTTAGCTAAGCTTAGCTAAGCTTAGCATAGCTTAACTTTAGCTTAGCTTAGCTTAGCTTAGCTTAGCTTAGCTTAGCTTAGCTTAGCTTTGCTTTGCTTTGCCTAGCCTAGCTTAGTTTAGCTTAGCTTAGCTTAGCTTAGCTCAGCTTAGCTTAGCTTAGCTTAGCTTTGCCTAGCCCAACTTAGCTTAGCTTAGCTTAGCTTAGCTTAGCTTCGCTTCGCTTAGCTTAGCTTAGCTTAGCTTAGCTTAGCTTAGCTTAGCGGAGCTGAGCTTAGCTTAGCTTAGCTTAGCTTACCCCATCTTAGCTTAGCTTAGCTTAGCTTAGCTTAGCTGTTGCTTTCCTGAATGCTCCAACTCCTAGGTAGGGTCGCACTGGGATAATACATTGCAGCAGTTTCGTGGATTTAGGGCGACCCGCCGCACATTCATTGTGAATGTTGGCACGAGTTTCGCAGGGCACGAGTAGCTTGGGACACGTTATACAGAGGTGATGACGTGACATGGGCGCAGATCATTCTGCGAGCGGCATTCGCGAGGCTCGCAGCCCCCCAGGGATGGCGAGGTCCCGCTTAGATCTGCGTGGTGCCTCACTCCGCTGGACCCACCAGCAGCCCTCGAACGTGGCGACAGTTTCGCAGATCGCAGCCCCCAAGGACGGCGAGGTCTCGCTCAGATCTGCACAGTGCCTCACTCCGCTGGACCCACCAGCAGCCCTCGAACGTGGCGGCAGTTTCGCAGATCGCAGCCCCCCCCAAGGACGGCGAGGTCACGCTCAGATCTGCGCGGTGCCTCACTCCGCTGGGCCCACCAGCAGCTGTCGAACGTGGCGACAGGGACGGCGAGGTCTCGCTCAGATCTGCGCGGTGCTCCACCCCGCTGGACCCACCAGCAGCCCTCGAAGGTGGCGACGGTTTCGCAGATCGCAGCCCCCTCCCCCAGGGACGGCGAGGTTTCCCCCACTCCGCTGAACCCACCAGCAATCCTCCAAAGTGGCGACAGTTTCGCAGATCGCAGCTCCCCCAGGGACGGCGCGGTCTCGCTCAGATCTGCGCGGTGCCTCACTCCGCTGGACCCACCAGCAGCCCTCGCACGTGGCGACGGTTTCGCAGATCGCAGCCCCCAGGGACGGCGAGGTCTCGCTCAGATCTGCGCGGTGCCTCACTCCGCTGGGCCCACCAGCAGCCTTCGAATGTGGCGACGGTTTCGCAGATCGCAGCCCCCCTCCCCTCAGGGACGGCGAGGTCTCGCTCAGATCTGCGCGGTGCCTCACTCCGCTGGACCCACCAGCAGCCCTCGAACGTGGCGACAGTTTCGCAGATCGCAGCCCCCAGGGACGGCGAGGTCTCGCTCAGATCTGCGCGGTGCTCCACTCCGCTGGACCCACCAGCAGCCCTCGAAGGTGGCGACGGTTTCGCAGATTGCAGCCCCCCCAAGGACGGCGAGGTCACGCTCAGATCTGCGCGGTGCCTCACTCCGCTGGGCCCACCAGCAGCTGTCGAACGTGGCGACGGTTTCGCAGATCGCAGCTCCCCCCAGGGACGGCGAGGTCTCGCTCAGATCTGCGCGGTGGCTCACTCCGCTGGACCCACCAGCAGCCCTCGAACGTGGCGACGGTTTCGCAGATCGCAGCCCCCAGGGACGGCGAGGTCTCGCTCAGATCTGCGCGGTGCCCCACTCCGCTGGACCCACCAGCAGCCCTCGAAGGTGGCAACGGTTTCGCAGATCGCAGCCCCCCGAAGGGACGGCGAGGTCTCGCTCAGGTCTGCGCGGTGCCTCACTCCGCTGGACCCACCAGCAGCCTTCGAAAGTGGCGATAGTTTCGCAGATCGCAGCCCCCTCCTCCAGGGACGGCGAGGTCTCGCTCAGATCTGCGCGGTGGCTCACTCCGCTGGACCCACCAGCAGCCCTCGAATGTGGCGACGGTTTCGCAGATCGCAGCCCCCCCCCCAGGGACGGCGAGGTCTCGCTCAGATCTGCGCGGTGCCCCACTCCGCTGGACCCATCAGCAGCCCTCGAACGTGGCCACAGTTTCGCAGCCCCCCCCAGGGACGGCGAGGTCTCGCTCAGATCTGCGCGGTGCCTCACTCCGCTGAACCCACCAGCAAATTCTTAGAACGTGGCGACAGTTTCGCAGATCGCAGTCCCCTAGGGACGGCGAGGTCTCGCTCAGATCTGCGCGGTGCCTCACTCTGCTGGACCCACCAGCAGCCCTCGAAGGTGGCCACAGTTTCGCAGATCGGAGCCCCCCCCCGCCAAGGACGGCGAGGTTTTGCTGGAGACAGGGGGCGGGAGGCAGGAGGCGGGAGGAAGGAAGGAAGGATGGACGCGCGAGCAGTGCTCTATTCAAAACGAGTGCCCAACCAAGGAGGGTCGGGGGGGGGAACAAACTTGCAATAATTTCCCGGATTCCCATGATCAAAGTACAAGAATGGTGTTTTGGAAGGATTCAGTTACGTTGCTTCGCGGCGCTGAAGTCCCAACAATGACGTTCTGGCGCGATTCCTGATCGTCCAGACGCAACAATCAGCTTGATCCGTGGCGTTAGAATCCCGAGAACAATGTTTTGGCATGCTTCTGGGTCTTCAAACGGTTGTCTTCCAACGAGGCAGTTCCCTCTGTGGAAATGAACCGTTGTAGGGGCCTATGAAAAGGGGGCTTGGAAGGAGGCTTTATTCAAATATCGTTGATGACTCTTTCTTTTACACTGGTCCTCCTCCTCCTCCTCCTCCTCCTCCTCCTGAGGTGTGTGGGGGGGGGGAAGGCGCGCGAAGGCGCGGAGATGACCTGCGAGAGCGCGCACACATGGGCTACCGGGTCCATTTCGATCCGATCGATCCGATCGGGTGTCGGCTCCGGCTGGCGCGATCGATGCTCGCATCGCGCCGTTGTGCATCCCGGCGCCGCCGACTCGATTCGAGTCCGACTCTGCCGCTGCGGCCCGATCCGATGCAAGTTCCGACCCGACCTGATTTTCTGATTCGATGTTCCTCCTCCTCCTCCTCCTCCTCCCTCCTCCTCCTCCTCCCCTTCTCCTCCCCCCTCCTCCTCCTCCTCCTCCTCCTCCTCCTCCTCCTCCTCCTCCTCCTCCTCCTCTTCCTCCTCTCCCTCCTTCTTCACCTCCTTCTCCTCCACCTTCCTCTCCTCCTTCTCCTCCCTCTCCTCCTTCTCCTTCTCCTGATTCGATGTTGATTGTTCCCAGAGCCGGGTGCGTGGATGGGCGCCGGGTCCCGTTGCCATGCGAGATCGACGCGCTGCGTCGCCAGACAGATCAGGCGGCCTCGGCTGGCGCCACCGTTCTGAGGGCTCCTTTCTCCGATCCCGCGGCTCCGGCGTCCACGGCGCCAGGACCACGGATGCGCAAGCCCATGCCAGCGTGCGCCCGAAGGCAGCGCTCTGCGGAGCGAGAGGCCTCGGGCGACCCTGGGCTGGCCACCACGCGCGGGGCTTCTTCTTCTTCTTCCTCCTCTCCTCCTCCTCCTCCTCCTCCTCCTCCTCCTCTCATCCTCCTCCTTGTCCTCATCCTCCTCCTTTGCCTCCTCTCCCTCCCTCCTCTCCCCCCCCTGGCGTTGCCCCTGGCGTTGCCCCTCGGCGCACTACTTCACTCGATGAGTTATTTGCGATCTCGCCTTGATTGTGTTTCTTGGTTGGACCTCCTCGTCCTCCTCTGCCTCCTCTTCCTCCTCTTCCTCATTCTTCCTCCTCCTCTTCCTCCTGTGTCCCCCTACCCGAGTCTGAGGACACTGCAGGTTTCATAGTTCACCGTACGTCCACGATCGTTTGGCAAGGGTTATGAGAGCAAGAGTGACCTTCTAGATTCGCCATCTCTTGCATGACAGTCCGTATGTGTGGCTGGACGCTTTAATTACGCTCGCATGCACGCAATTGGCGGTAGCTCAGTGGCTTCATGCCTGCGTCGCTGTGTTTTTCATCGTGCTGCTGTATCCGCTCCCCCTCCTCCCCTCCGATCTCCAACAGCAGAAATATAGAGTCGGACCGATAGGATCAAGGTGGA
The DNA here is from genome assembly GCA_963575745.1 of Prorocentrum cordatum. NCBI lineage: Eukaryota > Dinophyceae > Prorocentrales > Prorocentraceae > Prorocentrum > Prorocentrum cordatum. The sequence goes on from CAUYUJ010016636.1 coordinate 44,270, forward strand.
CCTCGCATAGGGCGCGAGGGGGGCGCGAGAGCGCCCCCCCCACTGGCGGAGGCGATCGCAGGCGCGGCGGGCGTGGCGGTGCAGCTCAAGGCGCGCGGGCCGCCGTTGCCGCCGCCGCCGCCGTCGCCGCCGCCGCCGCCGCGGTCGTCGTCGTCGTCGTCGTCGTCGTCGTCGTCGTCGTCGTCGTCGTCGTCGTCGTCGTCTGCTTCGTCGTCAAGGCTCTTCCTCCGGCGAGGAGGGCGAAAAGAGAGGGCTAACGGTACGGTTGAGGAGGCGGGGGGGATATGCTCAGGGCAGTGAGGAGGGAGGAGGAGGAGGAGGAGGAGCAGTGATGCGCAGGGAGGGAGGGAGGGAGGGAGGAGGAGGGAGGAGGAGGAGTAGGAGTAGGAGTAGGAGTAGGAGTAGGAGGAGGAGGAGGAAGGAGGAGGAGGAGAGGAGGAGGAAGGAGGAGGAGGAGGAGGAGGAGGAGGGGGAGGTGGAGTGCGAGAGGGAAGCGATGGGGGCGCCTCGTGCTCTGCCCCTCTCCTCCCCCTGGCCCTTTCACCATTCCCTTTCCCATTTCCCTCCCCCCCCCTCTCCTCCTCCTCCTCCTCCTCCTCCTCGTCCTCCTCCTCCTCCTCCTCCTCCTCCTACCTCCTACTCCTCTTCTCCTGCGGATCCAGGGGGGCCAATTCCTTGGCCATTCGGGCTCCTCTGAGGCCACGGTTCGCCCGAGAGGAGGGTACTAGTACTGTCGGGCGCGAAGCCAGCATTCGTGGAGGCTCGCTGGCCCCAGTGTGGTCAGCGGCGGATTCTAGCGAATCCGCCCCTCTCCTTCTCTTCCCCTCGCCTCCCCTTCCAGCGCCTCGGCTTCCTTCTACCCAACATGAATATTCTCCGCTCTCCCCTGATGACGTCTGGAAGATATTCGCCCCCCCTCCGCGTACCGTTTTTTCACAGGATTCCATTTTTGGTTGCTTTGTTTTTGGTTGTTTCTCAAAATGTTGTTCCCGCTGAAGCGCTGGCCTTCGGGCTTCCGCTCGTTCCGAATCGTGCTCCCGCTGCAGCGCTGGCCTTATTTCCGTGCTTCTGCTTGTTCCGAATCGTGTTTTCGCTGCAGCGCTGGCCTCATTTCCGCGCTTCCGCTCGTTCCGAATCGTGCTCCCGCTGCAGCGCTGGTGTCATTATTTCCAGTGCCATGCCACGGCATGCAATGCAATGCTATGTGGAGTTCCGCTGTGCGATGCCATGCCTTCAGCTGCAATTCTAGGATACACAGCGCTTGACCACGCATTGCCACGCCATGCTATGCCATGCTACGCTTCGATCTTCAACGCTATTCTATACCATGTTCTGTTCCGTGCCTCCGTGCGATGCCATTTTTTTGCGTTGCGATGCTTTGTGATGCAATTCTTCATTACGCAGCGCCACGCCATGCTATGACATACTACGCTCTGCCGTGCTCTTCTACGCCCCGCGATGCCTTGCTCTACGATGCATCGCGCACCCTCTCGGGATCATTGCCCTGCTCGACATCCGACTGTGCGAGTAGATTTGAACTCTACGCCATAGTAAGGGATGGGAGGGAGGAGTAGGACGTTAGATATGATGCGAGCGCAGCTAGCTTGCCCTCCCCCCCTCCCCCTCTTCCCCTTCCGTCCTCTTTCCTCCTCCCTCCCCCCTCCCCCCCGACCCCCCTGGTGGGACTTTGGGGCCTGAGGGGGACGGAGGGGGGAAGGGACAGTGTCCAGGTTGAGGGAGGACGCGAAGGGGGAAGAGAGGAGTGAGGAGGAGAACGGGATCGAAGGAGGGAGGAAGGAGGATGGAGAACGAGGAAGAGAAATGATGCTGAAAATGATGATGATGATGATGATGATGATGATGATGATGATGATGATGATGATGATGATGATGATGATGATGATGCTGATGATGATGATGATGATGATGAGGATGATGATGATGATGATGATGCTGATGATCATGATGATGCTGCTGCTGATGATGATGGTTATGATGATGATGATGCTGCTGCTGATGATGATGACGATTATGATGCTGACGACTGTAATTCTGATGCTGATGGTGGTGATGATGATGAAATTGAGGATGATGAGGTTGAGGCTGCTGCTGATGATGAGGATGAGGATGTGGATGCTGATGGTGACGATGACAATGCGAGTATGACTACGATGATGATGCTGATGCTGATGATGCTCATGACGCTGATGATGTTGCTGCTGCTGATGATGACGTTGACGATGGCGGTGATGAGGATGATGCTGCTGCTGACGCTGATGTTGAGGATGCTGATTATTATGGAGATGATGCTGCTGATGCTGCTGAATATGATTGTGATGCTGATGCTGATGATGCTGACGATGCTGCTGCTGACGATGATAATGCTGATGCTGATGATGCTGACGATGATGATGCTGATGATGATGGCGACCATGCTTATGATGACGATGCTGATGCTGATGATGCTGATGCTGCTGATGATGCTGCTGATGATGATGATGATGATGCTGATGCTGCTGCTGCTGATGATGCTGACGCTGATGGTGATGCAGATGCTAATTCTGCTGGTGATGATGCTGATGATGATGGTGCTGATGATGATGCTGATGGCGGTGCTGATGCTGATGATGCTGATGATGCTGCCGCTGACGATGCTGCTGATGCTGCTAATGATGATGATGATGCTGATGCTGATGATGCTGATGCTGATGCTGAGGATCATGCTGCTGCTGATGATGATGACGATGATGATGACGATGATGGTGGTGCTGATGCTGAGGATGATGATACGGATGAGTATGATGGTTACGCTGATGATGCTGATGATGAAGCTGATGGTCATGCTTATGATGACGATGATGAGGATGTGGATGATGATGCTGCTGCTGATGATGGTGATGATTCTGATTCTTATGATGATGGTGATGGTGATGATGCTGATGCTGCTGCTGCTGATGATGATGATGATACTGCTGCTGATGATGATGATGATGACGCTGCTGTTGCTGCTGCTGCTGCTGATGATGATGATGATGCTGATGCTGATCATACTGATGATGATGCTGCTGCTGTCGCTGATAATGCTGATGATGGTCAAGAGTAAGAGGATGAGGAGCAGGAGGCGGAGGAGGAGGATAAGGAGGAGGCGGAGGAAGAGGAGGCGGAGGAGGAGGCATACTTATGATATTAATGGATGTAGCAATATGAATAATAATGCCAATAATACTATTACCATTCGAAATCATAGTAATACGAGAAGTATTATTACGAATCATGTTTAGAATCAGAGTAATAATACGAACAAGACATAAGGAGAGTACCAAGAAGAAGAGGAGGAAGAATGGAAAAGGACGATGAGGAGGAAGGATGGGCCAGGATGAGGATGAAGAGGAGGAGGAGGAGGAGGAGAAATGAGAAGGGAAGGAGGAGGAGGAGGAAGGAGGGGCAGGATGATGCTGATGATGATGAGGAGGAGGAGGAGGAGGAGGAGGAGGAGAAGGAGGAAGGGAAGGAGGAGAGAGGAGGAGGAGGAGGAGGAGGGGAGGAGGAGGAGGAGGAATAGGAGGAGGAGGAGGAGGAGGAGGAGGAGGAACGGGGGAGGAGGCGGAGGAGGAGGAGGAGGAGGGGAGGAGAGGAAGGATGAACGATGAAGGAGGAAGGAGGAGGGGAGGACGGAGGATGGAGGATGAGAAAGCAGGGCGGAGAAAGGGGGGGGGGGGAAAGGAGGAGGAGGAGGAGGAGGAAGAGGAGGAGGAGGAGGGGGAGGAGGACGAGGAGGAGGAGGACGAGGATGCGGAGGAGGAGGAGGAGGAGGAGGAGGAGGAGGAGGAGGAGGAGGAGGGGAGGAGGACGAGGAGGAGGAGGAGAAGGAGGAGTAGGATGAGGGGGGGGGGAGGAGGGGAGGGCTCGTGGGCTTTACATATTGTTATCAATCGACTCTGCACGGGCAATGTGACAGGCGAGGTGCAGTGGGCTGGTCGCTCGGGTTGCGTCGACTTCGCTGTTTGCCCAACCTCGTCCTCGAGGGCTTCGCTGGGGTTTATTTGCAGAACTGCTTGAGTGGCAGAATTCGATAGACGACGCAGTGTATCCCGCTGGGCTGGGCCAGAAACCAAATTCGCTTATTTCGTCAGTGGATTTCAATGCCAAAGGCAATGTCCCATTCGGGCAGGGGTCATCCGCTGATCGTGACAAGTGGGAGGACGTTGAGACGCGAACCACCAAAATGTGTTGTTCCAGCGCCATCCGCTCGGAGACCCCGTTGATCTCGCATGTCCCCGGGGATACCTTGATCGACCACTGTTTCGTGTCGTGCGACTTCGGCGTCCAAGCTCGCTTGAGCTGAGAGGGCAGTCCCGGAGATCACAGTTGTGTAATTGCTCAGCTTCCCGCCGGCATGGAGCTCCGGAAGAGCCGTTTCAACACGTGGAGGTGCAACGACATTGAGGCCTGCGAGCGGGACTTGGAGACCACCCAGATTGATGAGCTCAGGAGTATCAAGGAGATCATCGATCTGGTAAAGGAGAAGACGGAGAGCCACCAGTCCACGGAGACCGCTCGGGACCAGAGGCGAAGGCGGGAACCACTAGCTCAAGGACATGCGCCGGCGTAGAAGGGTATGCTTGGACCCTGCCATAGCATGACGTTGCGACGGTTGGCGTTTGAATTGAGGAGGGTATGGCTGCAAGGGATCCGGGACGCAGAGTCCGCAGAGGCTCACCGTACTCGACGTTCATCTGGGAAGCGGAGGAAGTCCAACCTTGTCAACATCAGCCGCGTGAACATCAATCGGAGAGCCACGGTGGACAGAACAGAGCGGGCTCAAGCGTGTAAGGAGGAGTTCGAGACGCGACGGCAGGAGACATCTACTGACAACGTGGGAGCATGGCAGTCGGTGGATGTACAGCGTAGAGTCGACGATGCAGATGCGACGGTGCCCCTTCGACTTCTCAGCCGGCCTGTTCAGCTGCTCTCGGTGGAGGGCGAATCCATTGGCCCGGTGAGGAAAGAGCGTGGGCTTTGGACTGGTGCCCCGTCTGCTGGTTTGATAGCACGCTGGCCGGTGGAATCGGCTTTCCTTCATTTTGCTGGCGAGTTGGCCGGAGATGCTTGGGAGGCTGAGCCTGGAGTTTTTCTCCTTCCCATGGCGTGTTCAGATAATATGATTGCTTGTGGGGTCAGGGCGGACTAGTCTATCCAGCAGTTAGTGCATGTGGAGGAGGCACTGAACATCGACGTGCTCAAGATCAAGCCGCCCAGTTGGGAATTACTCCGGGAGTCGCAGACGGACCGTGGCGATTCCAAGGTGACGATCCAAAGTGCGGAGTGGAAGCTTAAAGATGATGTGTTGCTTCTCGGGCAGACTTTGCCATGCACGGGGCGCACTTCCAAATGCCGGGACGTGGCTCCAGGGGATATTCCATTCAAGCTCGAGTCTTCTGCAGAAACAGGAGCTCTCGGTGGCTGAGCGGTGCAAGTTCTGGCAGGGGGTCTCCAATAGCCTGATGACCTGATTTGGCTCAAGCCGTCTCCTGCTCAAGCCGTCTCCTGCTCCTGCCTCTCCCACTTTATTTCCATCTGTTTCATTCCACCCTTCAGAGAGCTCGGCATGGGCCAGCAGGGCAGCTAATGTATCTCGTGCAGGTTGCGGCGTAATGTCACGCCTCACTTGCTTCTTCACGTACGTGGCGCTGCTGCTCCCTGTGGCGGCCTACGCGGACTCGTGCCTAATTGGGGAGGTCAGGGAAGGAGGTTGTAGGACATTGCAGCTTTCTTCAGAGCCGAGAAAAGAGTGCATGACATCAGGCACGACAGTGCAGCAGAACTGCGAGGGGTCTCCCTGGCGCTGGGCCCGCGCGTCTTCGGCCATCCTGGAGGTATTTCCCCCAGCGCCGATCCCCCCAGAAGCATTGCGAATATTTTGGCATGTTCGAGGCCGTTCGGAGGTGCTCGCGATCATCCTTTACTTAGTGATCGAGACGTTAGGCGCTTTGGAGGAGGATGGAGGTGATCGAGCTTCAGAGGGAGTCGAGAACACGTCGCCCTGCAACTTCCTGGGGCTCCTCATGTTGTTGCGCTTAGCAGGGTGCCTCTTTTGGGTCTTCGCGGTGATTGTCGCCCTCAATGCCGACATTTTTTGGGCGATGATGATATTTCGGGAAAGCTGCCATTCCAGAGTTCCCCGGTTGCTCGAGGTCGTGAGCAATTTTGGCATGAAGTAAGGGGCGCTTTCGCCTTGCTCGTCTGCTCTCTCTCGGTCTCGGCGCTGGCGGGTGCTGCCGTCGGCGCGGTCGCCTGGATGTGGACGTCGACTCCGGCGGCTGCCGCTGCTGTGATGGCCTCGCCCGCGTTGGCCACTCCATGGAGCACGATGGACATCGACTCAACTTTGGGGTTCCCTGGGGAGGGACCTCCTGCACCAGGCGCCCCTCTGGGGGGAGAGAGGCCCAGGAGGGGCCGCAGCCGCAGTGGCGAGCAAGGACTGTCGTCACCGCCATTGGGAGACAGAGCGGGCGCTAGAAGGCGAGTCGCCAGACGACCTGGTTCTGCCCCTCCACGCCGCCAGGACCGCCCCGCGGACGACGGAGCTGCGGACCTGGAGCAGGGAGTGCGTCGGCTGAACTTTGATGACGCGATGCCTCCGGCTGTTGATCCTCCCCCGGCTCGGTGGCGCTGCCCCGTCGCAGGGTGCCCTTGCTCGGACTCGGCCAGGCACCTGGGCTGGGCCAGCTTCCAAAGCCTCAGCCGGCACCTGGGCGCCCACCTTGCAGGACAGCTCGCGGGAGAAGTGAGTTCGGAATGGTTGCGACGGCATGGCCGCACTCGTTGCCGTGTGTGTGGCCTGTGTGTGGGCGCCAACCGGGGCGTGCACCCCTCTTGCCGCCCGGCTGACCGAGCCGCTCTCCGACCAGCTGCAGCGCCCCCGCCAGCCAAAGGCGGCCCACCAGGAGCTCAAGGCGTGGGGGCGCGCCCTTCCCTGGCCGACATCCACGAGGTGGAAATCGCCGCGTTGAAGTACGTGCCCAAGCGGGCCCGGGCGGCTTGGCCCCGCACGTTCGCCCGTTGCCTCGCGAACGCTGCGACGCAGAACTCGGTGGCAGCCTGGGCGGACCTCCAGCTGGTGGCAAGGGCCGTGCTCTGCTTGCCGCCCCGTGCCGGCCGCGAGGACAAAGCTGCGCTGGCCGCCTTCGCACTCGACCGCCTCGCGCGCTGGGGCGCCGGGGAGCGCTTGACGCTCTGGCAGGAGGCGCGCGCGCGCAACGCAGGGCAGCGGCGCCGGCGGCAGGAGGCGCCGACGACTGAGCAGAGGGCAGCTCGCGCGACCGCTTGCGCTGCGGAGGACTTCTGGGGCAAGGGCTGCGCTGCTCTGACCTCTGGGGGCCTCGCCGAGCCTACGCAGGAGACAGCTCGTGCGCTGGAGCGCTTGCACCCTCCTGCGGCTGCCCTCCCGCTGGGGCACTTGGACCAACTCCTGGCCGCGCCCGAGCTCACGCCGAACTCGACGCTGCGGGCGCCGCGAGCCTTCCCGAAAGGGACGGCCCCTGGCCCCTCCGGCCTCCGAGCACAGCACCTGCTTGACGCCGTGACCCCAGCCGCCCGGGCGACGGTCACGGAGCCGCTCGCCGCGGCGTGCCAGACCCTCGCCAACGGAGAGGCCCCGCGGGAGCTGGCGCCGCACCTGGCAGGTGCGACGCTGGTGGCGTTGGAAAATGACGACGGGGGACTTCGTCCGATCGCGGTCGGCGAGGTCCTGCGCCGCTTGACCAGCAAGGTGCTCTGCGACCACGTCAAGGGTCGTGCGCGCCAGATGCTCTGGCCGCTGCAGACAGGCTGCTGCAGCCCCCTGGGGGCTGAAGCCACGGTTCACGCCGTGCGCCAGTGGTGCGAGCGAAATGCAGACGAGGACGGCAAGGTGCTGCTCAAGCTCGACTTTGCAAACGCTTTCAACTCGCTGCACCGTGACCCCGCGTTGCGCGCTGTCCGTGCCCGCTTCCCGGAGCTGGAGCGCTGGGCGCGCTGGGCTTACGCGGAGCCCTCCAATCTGTGTTTTGGCAGCCATGTGATGTCTTCGCAGGCAGGCGTACAACAGGGGGACCCGCTAGGACCCTTGATCTTCGCCCTCGCCGTGCACGCGGTGTTGGAGGAGCTTGCGGGCGCTGCAGACCTGGACCTACGCGCCTTCTACCTGGGCGACGGCTTCCTGGCGGGCTCGAGGGAGGCTGTGGCGCGAGCACTAGCGACTCTGCAGCGCCGCTGCCCTGACTTTGGCCTCCTGCTCCACCTCGGCAAGCGCGAGCTCGTAGTCCCCTGCGGACGCAGGCCGGGCGGCCTGGCAGACCTCTTCCCTGCGCCTCTCCTGGCGGACGCAGAGACGGGGGTCGACCGCGTTGTCCTCAGAGGCGGCTTCAAGCTCTTGGGAGCGCCTATTGGGGCGAAGGGCTACTGCGAGGCGTTCGCCCAGCGCCGCGCCGACAAGACGAAGCCCGCTCTGGAGGCGCTCGCCAACCTGCACCCCCAGGTGGGCCTCGCGCTCCTGCGCTACTGCGCGAGCTACGCGAAACTCGTGTGCAGCGCCCGCACGGCGCCGTCTGCCCTGCTCTCGGAAGCGTTGCGCTGCTTCGACGACGGCCAGCGGCGCGCGCTGTCGAACCTGCTGGCGGCGGACCTGACGGACGCGCAGTGGCGCCAGGCAGCCAGAGGGCTCGCCCACGCGGGGCTCGGTCTGCGGGAGCTGACAGCACACGCGCCCGGCGCTTACTTGGCCAGCCTCGCAGCCACGCGGCACCTGTGCTGCGACCTTGACCCGGCCTACGCGTGGGCACCGGACAGCGCGGCTACGCTGGAGGGGCAGGCGCTCCTGGCGTACAACGCCCTGCTGGCGCCGGCGGACGGCCTCGACCCGGTGGCGCTCGACAGGTCCACGTAGAAGCAGCTCTCTGCCGCGGTGGGCGAACGCGGGCACCGGACCTTCCTGGCGGGCTTGGGGACAGCTGACCGCGCTGACATCAATTCAGAGATGCTGCCTGGCGCGTCAGACTTCCTCGAGGCGCAGCCCAGCGAGCAGCTGGGGCTCCTTTTCGAACCCGAGGAATTCGCGTGCGAGGTCAAGCGCAGGCTCCTCATGCCCGTGTACGAGACTGAGCACTTCTGCCCCTGCTGCGGGAACGTCTGCGACCGCCGCGGCCAGCGCGCAGGATTATGCGCGGGGGCCGGGGATCGCGTCCACCGGCACAACGGGGCGAGGAACGTGGTCGGCACCTTCGCCACCAGTGCGGGCTTCAACCCGACGCTCGAGCAACCTGGCCTCCTACCGCCCCGCCCAGACGACGTCCAGGTGAATGGGCGCCGGCCTGCAGATGTCTACATTCCCTCCTGGTTCCAGGGGGCGCCTGCTGCCTTCGACTTCGCGGTGTCTTCGCCGCACAGGCAGGCTGCCCGTATCCTGGCGTTCCAGGAGGTGGGGCGCGCGGCGCAGGAGTACGAGTTGGTGAAGAGGAACCACCTCGACACAGAGCGGCAGTGCCAGCAGCAGGGGATCGTGTTCATCCCCCTCGTGGCGGAGCCCTCTGGAGGATGGGGCCCGACTGGCGCCGAGACTTTGCGCCGGCTCGCCCGGGCCAGCGATCGGAGACGAGGCGAGGGGCTGGGGGCGGGCGCGGCACGCCTGTTCCAGCGCCTGTCCGTGGCGATCCGCCGGGCGACGGCGCGAGCAGTCCTGAGGAGGCACGCGGAGCCCCCCTCGGCTGGAGGAGCTGTGGCTGCCGCGCCAAGCTGGCTGGCGGAGCTGGTGGAGGACGACGCTTAGAAAGTGTCCCGCCGTCGCTCCTTTTCTGCCCCTCCTCTCGCCGTGTCTTCCACCCGCCCATGCGCGGGCAGCTACTGAGCATTTTGATATTTTTCGTGTTTGCGCGAGTGACGATCCCTTCTGCTGTCGTCTTCGTCGTTCGTCGTCGTCGTCCGTCGTTCGTCTCTTCCGCTCCTCTCGCCTTTCCCGCTCCTCCTCCGCCGCCGGCGTCTCCTCCTCCCCTCGGGGGGCCATTCCTTGCGGTGGGTTGGTGAACGGTGCGCGCCCTGCTCCCGCTTGCGGAAGCTGGGGCGTGCGCCGATCGCCTCTCGCTGCTTTGCGTGGCCCCCTGCTCGCCCTTGTGCCCCTCGGGGCCTCCCCCGTCGTTGCTGCTTGCTGATGGATCGACGCTAGCTATCCACACTGCAATAACACACTGCTTTGGAGCCCGTGGCACTTGCTGGCCCTGCGAGGAGTTGACGGCGGCTCGTGGTCCAGCTGCTTCGGTAGCCACTGCCACACAACCTTGAGGCTCTGGGGAGAGGGTTGAAAGATAAGATAATAAGGAAGAGTGTTCTTCCACTGTCGCGATGCAGATTTGAACTTCGTTTGCTTGCAACCGGATGCAAGTTTGCAGAGGTGTTTTTTCCAGGGGAGGGGCCCTGGAGGACAGAGTCCTCGCTTCCGAGGCCTCGCGGAGCATGAATAGCTCCAGCTGTTGTTACTGTCCACGGTGTTACATGAACAAGAAGAGGCGGAGCGCGCTGGACGCCGTGCAGCTCCGTTTTGTGTCTGCTATCCAGCGGGTAGCGGGTGGGGCGGTGGGGCGGGGGTCCGTGCCGGGCATGGAGGACGCGGCGCGCCAATTCAGCCAGAACTTTCTGGGGCAAACCGTGGAGCTTTCTCCGCATCGAGCGCTGCATGCATTGGCGCAGGCACCTCGAGCGCCACTCGGACATGCCGGCCGCGATGGCTCTGAAGGTGCAGCCACCGACTTGGCTGCGCGAGCGCAGGGCAGAGCAGTCCAGCAGCGCGCGCCACTCGCTCGGGGGCGTCACCGGCCCTCGGGCGAGCGGGGGCCGCCCCAGCTGCTGGGAGACAATCTGGGCAGAGGTGGTGGAACGAGAGCCTGACCGGCGCCAGGCCACAGAAGCTGAAGTGCTGAAGTCAGCCGAGCCATGCGCATAATGTTTTGATCGTTTTCCTGTCTGGTCCTCCCGGTTCTGTGTTTTATCCCTCCTTCCCCATCTCTCCTTCGCCTTGCTGGCTCCGTGCCTCCCCCGCTCCGTCCCTCTCCGTGTCTGTGCCTCTGCCCTCCCCTCCTGTGCTGCCTCTCACGTGCGTGTCTGTTTTGCTGACCGAGAGTTTTATTTCATGTGTTCCCCATGTGTGTCTGAACCCGCAGTTTAGCACGGCGTAACAGAGCAGCAGTGTAGCAAATGTAGCATGTGTAGCGTACCATCTCATCACATATGCGAGCGAAGAGGAGGAGGCGGAGGAGGAAGAGGAGCAGGAGGAGGAGGAGGAGGAGGAGGAGGAGGAGGAGGAGGAGGAGGAGGAGGAGGAGGAGGAGGAGGAGGGGGAGGACCAGTGTGAACCCGAAACCCATCAACGATGTTGAAATACACCTTCCCCCCCCGATTCCTCTTCACAGGCCCCTACAATGAGGTCATTTCCGCTCAGGGAATTTTCCCGTTGGGAGACAGCCGTGCGAACATCTGAAGCGTGCCAAAACACCATTCTCAGGACTTCAGCGCCACGAGTTAAACCGACTGTTGCGTCTTGGCGATCTTGAATCGTGCCAGGACGCCGCTCCTGGGACTTCAGCACCGCTAAGCAACGTAATTGTTGCGCCCTGACAATTCTGAATGGTTCCAGAACGCCGTTTCTGCTACGGTACCACCATGGGAATCAGTGAAACTCTTGCGACTTTGCAACGAATGTGCGCGGCGCTGGGGCGAGAGACACATTTTGGAAGCCACCCGCCCTCAATCCGTGAAGCCCTCGCAATTTGTTTAAACGAATGTGCTTGGCGCTGAGGCGATACCCACATTTGAAGCCGCCTTCAATCCGTGAGCCCCTTGCCAATTTTAAAGACGAGTATGCGCGGCGCTAAAGCGAGAACCACATGCTGAAAACCACCCGCCCTCAATCCGTGAAGCTCTTCCAATCCTTTAGAAAGAATGTGCGCGGCGCTCATGCATTAACCACATTTAGAGAATGACCCACTCTTGCAATCTTTTAAAAATGATTGGCGCGGCGCAAAGGCGAGAGTCATATTTTGAAAACCACGCGCCCTCCATCTGAAAAGTTATTGCCATTTTTGAGCATCATGGTCATAATGTAGAGGATGTCTCAGGCGAAACGTCTGGCCCTCCCCTTCGACCGGCCTCGGGGTGCGACAGGGAACAGTTTCTCTATAAGAAGAAGGCATGGGGGAGGAAAAGGAGGATGAGGAGGAGGAAGAGGAGGGAGGAGGAGGAGGAAGAGGAGGAGGAGGAGGAGGAGGAGGAGGAGCAGGAGGAGGAGGATGAGGATTCTGATGATGATGAGGAGGAGGAGGAGGAGGAGGAGGGGAGGAGGAGGAGGAGGAGGAGGGGGGGAGGAGGAGGAGGAGGAAGAGGAGGAGGACGACGAGGAGCCGCAGTCGCCGCGGCGGCGAGGTTGTGCCCTCTGGTGCGGGCTGCGCGAGAACGGCAGACGCCAGGGCCCCAGCTCAGAGCCCGAGCTCACGGGGCCGATCGGGGGCTCGGGCAAGGCGAGACTGGCGGATTAGGGGCAACGTTCGGGGGGATAGGCTCAGGGTGGTGAGGAGGAGGGAGAAGGAGGAGGAGGAGGAGGAGGAGGAGGAGGAGGAGGAGGAGGAGGAGGAGAAGCTAGGTGCGCTCGCGTCATATCTGACATCCTACACCTCTCTCCCATCCCTTACCATGGCGCAGATTCCCTCTCTACTCGCTCAGTCGGATGTCGAGCAGGGCAATGATGGGTACGCGATGCATTGTAGAGCACGGCATGGCATGGCGTAGAAGAGCACCGCAAAGCGTATTATCAACCTAGCATTGCAGTGCATGCCGTGGCATGGCACGGGAAACGACGCCAGCGCTGCAGCGGGAGCAGGAGTCGAAACGAGCGGAAGCGCGGAAATGAGGCCAGCGCTGCAGCGGGAGCACGATTCGGAACGAGCGGAAGCACGGAAATGAGGCCAGCGCTGCAGCGTGAGCACGATTCGGAACGAGCGGGGCCCGAAAATGAGGCCGGCGCCTCAGCGAGAGCAGCATTTTGAAAAAAAATGCAGGCGAAAACCCAACCCCGGGGACACCTGTGTAAAAAAACAGTACGCGGGGGGGGGGTCGGACACTCCCAGGCCGTCATCAGGGGAAGGGAGAGTAGTATTCATATTGAGTAATTGTGGAGGAGGAGAAGGAGGAGGTGGAGGAGGAGGAGGAGGAGGAGGAGGAGGAGGAGGAGGGGGGGGGGAGGAGGAGGAGGAGGAGAGGAGAAGGAGAGGAGGGAGGAGGAGGAGGAGGAGGAGGAGGAGGAGGAGGAGGAGGAGGAGGAGGAGGAGGAGGAGGAGGAGCAAGGGAGGGAGGGAGGGAGGGAGGGACGGACGGAGGGAGGGATGGAGGGAGGGATGGAGGGAGGGAGGGAGGGAGTGAGGACGAGGAGGATGAGGAAGAGGAAGTAGAAAAAGGAGGAGGAAACTTCCCGCGATGCCCCCAAACTTGGAGAAGAGCCCAGCTGTGATCTTCCGGCGACGCTTGGAGACCTGGGGCTTTTGCCGGCTGAGGTCGCCAAGAGGGGGCTGTCTTCTGGTGCCGTGGATCGCCGCTGGTCCGGGGCACCGATCGGCCTGGACCGCCGGGGGAGGGCGGGTGGTTCAGAGGCAGCGTTAAGGGGGTTATCCCTAAGGGCTTGTGGGGATCAAGCCGGATAGATCAAGGTAGATGCAGATAACTCGCGGTACATCCAGGTCAATCCGGGCAAATTCAAGTTAATCCAGAAATCTCCAGGGACTCTGGGAGCAAATCGGGGCCGCTCCAACGCGAGTACAGGGACGGCAGAAGTCGTTAAGCCCTCAACGAGGATACGCTCAGGGGGAATGAATCGACCCCCGATCGCTTCTTCGTCGCCCATAAGGGGGCCAGATAGCAGATAGCCCACCTCTCCCAGGAGCGTCGAGGTCCGCTAGCGAGAGCCTGTCGCATCGGCGACGTATCGCTGCTTCCACGTCGATGTTCCCCTGATGAGCCAGCCCCCCCACCCCCCCGAGGAGTGGTGCCGCTGAGGCTGGGGGTTGTGCCTCTGGCGTCTCCTCCTCCTCCTCCTCCTCCTCCATTCCTTTTCTTATGAATGATTTCTTTCTGTCGCACCCCGAGGCCAGTTTTTAGGGCGGGCCGGGCGTTTCGCTTGAGACTTCCTCACCGTTTATGACTCGGGAGCTTAAAAAGTGGCAACAGTTTCACAGATGGAGGGCGGGTGGTTTTCAACATGTGGCTCTCGCCTTAGCGCGGCGCACATCCTTTTCAAACATTTGCAAGAGTTTCACGGATTGAGGGCGGGTGGTTTTCAACATGTGGCTCTCGCCTGAGCGCGGTGCACATTCGTTTAAACAAATTGCAAGGGTTTAACCGATTGAGGGCGGGTGGTTTTCAACATTGTGGCTCTCGCTTCAGCGCGGCGTACATTCGTTTTAAGAATTCGCAAGACTTTCACGGATTGAGGGCGGTTCCTTTTCAATATGTGGCTTTCGCTGCAGCGCGGCGCACATTCGTTTTTAAGAATTTGCAAGAGTTTAACGGATTCAGGGCGGGTGGTTATCAACATGTGGCTCTCGCCTTTTTGCGGCACACATTCGTTTTAAAGAATTCGCAAGGGTTTCACGGATTGAAGGCGGGTGGTTTTCACCATGTGGCTCTCGTCTCAGCGCGGCGCACATTCGTTTTAAAGAGTTTGCAAGAATTTGACGGATTGAGGGCGGGTGGTTTTCAACATGTGGTTCTCGCTTCAGCGCGGCGCACATTCGTTTGTAAGAGTTGCAAGAGTTCCGCGAATTTCTATCATCAGCGTACCAGGAAGTATGTTTTGGAAGGACTCAGGATTATGCGGGCGCAACATTTTCGTTGATTTTCTGTGTTGAAGTCTTAGGAATGGCGTTCTGGCGCGATTCAGGGTCGTCAAGACGCAACAGTCAGGTTGATCTGTGGCGCTTAAATCCCGAGAACAATGTTTTGGCACGCTTCAGGGTCTTCACACGGTTGCTTTCCAACGAGGCAGTTCCATCAATGGAAATAATCGTTGTAGGGGCCTATGAAGAGGGAGCTTGGAGGGAGGGTCTACTCCAACATCGTTAATGACTCTTGGGTTTACACTGGTCCTCCTGCTCCTGCTCCTTCTTCTCCTCCTTCTCCTCCTGCGCCTCCTGCTCCTCCTCCTCCTGCTCCTCCTCCTCCTCCTGCGCCTCCTCCTCCTCCTCCTCCTCCTCCTCTCAGGGGTGGTGCCGCCGAGGCTGGGGCCGTCGAGGGCCTGCCGTGCCAGGGGGCTGCCTGCCTGGGCACACCGCTGGACACCGCCAGGCTTTTCCGAGAGCTGGGGGGCGGGACGGGGCCAGGCAGGAGGACATCGGCCTCCTCCTTCTCCTCCTCCTCCGCCTCCGCCTCTTCTCCTCCTCCACCTCCTCCTCCTCCTCCTCCGCCTCCACCCTCCCTGGGGCGGTGCGTCGGTGCGTATGCGAGTTTGTTTACACTTCTGTAGGCCGTGGCGCTCCTCCGCCGCCGCCGCCTCCTCCTCCTCCCCCTCCTCCTTCTCCTCCTCCTCCTCCTCCTCCTCCTCCTCCTCCTCCTCCTCCTCCTCCCCCTCGTGCTTCTCCTGTTCCTTCTCCGCCGCCTCCTCCTCTTCCGTGGACTGCTCGCCTTGGGACGCGCGCTCCTCCCGCTCCTCCTGTTCCTCCTGTTCCTCCTCCTCCAAGACATCAGCTGTGGAGCGGCAGCGGGGGATGAGGAGGAGGGGGCCCAGCAGCAGGGGAATGGGCAGAAGGGGGCTTGGCAGTCAGGAGGCATGCAGGGCTTGCTGTCTGGGCTGTTGCTGCTACTGATTCGTTTGCTGCTGCTGCTGGTGGCTGATGTTGTTCTGACTAGAGCAGCGACGTGATGTGGCGCCAGTGCACCGGTTAACATGCTATGCAGCTGGTCCGTATGGCCCAATCGTGAGGACTAGTTCGGTGCTATGTCTCCAAATTCGTATTTTATTTTGTTCCAATGTCAATCCTCACTAGTCCTGGTAATGAACCCCGCCGATCCTTACTTAGGGTTCGTCGCGTTTCTCATGATACGCACCATTCTATTCTTCAGTATCTAATGTGCTTCCAATTCGTCCCAATGGTGCTCTGCATTTGCCTTTAGTGTACTCCCTACTGATCCTCATCATTCTCTGCATCATCCGGCTGTCTGCGAAAGCCCTGCCACAGTATCAGCCCAGCTCCTTGGGTGGCTATTGACAGGAAGCTGTTACGCGTGAAACCTCGTGTCCTGAGCCTTCGGGTAGCTATGACATGTGTGGTATGCTCCACTGCGCCATGTTGGTAGTGGAAGTGATCATGAAGATTAAGAGGCAGAGTCTGACGACAATGCTGTTGAAGAGGATTAGGAGGAGGAGGCACAGGAGGAGGAGGAGGAGGATAATGAGATAAGGATGGGGATTGCGTCGGAGGAGGGGGCAGCAATACCATCAGTATGGCGGTACTGACAATGCTGCTGATGATGGTGATGATTCTGTTGATGCTGATGCTGCTCACTATGATTACTGTGCCGGTAGTCTTGATGATGGTGCTGCAGATGATGATGATGATAATAATGATGATGAGGATGTTGATGCTGCTGCTCATGATGATGACGAGGATCTTTATGATGATGATGATGATGGCGATGACGACAATCATGATGATGATGCTGATGATGATGATGATGATGATGATGAACATGATGATGCTGATGATGATGCTGATGATGATGATGCTGACGATGCTGATGATGATCAGGATGCTACTGATGATGACGATCACGATGATAATGATGTTGATACGGATGCAGATGATGATGATGATGCTGCTCATGATGATGCTGATGATGATGATGATTCTGACGATGATGATGATTCTGCTGATGAGGATGCTGACGATGCTTATACGGTTGATGATGGCGATGATGGGGATGTTGACGGCTATGATGATAGTGATGATGATGATGATGATGATGATGCTGTTGATGATGATGATTCTGATGCTGGTGGTGGTGGTGGTGGGGCTGATTCTGTTGATTACGGTGATAATAGTGGTAACGATGACGAATATGATGATGGTGACGATGATGATAGTGATAATGTTGGTTGTGGTGGTGATGATGATGATGATGATGATGATGATGCTGATTTTGATGATGATGATGATGCTGATGCTGATGCTGATGCTGATGCTGATGCGGATGCTGATGATGCTGATGATGATGATGATGATGATGATGATGATGATGATGATGATGATGATGATGATGATGGGGGTAACGATGATGACTCAGATGATGATGCTGTTGCTGATTTTGATGGTCCTTCGTTTTATCGCGTCACGCCAGAAATTATGATGGCTTCGCTCGCTCCGCCCGCCCGTATTTGTGCCATCGCTGGCGCTTGCCAGCGCCTTCGTGGCCCATGCGGCGCTGCTTGGCGGTGGTCCTTTCTAGAGGCTTGTTTGAAAGCCTTTTGTAGAGGCTTGTTTTTTTAGAGGCTTTTTCTAGAGGCTTTTTCTAGAGGCTTTTTCTAGAGGCTTTGGGCGTGGGGAGGCGGCGTACTTGCTTTGAAACTTGTCGTGGGGGAGAGCTCCTGGGGAACAGTCTTGGAGCCTCCTGGGAGCCTCGGGTGGGTCCTCCCGGGGCCGCTTGGGGGCCTCCTGGGGGCTCCCTGGGCGCCTCCCGAGGGCCTCTTAGGCTGGGGCCTCCTGCGGGTCTCTCGCGTCCTCCTGGGGGCTTTTGGAGGCCGAGGGCTTGAATTGTCGTCTCGTGCTCCCTCTCTGGAGCCTCTCTTGGGGCTTTCCAGGGGCGCTATGAGGCCGTCTTGGAGGCTTCGTGGGCCGTCTTGAAGCCCCTTTGGGCTGTCTTGGAGCCCGCCTGGGGGCCTCCTGGGCCGTCTTGGGGCGATCTTGGAGGCCTCTTAGGCCGTCTTGGAGCGTCGGGAATCCGCAAAGGCGAGAACGCCCCAACCCTTCAAAAACCGACAGGAAATCTATGATTTTTGCCTTTGGGGGCCCTCTGGGGAGTGCTCTTGGAGGGACCTTGGGCCATCTGGGGGTCATCTTGGCCTCTTGGAATGATCTTGTGGTGTCCCGGACGCCTCTTAGACCATCTTGGCGGCCTCTTGGTGGCCTCTTGGCCCTTCTTGGGGCTTCGTGGGGGGCCCCGAGGGCGGCGCCCAGGAGCAAAACCATCTCTGATGGGACCTTGCCAGGGTACTTCTCGGCCGGGGACCCTAGGGGCGGCCCCGCGCGCACGAACTAGAAAGTTCTGAACCAGTTGATTGTCCTCCGTCTGGGGGCCTTTGGGGGCTTCTTGGGGGCCTCTTTGGCCGTCTTAGGGCGTTCCTGGCTTGTCTGACGCCGCCAGACGCCGTCTTGGGGGCCTGTCTGGGTCGTCTTGGGGCCCTCTTGGGGCATATGAGGGGTTCTTAGAGGCCATCTTGGGCGTCTTGGAGGCCTCTTGGGCCGTTTTGGTGCCCTCTTGGGGCCGTCTTGGGGGCCTTTTGGGCCGTCATGGGGCCATCTTGGAGGCCTCTTGGGCGATCTTGGGGGCCTCTTGCGCCGTCTAGAGCCGTCGGAAAGCCGAAAAGAAGCAAATGTGAAAATCATTCAACAACCCACGACAAATCAATGATTTTGGCCTCTTCGTGCCCTCCTGGAAGTCCTCCTGGACGCCTTTTGGGCTGTCTTGGAGGCCTCTTGGGGGCCTCTTGGGCCGTCTTGGGCCGTCAGGCCCTCATCCTGAGGCCATCTTAGGCCGTCTTGGGTGCATCTTGGGTCGTCTTGGAGGCATCTTGGGGCCATCTTAGCCGTCTTAGAGGCCATTTTGGCCGTCTTGGAAGCCTCTTCGGCCCTCTTGGGGCCGTCTGGGGGGCCTCTTGGGCTGTCATGGGGCCACCTTGGAGGCGTCGTGGGCGATTTTGGGGGCCTCTTGGTCCGTCTTGAGCCGTCGGAATGCCGAAAAGAAGCAAATGTGAAAATCATTCAACAACCTAAGGCAAATCAATGATTTTGGCCTCGTCGGGCCCTCCTGGAAGACCTCCTGGACGCCTTTGGGGCCGTCTTGGAGGCCTCTTGGGGGCCTCTTGGGCCGTCTTGGGCCGTCAGGCCCCCATCTTGAGGCCACCTTAGGCCGTCTTGGGTGCATCTTGGGCCGTCTTGGAGGTATCTTGGGGCTATCTTAGCCGTCTTGGAGGCCATCTTGGGCGTCTTGGAGGCCTCGTGGGCCGTCTTGGGGCACTCTTGGGGGCCTCTTGGGCTGTCATGGGGCCATCTTGGAGACCTCTTGGGCGATCTCCGGGCGATCTTGGGGGCCTCTGGGGCCGTCGGAAGGCCGAAAAGGCGAAAATGCCCAAATCCTTTGAAAACCTAAAGACAATCAATGATTTTGGCTTCTTCGGGCCTTCCTGGAGAACCTCTTGGAGGCCTCTTGGGCTGTCTTGGGGACCTCGTAGTGGGCTCTTGGGCCGTCTTCGGCCATCTTGAGGCTATCTTAGGCCGTCTTCGGTGCATCTTGGACCGTCTTGGAGGCATTTTGGGGCCATCTTAGCCGTCTTGGAGGCCATCTTGGCCGTCTTGGCCGATCTTGGAGGCCATCTTGGGCCGTCTTGGAGCCGTCTGGAGCAGGAACAACCCTTTGGAACCGGGTCTGGGCAATCTTTCCGGGTGGCCGGCGGGGCGGGCCGAAGCCCCAGGGGGAGTCCTTTTGGAAAAAGAACCAAAACCAAAACCGAAAGGATTCAGCACGCCAGGCACCCCTGCGATGAACAGACAGGGGGCGGCGGATCCAATGGACATCGGCCCATCGGGCCACCGTGCCGAGGTTGTGTGTCATAGGCCTCTATGATGTTCGTTCGGATGTCGCGTGAGGCCTCTCGGGGGCCTCGTGGAGGCAAGTTTGAAGCCTCGTGGGGGCCGTTTTTGGGCCGTTTTGGGGCCTCTTAGGGACCTCTTGGGGTCTCCTGGGGGCATCTTGGGTCCGTTCGGGCTCCCACTTTTGGGCCCCTCTTGGGGCCGTCTTGCGGCTTTCTCGGGCCATCTTGGGTGCCTCTTAGGCCGTCTTGGAGCCCTCTTGGGGGCATCTTGGGCCACTGGAGCCTCGGAAGCTTTCAAAATCGAGAACTCCCGAAAACACTGAAACACCCAAGGACATTCTAAGCCTCTTGGGGCCCTCTTGGGAAGGCTCGCGGGGCTCTTGGAGCGTCTCGGAGGCTTCTTGGGCCGTCTTGGGGAAATCTTGGGCGTCTTGGACCGACCGTTTGGCGATTCGGGGCGCTCTCGGACCGACTGGGCGGCTTCCTGGGGCCTTCTTGGTCCGTCTTGGAGCCTTCTTGGTTCCGAAAATGCCATGCGACAAGACGCGGGTGAGCCCTGGCGGCACGCCGCGTGTCCAAGAAGATCTGGGAATTCGGGGTCTGGGCCCGTAACGCATCTTCAGGACTAGGGACGGAGGCCTATGGGGTTGAGCAAGGGGCCCGGGGACGCTCCACTTCGTGCCACAGGGGCACGGTGGCGGATCATCCTTTTTCGCAGGCGTCTGGGTTCGAGCGTCCCTGTGCAGAAATGATGCAGACAGTGGCGCGTTCTCTTAAGACATGGAAGACGCCCCAAATCATTGGCATCGTAGACTGGAAGCTTGGCGCACTGTGCTGGGTTCTGCGCATATGCGTGGTCTTCTACGTGATCTACAGGCTCTTGAGCGACGTGAACGGTATGAGAAACGTAGAGATCCCGTCTGGGTATCCCACCTTCTGGTTCGAGTCAGGGGGACTGCGGGCGGAGCAGAACTTCACCACTGCGCCCCAGTATTGTAGTAACTCCGATTACGATTACCACTATCAGGAAGGCGGTCCCGCGAAGTACTGGAACGACTTGGACATCGGCTGCATCAACGTTAACTATGGCGATATAGTCCAGGTCTCCATGTCATCTGCGTTTGCCATAAGCTACATGAAGACGTTGCACACGAAGAGCTTTCCCTGTGACCCCTCGAGCGCTGGTTCGCCCTGCAGCATGGTTTCTGTATCCGGTAGCCGTACGGCTGAAGACGGGTGGATCTACGATGCGCACGGAGGAAATGCGACGTGCACTTGTAGCAAGCAGCAGGACAACTTCGTCGTAGGCTTGGAAGAGATGGAGTTGCACGTGCAGCACGCCTTCATGGGCACAGACATCAGCGGCAAGTCCATCGCCACGAGCAGCAGCGAAGACGTGAGGACGATCCAGACATGCTTGAGAGATCCCGCGGAGAAGGACACGGCAGAGTGCAACGATCCCAACTACGGCGTGCCAGAAGAACACCTGGGCAAGTGTTGCTGGAAAACGTCTGGCTGCCTGCGGCAAGTCCCGCCACGGTGCCAGCGCGGCGTTCCGCGTGGCGACCTTTCGAGCATCGTGGCGAATGCCGTCGCATCTGACGCTTGTCGCCCCTAGGCTGAAGTCGGGCGTGTCCGTCTACAGCAGGAGTATTCACACATAGTAAAAACAGTACGGGGACGTTTTTTTTTTTTTTTTTTTTTTTGTTTTTTGATTTTGAGTTTTTGGACTATCTTGAATGTGGTTTTGATTGTTTCCTTCCGAAGTCCGCCTACAAGGGGGGCATGCCTGGCCTAACCCTAGTCGTAGAAAGATAAGGAGCAGGATAACACGGTTGTCATTGACGATGAGGAGGAGGATGAAGAAGAGAGCGAGAGTGAGGTTGACAAAGAAGGCCGTCACATGTGACATTTTGTCGTCCCCCAAAGAGGAGGATCCGGAGGAGGAAGGCCGCAACACCTGACACTTGTCGTCCCTAGGAAGGGGGATGGAACATTTCGTAACACAGTCAGTTAGGACGAGGAAGATAATGACTAGTAACCAGAGGAGGAGGACGAGGAGGAGGAGGAGGAGGAGAAGGAGGAGGAGGAGGATAACGAGAAGGAAGAGGAGGAAGAGGACGAGGAGGAGGAGGAGAAGGAGGAGGAGGAGGGGGAGGAGGAGGAGGAGAGGAGGAGGAGGAGGAGGAGGAGGAGGAGGACCAGGACGAGGAGGAGAAAGAGGAGGAGGAGGAGGAGGAGGAGGAGGAGGAGGAGGAGGAGGAGGAGGAGGAGGAAGAGGCGAGAAGGAGGGGGGGGAGGAGGAGGAGGATGGTGAGGAGGAGGATTGCTGTTATATGTGGCACGTTGTCGCCCCAGCAGGAGGAGTTGCGTCCTCAGTTTTGAGAGTGACCTGCCATGTGACACGCTTTTCCGCGTCGTGTCGGGGTGTCTTTCGTCGTCTTCGTCGTCGTCTTCCTCCCTGCATGTTGTTTCCTCTTTCTCTCTTGGGGACTCTTGGAGGCCTCTTGAGGGCGTCTGGCTCCTTGGGACGTCTTCGGGCACTCTTGGACCGTCTGGCCCTTTCTGAGTCCGTCTTGGGAGCCTCTCTGGGCCGTCTTGGGCGTCTCTAGGGCCGTCATGGGGCCGTCTTGGAGTCCGCCTGGGCCATCTTGGGACCCTCTTGGGCCGTCTTGAGGCGGTCTTGGAGGCCTCCGCAGCCGTCCAGGGCTGACGGTAGCTCGGAAAGGCGAGAAGCGGAAAATCGGTGATCGGACGTTTTCGGGCCCTACTGGAGGCTCTCTTGGAGCCGTCTTGGCCGTATTAGGTGCCTCTTGGGCCGTTTTGGAGCCCAGCTTGGGCCGTCCTTGAGCCATCTTGGGCCTTCTTGGCGCCAGTGGTGGCCTGCCTGAGCCGTCTTGGAAGCCATCTTGGGCACCCCAGAAGCCTTGGAGCGAGGTGCCGGGGCGTCCAGAGAGCCTCGGGGGTGGGGGGACAGCTGGGAGAGGCGCGGGGTCCCTTGGGAGACGTACATCAACCCTACCAGACAGCGCTTTGCTGTGCGCCTCAACGTGCCATCTGGGCACGGCTGCGGATTCCAGCCAGGCGAAGACATGGGGCTATCAATCAGAGAGTGGCTGCAGGCGGCTGGTATAAGCTTGGACGAGGTAAACACTGGCGTTGAACCTGACACTCGGTACGTTGAGGGCGAAGATGTCACACGCTACCCAAACCGCAGAGTCACTGGGAACAAGATGCGTTTTATTCTTCAGGCTTTGCGGTGTGCACGTCCAGACTGGGAAGGCAGTTTCGTTTCCGATCTGTCTGCCTCCTCGTCCTGGTCCTTATCCCGTTGCTCCTCCGCCTCTTGCTCATCCGCCTTTTCATCTGCCTCCTCCTCCTCCTCCTCTTCCTCCCCCCAGCCTTCTCCTCCTCCTCCTCCTCCTCCTCCTCCTCCTCCTCCTCCTCCTCCTCCTCCCCCTCCCCCCCCTCCTCCTCCATTCCTTCTCCTTATAAATAACTTTTCCGTGTCGTGCCCCGGGGCCAGTTTTTAGGACGGGCCGGGCGTTTCGCCTGAGAATTCCTCATCATTTATGGCCCCGGAACTTAAACATTGACAACAGTTTCACAGATGGAGGGCGGGTCGTTTTCAAAATGTGGCTCTCGCCTTAGCGCCGCGCACATTCGTTGTAAACATGTGCAAGTGTTTCACGGATTGAGGGCAACCCGTGTTCAAGATGTGGCTCTCGCCTTGGCGCCGCGAACATTCTTTTTTTTAAAATTTGCAAGAGTTTCACCGACCGAGGGCGGTTCATTTTCAAAATGTGTCTCTCACCTTAGCGCTGCGCACATTCCTTGTTAACATTGGCAAGAGTTTCACGGGTTGATGGCTGTTCATGTTCAAAATGTGGCTCTCGCCGTAGCACCGCGCACAGTGCCGCGTGCATTCTTTTTAACAGTTTGCAAGAGTTTCAGGAATTCCCATGATCAGCGTATTAGGAATGGTATCATGATTATGTGGGTGCAACATTTACGTTGGTTCGCGTTGCTGACGTCCCAGGAATGGCGTTCTGGCACGGTTAAGGATCGTCAAGACGCGACAAACAGGTTGATCCTTGGCGAAGGAATCCCGAGAACGATGTCTTGGCGTGCTTCAGGGTCTTCAAACGGTTGTCTTCCAACGAGGCAGTTCCCTCAGTGGAAATGAACCCTTGTAGGGGCCTATGAAGAGGGATCTTGGATGGAGGGTGTATTCCAACATCGTGGATGACTCTTGGGTTTGCACTGGTCCTCCTCCTCCTCCTCCTCCTCCTCCTCCTCCTCCTCCTCCTCCTCCTCCCCCGCCTCCTCCTCCTCCTCCCCCGCCTCCTCCTCCTCCTCCTCCTCCTCCTCCTCCTCCTCCTCCTCCTCCTCCTCCTCCTCCTCCTCCTCCTCCTCCCCCCCCCTCCTTTTGCGAGCTCCTGCTCTTTTCGGGCTCAGCTCTCGGGACGAGGTGGAACTCCTCGGAGCTCGTGCGCGGGAGCGCCGCCTCGGCAGGCCGTCTGCCGCCCCCCCGAAGGCACTGACCCACAACTCGTTGCAGTTTTGTTTTGTTGTGCATGCCGGATGTGGTGGTACTTTCGTAGTCGTTGCGGAGCTCCTCCTCCTCCTCCTCCTTCGCCCCCCGCTCCTCCTGCTCCTCCTCCTCCTCCTCCTCCCTCCTCCTCCTCCTCCTCCTCCCCCTCCTCCTCCTCCTCCTCCTCCTCCTCCTCCTCCTCCTCCTCCTCGTTCGTTCGTTTCTCAGGCAAGAGAGTCGATGCCTCTACTCGGGGATCAGGCGAGAGAGAGCAGGATGGAGACGGCGGCGACGAGGACCCCCCAGACCACGAGCCACGCAGAGAGGGCAGCCCAATGCCCACGCACCCCCCCAAGAGGGGGGGACGCAGGAGAGGAAGAGAGAAGCAGAGGAGGAGGGCCCGCATGGGGGGAGCTTGGGCTCAGGGTGTCCAAGACTCAGCGCCAGGCCCACCAGGGCCGAACGGGCCAAACACAGGATTTACGAGCCGCGACCAGCTGCCGAAACCGTCCAGTCTACACAGCTACCTGGCCAATGTGTGTGCAGAAGCTTCAAGCATGTGTCGAATGGCTTCCTCTCAAACTGTGTCTGGCCGACAGGTATACACTGCACAAAGCTCAATGCTACACTGAGAAATGGTGCACGCTACATATGCGGTGGCTGCCAACTAGTCTCACCTGTCACACGATTGAAGAAGTACGTCATGCCGCTTGCAGGGTCGCGTGCCATCTCCCAGCTTTGAGGCATCAGTGGCGGCAACTGTTGTCTAAGTGACTGGAGCTGTCGAGCTAGGGCATATCCACCACGTTGCTGGCAGACGTGTGGCCTGAGACAGCGGGAGTCTGCTGCATGAAAGCTCCTTCATCTGTCACTGCTGCCGAAACCATGGCCTCGGGCGTTTCCGGCAACGAGCTTGCCCCTACCGAGGGAGCTCTGCTCGGCATGGGCATGCCGCGCTGGCGCCGAGGTGCTGAGCGCTTGCCGAACTCCTCCGGCTGCTCGTCCTTCGGCAGCGCAGTGGGCGCAGAACGAGGCGCTGGAGCCTTTGCCCCATCGTCTTCTTTGGCACGCGGAGGGAGAACAGGATCGTCGCGACAAAACTGTGGTTTGTCAAGCCAGATCAGCACAGCTGAGGTACCGTCGCTATGTGCATGGCCACGATCTGTTGCAGACAGAGTGCCGAGGGAGCTGATGAGGTCCTCGATGTCCGAGCTGACCACCAGCGAGTGTGCAGGACCAGGAGGCGCACGCTCCGGAGACAGCACTATCTTGTACTTCATCTTGACGGGGTCCTTGGCCTCGACGATGGAAATGTGGACACGCCGAGTGGCCACCTGGCGCTGAATCCAGCGGAGACGAGCAAGGACAACCATGGGAAGAGAAAAGGGGGAGTCGGGTTAGGTGAATGGTGTGAGCCGCTCTCTAAGCAAATGCTTGATCGAGACGGCTCTCCTCCTCCTCCTCCTCCTCCTCCTCCGCCTCCGCCTCCGCCGCCTCCTCCTCCTCCTCCTCCTCCTCCTCCTCCTCCCGCGCCGCGCGCGGGTCTCCCGCGGCCGGAGCGCTGCAATTGGGAGCCGGCGCAACCCCCCCACCCCAGATGCGGCCCACCGCTCGGCGGCGAGCCGGCCGGCCAGCGTGTCGGGCCCGCTCGCTGGCCGAGCGGGCGAGCTCAGGCGCGCCGCGCGCGCCGCGCAGGCGGCGCGCTGGGGTCCGCGGCGGGCAGCCGCCGCGCCGCGGCGCCCTGCTGTGGCAGCGCGGCCGTGCGCCATGCCTCCGCGTTGCCGCGCTGCAGTGTCGCGGAGAGGCTCTGCTGCGCGGTCACCAAGACCTGCGGGTCCCCGGCGGCCCAGGTGCGCAGCAAGGCCTGCGCCTCCTTGCCAGGCCGGCCCAGCGTCTCCACGGCGAAGGCGTGCAGCGCAGGCCCGGGGTAGCGCCGGTGCTTGCGTTCTTCGGCCGCCGCGGCCGCGGCGCCGTCCCGGGTCGCGCGGCTGCGGTCGGCGCCCGTGCCAGCCCGGAGCGCGTCGTCGGTGTCTGTGACGTCGACGTATTGCCGTCCTGCCACAGGGTCGACGAACGCCACGTCGAGGCGCGCGGACTGCACGCCGCCATCCGGGCGGGCGCGGTCCCAAGCGGGCACGTCCTATTCCGTGGCCACGCCAGCGGCGCCCCGCTTAGCCAGCCAGCTGGCCAGCCAGTCGCGCACGCCATCGTGCTTGTCGATGGCCAGCCCGCCCGCTGGGCAGCCCGCCGCGTGGCCAGGGTTCGCCCGCAAGTCGCAGCCGCAAGCCGTGCCGTCGCGCCTCCGCCGCTTTTCACGTAGGGCTGGCTCCCTCGGGCAGCGGCAAGCAAAGCTGGAGGGCGAGCGCAGGCCGCAGGCGCCGCGTCGGGGGCAGGATGGCGCCCGCGCTTCTGCCGCCCGCGGAGCGGAGGCCGGCGGCCTGGCTCGCGGGCAGGGAGGCCAGCAGGCGAGCGCGCCGCTGCGCCTGCGCCGGCTGAACCAAGCGCTTCTGTGCCTTCTCCAGGCGCTCCGTTGCGGCGCAGACCCAGCTAGTAGCGCTCGCGCAGCCAGCCGCCCCGCCTGCTCGGCCGCCGCCCACGTCTGAGGGCAAGCGGCAGCGAAGGCCTCGAGGCTGGGCTCGCCCAGCTCACGGCGCACTTCCGCCAAGCACGCCTGCCAGGAGCCCACGTACGCAGGCAGACGCCGTTGCTCCAAGCTGTGCCAGCCAAGGCCGCCGCGCGCCAGGGGCAGGTAGGCCGTCTCGCGCGCGGTCGCTGAACGTCTGCCCCAGCGCGCCCTCCGCGTGTCGCAAGACCAGGTCGTCGTAGGCGCGGGACCAGGCTTTGTCGAGCAGGTGCGCGCGCGCGTGGAGGGCGGCTCCGTTGACAAACGTGCCCAGGAGCACGAGCTCGTCCTGGAGCTGGAGGCCGTGCTCGCGCGGGTGCCCCAGTCTCGCCAGGAACGCGCGCAAGTGGCGGGTCGCCGACTCCGGCGCGGCCGCCGCGCCGAAGCTCGTTCCCGCGGGGTCCTGGCCGAGGTCGTCCGCCGCCGCCCCTCCGCAGACGAACTGGAGGCGGCTGCCCACGCGCGCGAGGTCGGGCATCGGGGCGGCCGCGAGGCTCGGTGTGAGCGGCAGCCCGCGCGGGTTCCACGCCTTGGTCTTCTCGGCGTTCAAGCGGAGGCCGCGCGCTGCCAAGAGGGCCGGGGCGCCGGCGAGGGCCGCGGCAAGCGCCGCCGCTGTGCCGACGACGAACACGTCGTCGAGGTAGGCCACTACCCGGGCGTTCGGGTCGTGCCGGAGGGCGGTCGCCGCCAGCTCCTCGTAGAGCCTCGCCGTGGCTGTCGCGTAAAAGGCCGGCGACAGGGGGCAGCCCTGGTCAAGGCCGCGCTTCGCCGTCACCTCAGCTGTTGTTTCGGCCGCGTTGGCGCCGTGCGTGGTGTCCCCGCCGTACCGCGCCAAGGCGAGGCGCGCGAGGGACGGAAGGCGCTGGGCGACCTCCCGGAGCACGACGTCCCGGTCGAGCTCGTTGAAGGCGTTCGCCACATCGAGTGACAGCACTGCACTGTTCTGGGCCTTCTCCAAGGAGCAGTTAACGAGCTATTGCATGTCCTCCACGCCCGTCCGCCGACCGACCCCGTACTCGTGCGGCCCCACCGCCTGGGCGATCAGCTCTTTGTGCTTCGTCGTTGCTGCCTTCGCCGCCATGCGGCGGAGCGTCTCTCCACAGGCGAGGGGTCGTACCCCCCGCCTGGTTTTTGGAACGGGATTAGACGGCCACCCAGCAGCGCCTTCGAGGCGGCCGGCGGCGCGTCGCCGCGCAGGATGACGGCGAGCACCTGCACCAGCGCCTCCTTCCCGTCTGCGTTCCCACGAAGCGTTGCCCAGTGCTCGAAGCGGGCCCCCGTGAGGCCCGGCCCGGAGCTCCGCGGGAACTTGTTCAGATGCCTGGCGGCCTCCTCCGCATCGTCGGCCTCCCACGCTTCTGACGGGCACTGTGGTGGCGGCGGCACTCGCGGGGCTCCGGCCCCCGGGAAAAGGCTGGCCACGCGGGCGCGCGCCTCCGCCCCCACGGCGAGCTTCCCTGGGCCGCTCGCGGCCGCAGCGGCCCGGGACACTTCACCCAGCATGATGAGTTCGTGCACCCGCTTGGTGTGGGTCGCGGCGTCTGGTGGCCGCCGGCTGCCGCCGCCGCCATTGTCGCCAGGGCGTGCTGTGGCCGCCCAGAGGCCCGCCCAGTCCCCCGCCCACGCCTGCGGGATCCTGGCGCCGATCACCTTCGGGGCCGGAGGCCAGTCCGCATGCTGGTCGTCGCCGGCAGGGGGGATGGCGAAGAGCACGCGCGGCAGGAGCAGCATGCGCGCCCATGCAGCCTCTCGGGCCGGGTCTGCGGCCACCGCCTTCAGCGCCGCGCCCAGCAGCTCGCCGACGGCCACTGCAAGGCTGTCTGGGACAGCCGTCCAGGTGGGCACAGGCTCGCGGAGGGCGCCTTGGAGCTCGAACGTATCCCACCACGCCAGGCCCGGGAGGTTGCCAGCTTCGGCGGCAGCCACGTGCCGGGGTTCTGGGTCCCCCGAGGGTGAGTCAAAGCCCGGCTGCGCCGCCGCGCCGTCCACCATGCACGCGAGGACCTCCGAGCGAGCTTCCTCGGGCAACGCGGCCAGACTGTCTACTGTGCCTGCTGGGATGCCTCCTGGGATGCAGGCTGGGTGCCGGAAGTATCGGTCCGGGTTCGCGCGGCTCGCCAGCCGCACCTCCTTGTGACTGAAACCTTGACAGCAAACGTCACACATTGCGACGTGCTTCCGGACGGGCTGCAGCGTCGCCGTCCACGCGGCCACTTTGGGCTGGCGCGCGGCGCGCGGCGCGCGGCGCGCTGGCGGCAGCGGCAGGAGGCGGTGCAGCGGCGGGCCCCGTGCCGCTTCGGGGATGGGCTGCTCGGGAAGGCGCGGCTCCAGCCGCTCCTTGCAAGCTCTCCACGTCCCTGGCGAGGTCCGTCATCACCTCGTCCTCCTCGTCGTCTTCTTCCCTCCCGACGTCGCCCATCCCGTCGTCGTCGTCGTCCTCCTTCAGGTCGCCCATGGCCCCTTGGTCGCAGGCCAGCCGGCCCGCGCTCACGTCACTCTCCATCCCCAGTGGGGCGGCCGCCGCCGGCTGCTCGGCCGCCCGGCCGCCCCAGCAGAAGCCCTCCTCCTCCTCCTCCTCCTCCTCCTCCTCCTCCTCCTCCTCCTCCTCCTCCTCCTCCTCCTCCTCCTCCTCCTCCTCCTCCTCCTCCCCCCGTCCCCTTCCCAGGGCTCGGCGCCCCCGTGCGGAGGCAGCAGGTGGAGCGCTTGGGCTCAGGGCCGTCCTGGGCCTGCTTTCGACTGTTTGGGGTCTCCTGCCTTCTGTGAGCCATCGGAGGTCGTGGGCCATTCGGGGGCTCGTCGACCGTATCGGGTTTCTCTCGAAGTCCTCTGGAGGCTATCTTGATGCCTGCTTGGGGCCGTCTTGACAAATATAGGTTTTTGTTGCAGCTATCTTGGGGCTCTCTGCTGTCTTCCTGAAGTCATCGTTGACCAGAAAGCCTGGAAAACCACAGCTTGGAGAACTTTGGTTTATTGTTGGATGATTTTGCCATGTGGGGCCTCTTTTCAACTCCTGGGGCCTCAATTGGAGGCTCTCCTGTCTTGTGGGCCTCTTGGGCCGTCCTGGCAGCCTCCGTGGGCCATCTTCGGCCGTCTTGTCTTTATCCTGGCGCCTTTTTGAGCCACCCTCGGCCGTTCTTGACATTCCTGGGGCTCTCGTGTGGATTTGGACAATGGTGTCCTCTCCCGCCCGCACCTGTTTTGGGAGGGGAATCTGTCTTTCATGCCGATGGCTCCTAGGGCTTGGTGGATTATGAAATATTTTGGGGACCACCAGGACGATCGTTTCCAATGTGTCATCGACGTGGAGCACGAGGACTCATGGACGTCCCTGGGCTCCAAGGTCATTCGTGTAAGCTACGCTGGAATGGGCGACTCGGAGTTTTACGACATGTACCGGCGCGGACTTGCGTTTACCTTCGAGCCTACTGGTGTGATTACAAAATTCGACTGGCTCGCGCTCATAAACACCATCGTCTCTGGTCTTGTCTTTCTTGCACTCGTTGATAATGTCGTAGGAGTGTTCGCCTTCTACATCGTGCGACACAGCGACATTTACAGCAAGGCCTGCGTCGAGGAGCTTCAGTACAGTCACCTTCTGGCGAAGTTCGGAATCAATGTGGCTCTGGCATGCCAAAACTTCAAGGCTTGGAACAAGGCGGATTCTGGCAAAGAAGCTTCAATCTCCAAAGATGAGCTCGCCGCAGTTTACAGTGACTGCTTCGACACTGATACGGCCATGAAGTTCGCAGAGGTTGTCATTGAACAGGCAGTGGGAGACCCCAATGCTACCGAACTGAAGTACTCGCATCTTGTAGGCTTGATGTCGACTGGTCTGGTTACCACTGATCGGCTCAAGAAGTTTGCAGAGCAGCATGCAAATGATCCTATAGCTAATTTCAATAGCAGTCAGGTGGCTCCAGCATAGTGAACCATGTTAAGGCAATGGCTGTCATGCAGATTGGAAGTGCAGCACGGGAGATGCCATTTTAAATTGAACTCTTGCCAGAACAGTTGGGCTCGATGCCTACTCAATAATCCCAAGCCAAAAAACATGGGCTCCGTTGGGTCGTGCTGTTGGCATGTGTACTGTCTGGGCGCGCTGAACAACAAAGAACTCATCATTATCATACTCATCTTCATTTGTTTGTGATTTGGTGCATGTCAGGCGATGCGTCAGGACTCCCATGACGCCCCACTCATGCATCACAAGGCGCGCTATATGCTGCAAAGCCTCTGGGAAGTCCTTGATGGTCACATCTTGTGCGAGGGCATCAGACGCTGCGCGGAGGTCGCGGGTCCTGGGTTTGATGCGTGGGATGGGGTCGGACACTTCTACTTGCGGGAAGCACACAATTATGTGCGTCTTCATCGTCGTCCGTGTTACTGCTGAATCCAGAATGCTGAACAGTTACTATTGTCGGACCTCCTCGATCAGCCCTCGCGCTCTCGCCCCGGCGCCTGCTGCCATCCCTTTGAAAACGAGACTCGCGCTCGCGCGTGTCGGGGTTGCGCCCAAACGCGCCCCCCAACAACAGTACTCCCGCTCGAGACAATCCTCGCTTTTCACTCAGAACCGGTTCTCTTGCGACGACGTTGACGGCGACTGCGACGCTGACAGCGACGACGCCGTGTCGTGTGCCGAGGCTTTGACCATTTCGTCCCATGCTATGTGCTTCACGGAGGTCGCGGTATGTATAACCTTTCCTCGCCGACGACACTGGCGACTGCGGAGGCGACGACGACGGCAGCCAGGCTGCCCGGCCTGTTCGACCTCTGCCTTTGCGCTGGCGCCGAGCCGTGCGCTGGGTGGTACGAGCTCGGCGGGCTTGACGTCACCGGGCCAGAGCCCCTCGAGCGCGACGCCGAGCTCCTGCCGGGAGCCCCGCCTGACATTGCAGCCGAAGTCACCGTCTCAGATCTCCCACGATATGTTGATTCAAATCCGGGCGTGTTGTTGTTGAATTCTCACTTCAGAAGAATAATTATTGTTGATCCCCACCCGCCGGTGCATACTGCTTTTTCTCCATCAAAGTGTGCCCCTGGACGCTCGCACCCTGTTTTTTGACAGGGAAAGTCTTCCTGCTAAAACTGGGCCCCTGGCCCCCGGGTTACAACAACAACGGCTCCCGCCTGAGACTTCTTACAATTTACCCAGGACCCCCGCTCCCGCCCAAGACTTCCTCGCATTTTATTAAGGAATCGCGCTCTCGCTTGGGACTTCCTTACAATTTATTCAGGAATCGCTCTCCCGCCGCTCTGGAGTTGCGCTCTCGCTGGAGACTTGCTTGCAACTTACTGAAGGATGGCCTTGCGTTGGAATTTCTTGCAATTTGCCCAAGCGCCGCGCTCCCGACACCCAGGCACCCAGGAGTCGCGCCCGTTGTGGCCCCATGTGCATGCCCTTCGTGGCCCCGCTGTCGCCATTTGTGTCCCCCTCACTGTCCTACGTGGCCCAGTTGCTACCCTCAGTGGCCCCATAGTTGCCTTCTGTGGCCCCGCATTATCTGCACTTCGTGGCCCCCGCTCGTTCGCGCTCTCCGTGGCCCCATACGCATTCCCTTCGTGTCCCCGCTGTCGCCCTTCGTGGCCTACTTCGTGCCCTTCGTGGCCCTGCTGTCGTTCTCTCTCGCTCTCGCTTTCGCTTGTCGTCGCCGTCGTCGTCGTCGTCGTCGTCGCCGTCGTCTTCGACGTCGTCGTCGTCGTCGTCGTCGTCGTCGTCGTCGTCGTCGGTCGGTCCCCTGTCCGTCCCTCTTGGGGTCGGGTCGACGGTCCGCGGCCGCCCCGCCGATCAGCGCTGCCGCTGGCCAGGCCGACGGTCCGCGGCCGCCCCGCCGCTTGCCGGGGCCCGGCCTGCAGGGAAGAAAGGTATACCCCCCAAAAGGGGTTCGATCGAAGACGAAGAGGGCGGGTATCGAGGGTTTGGGAAATACGCGTTATTGGACACTCGAGCATATAAGGGCGAACAGTCTCAACATTATTGTTGTTGAACTCTCATTCTTGAAGAATAATTATTGTTGATCCCCCCCACCGGTGCACACTGATTTTTGTCGATTGAAGTGCCACCCCCGGGGCTCGCACCTTGTTTTTTCTCAAGGAAAGTCTTCCTGCTCAAACTGTGCCCCTGCCCCCCGGGCTACAACAACAACGGCTCCCGCCTGAGACTTCCTCGATTTTTACTCAGGACCCCCGCTCCCGCTTTAGATTTCCGCGCAATTTACTCAGGAAACGCGCTCCCGTCTGAGACTTCTTCGCAATGTAGTCAAGACCCCCGCTCCCGCCTGAGACTTCCGTGCAATTTACGTGGGAACGGCGCTCCCGCTTGAGACTTCTTCGAATTTTACTCAGGACCCCCGCTCCTGCTTGACATTTCCGTGCAATTGACTCAGGAACGGCGCTCCCGCCTGAGACTTCTTCGCGATTTAGTAAGGATCCCCGCTCCCGCCTGAGACTTCCGTGCAATTTGCTCAGGAACGGCGCTCCCGCTTGAGACTTCCTCGCAACTTAGTCAGGGCCCCCGCTTCCGCTTGAGATTTCTTCACAATGTACTCAGGACTGCGCTCTCGCGTGCGACGTCCTCACAAATTATTCTGGAATTGCGTTTCGGCGCTCAGGAACCACGCACGCGCCAAGGACGCCTTCACAACGTGGTATCTTCCCTCTTCCTTCGTCCTTCCCCCTCCCCTTCCTCCCACTCTCCCTCGTTCTTCCCCTCCTCCTCTTGCAGGGCCCGCGCCAATTCCAATGGCGGGCAGAGAGATGAACGCCCCCGAAGGATTGTCCGCCCGTTCCGGTTTGCCCGTACGTCTACGCCCGCCGGCCCCAGCAAAGAGAAATAATCCCCCCCGAAAGGAGTGTGATCGAAGACGAAGAGGGCGGGTATCGAGGGTGTAGGGTATACGTGTTGAATGACTCGCGGGCAAGTAAGAGCGTACAGCCTTAAAATGGTTGTTGTTGTTGTTGTTGTTATCATTCTTGTTTTTGCTGTAGCTGCTGATGTAAAGTGTTGTTGTCGCGGATGCTGCTGTTGTTGCTGCTGCTGGTGTTGTTGCTGTTGTTGTTGCTGTTGTTGTTGTTGTTGTTCTTGTTGTTGTTCTCGTTGTTGTTGCAGTTGTTGGTCTTGTCGTTGTGGTTGTTGCTGTTGTTGTCGTTGTTGTTGCTGGTGTTGTGGTTGTGGTTGTGGTTGTTGTTGTTGCTGCTGTTGTTGTTGATGATGATGATGCAGTTGTTGTGGTTGTTGTTATTGCTGTTGAATTTTCACTGGTGATGCATACTTGCTGTTGATCCCCCCAAATGAGGTGCCCCTCCTGGGGCTCGCACCTGGTTGTTTTATCATGGAATGTCTTGGGTTTCAGTTTTTTTGTTTCCTTGTTTACAACAACAGCGGCTCCCTCCTGATACTTCCTCACAGGTTATTGACGAATCGCGCTCTCGCTGGGGACTTCCTTGCAATTTATACAGGAATCGCGCTCTCGCGTGGGACTTCCTTGCAAGGTATTCAGACGCCGCGCCCTCGACACTCAGGAATGACGCGCTCGCCGTGGATTTCCTCACAATTTATTTGGGCAGTGCGCTGTCGCTCGAGACATCCTCGCGGTTCATGCAGGGCGCACGCTTCCTCAACCCGCCTGCTCGACCTGGCCGCCTGGGCCCGCCTTCCCGACCCGCCCGTTAGGGTCTATCCGCTCGATAAGCCCATCTGTTCTGCCACGTGTTTTCTGCTCGTCGCCCCCCTCCTGCTATTTTCTCTCGTGCTCTATCCTCCTCGCTCTCCCTTGTGCCTTCCTTCCATCCGTCCTTTCTTCCCCTGCCCCAGGGGCTGCACGAAATACACGTTGCAGCCAATACAGATACACCCCCAAGGGGGTACGGTCGAAACGAAGAGGGCGGTAATCGAGGGTTCGGGGTATACCTGTTGAATTGCACGCGAGCAGATAAGAGCGAACAGTCTTAAACTGGTTGATGTTGTTGTCGTTGCTGTTGCTGTTGCTGCTGCTGTTACCGTTGTTGTTGCTGTTGTTGTTGTTGTTGTTGTTGTTGTTGTTGTTGTTGTTGTTGTTGTTGTTGTTGTTGCTGCTGCTGCTGTTGTTGTTGTTGTTGTTGTTGTTGTTGTGGTTGTTGTTGTTGTTGTTGCTGCTGCTTGTTGTTGTTGTGTTGCTGTTGTTGCTGTTATTGTTATTGTTGTTGTAATTGCTGCTGTTGCTGTTGTTGTTGCTGTTGTTGTTGCTGTTGTTATTATTGTTGTTGTTACGGTTGTTTCCGATTTTGGCTCATACGGTTCTTTCTTAGGCGCCAGGGCGATCAGCATGTGGTCCCAGGGAGGGGGTTGGTCACTTTGGGCCGCGCATCGATCAAATCATACCGTAAGATGTTTGGGGTAGTTGTCGTGGCCGTCGTATTTCTGTCATCGCCGTCGTCGTGGTGCTCGCACCCGCCGTCATCGTCGTCATCGTCGTCGTCGCGGTAGTGCTGTTCGTCGTCGTCGACGTGATCCTCGCCATCGTCGTCGTCGTCGTCGTCGTCGTGGTCGTCGTGGTCGTCGTGGTCGTCGTTATCGTCGTGGTCGTCGTCGTCGTGGTCGTCGTCGTGGTCGTCGTCGTCGTGGTCGTCGTCGTCGTCGTCGTCGTCGTCGTCGTCGTGGTCGTCGTCGTCGTCGTCGTCGTCGTCGTCGTCGTGGAGAGCTCCTGAGAAGCATTCGGACATCCTCCATGGCGCGCTCGACCTGCTGTCTCCGCACGGGGGCGCCGAGCACTGGGAGGGGATGGGAGGAGCAGGAGGAGGAGGAGGAGGAGGAGGGGGAGGAGGAGGAGGAGGAGGAGGAGGAGGAGGAGGGGGAGCAGGAGGAGGAGGCGGAGGAGGAGGACGAGGAGGAGGAGGAGGAGAAGGAGCAGGAGTGGGAGGAGGAGGAGGAGGAGGAGGAGGAGGAGGAGGAGGAGGAGGAGGAGGAGGAGGAGGAGGAGGAGGGGATGTTATAATGTAACTCTGCGACTGGGTGAGGAGTGCTGTAGCATCTGTTCGCCCCTCTCGGCCAACGGTGCGGTCTGGCTCAAGTGTGATTATTGGAGCTCGCGCCATACCCGAGTACAAAAGCATCACCATTACCATTATATCGTTCCCGTACAATTCCTTCTCATGAATTTGCGTGGTAGCGGAGCGAGATTGATGGCAGCTGGAGCCACAGCGGCAGCGGCACCTGCCCATCCTGGAGACCGGCTCCCGGAGTTAAACACCTTTGCCATAGTCATATCGATTTTCGGGTTCTTATCTGTTCTCTGCTGATGCTGTTGCCTGCTTTGACCCCTCGAACCCCATAATCCTTTGGCTCTGAGGAGGTCCCTTTTAGCTGGTACGCAGACACCATTTACTCATTGCAGCGGGATGGACTCGGAGTAGAGATTCACATCACCGCACAGCGCCAGAGTGTGCGCTGCATTGGCAGCCGAGCCTGTATATTCCGAGCTACCTCGCAGGAGAGCCCGTTCCGCGACAGCAGTAACTTGACTGGGCACTCCCGTGCCAAGTCGGACCCAGAGACGCATTTCACAATGTATCGCACGACGGCTGCCCAGGGGTTTGCTGGAGCCACCGTTTCTCGCGACGATGCCGCACTACAACGACGATACCGGGGACCTCGACGGCCGTATCGCGTACGCCACGGCGCGGACGGAGCTGCAGCATCCGCAGCTGACGACGGCGATGAGGATCCCGAAGAGGATGATTGGCAAGAAGAAGATGCTGAGGAACAGTGGCCCCAAGGAGGCGAGGATGAGGAGGGCAACGACGACATGGAGAACTCGGAGGTCCCTCCGAACTCGGCGGAGGTTCGACGACGCCGTGGTGAGCGCAAAAAGTGGCGAGGTGGACCATGCCCAGCGCCGCCTCCCTTGGAGGCCAGGTTTCAGTTTGTGTACATGCAACTTAGGTGCTATCAGAAGTGTGTTCGGCGAGTTCAGATGTGCAAGGCCCGGGTGAGACACGACAGGCCCTTGGCCGAGCTCGCCGTGGACCTGGCCGACGTCATCACAGGCGAGGGCGCAGATATGATAGAGTCGCTGGAGTGGGCGAGGCTCTCTTCCCTAGACGGCATTGGCCTGATCGTGAGCTCCCTCCCCGTGTTCGACGAGCAGCAGATCCTCCAAGTGGGCGATTTGATGGAAGAATACGAGGAGCGGCTCCCCGCAGTGCTGCTCGCCGCCTGTGTGGCCCACTCCAAGAATTTGGATATGATATTGAAGCAAGCCAAGGGGCCAGCCCAGACAGGACAGTTTCGAGCTTCCAAGTTGCTGCGGAGTGCGTGTTTTCCCCAAAAGGTTCGACGTAACTTGTTGTTGACAACCCGCGGCGCGTATAATTTCGACCGCCCCGTTCAAGCTTTGAGTGTGCAGTGGCTGTCTACGGCGCCGAACTGGGTGGCGCTAGCTCGGAAGGTGGCGCGCAAGAGGCTCGGCGAGGCGGCCGTCCCCCCCCGAGCGTAGACGTGATGCTGGACATCGAGATGACAAAGGAGGCGGCAAAGGTAAGGGCAGAACACCTCGGCGGCCCCCGAAGCCCCCGCGAGTCGGCGAGGCTGACATTGACGACTGAGGCGAGGTCGAGCTCGAGGATGAGAACGACCCGGGCGCAGCTGAGGGGAACGAGACCCAAGTCGACGACAACGACCCGGCCGCGGTGGTGCAAGAGGTGGCCGACGCTTTGACGGGACGCCGCCGCCAAGGACAGGAGACCGCTGTCTGCCATTTCGGCTGCCGACTTCGAGCAGCTTGCTTTCGACGCCACCAACTAGACTGATGGCGGCTCCAGCTTCCAAAACCACCAATGGCGCCGACACCGCAGAGAGGAACGGCGTCGCCTCACACTGGCACTAAATTTTCGTGGCAATACCAGAGGCACTTTCACGGCATTCAGTTCAGGTGGTTCACGGTCGGCTGCTCCGTCGAAGCCAGGGTTTCGCTCCTCTCAGCCGCAGACGAACTGCAGAGACAAGTGCGGCAGATCGCGTGCCATACACGGGGCCGCAGCTGAGTAGGACGAACCCGAGCCAGATGAGTTTGAGGATGAGCATGCTACCCACCATGTGGAGCGCGACGCTCTGGTCACATGCGGGCGAAAGCAGCGAGTGACCGCCTTCAACTGCAGGGTGGCCAGCGGCAGTCGAGAAGGCCCTCGTTCGGTTTCAGCCAGCTCCAGAAGTGAGACGTTTTTCTATTAATTCTTCCGAGCTGCAGGCGGCGATGAAGTGGGCGGACAAAACTCACCAGGTCGACGTCATCTGGAGTGTCTGGGCCCCCCTCGACGTTTGCTTCGTCGAGGGCCCCCAGGGGTTCAGCGTCGTTATCGACGCTGGTTGCCGGCGCTATGTCGTGGGGTGCGAGTGTGTCGGGTAGTTATTGGACCATATCGCCGAGTTTGGTCTCTGTTTTGGGGAGGTTGCCGAAGAAGAAAGATTCCGATTTGCGGTCAGCAAGGCCGCGAGCAAGTCCGTTTTTATCCCCAGATCTGTTTGGGGCATCAAGTCCCTCTCGTTCGTTTGCAGAGCCGCAGCATTAGACGCAAACTCCAAGTCGATTTTTTCTGGGTCCTCATTTACGCGGATGCTCTTGGGCCTCCAGCTGGACACCTTGGGGGAAAGGGCTCACTTCGCCATGTTCAATTTGTGCGATGTGCCCCCGAGGATCGCCCCGAGTGGCCGCCTGTTCCTGAGGGTCGGTTCTTGGTTGAGTGATGTGGGGTCCCCGCAGGGCAGCGAGGCTTGGAATTTCACCCCGTCGGGCGTCATCCTCCCCCGGCCTCCGCGGATCCTCGGAGATCCCGTGCCTGGTTCCGGAGACAGCTTAGCTTGAGCCGGCTCTCAACCCGTGCAGTTTTTGTAGTCGCCCTTTGTGCTCTTGCGTCTACAAGCCGTGGGCTGTCCCGGCCGCGCAAAGTCCTGTCTTCCGCGATCGCGCGCGAGAGCCTGACCTTCTAGGTTCTGTTCGACGGCGCCCTGGGCTATGCGACTGACATTGCGGAAGGTCAAGGGGGAGGCGCAAGAGGATCTCTTGACGAGGAGCGCTCTGGCGATCAACGTGAGGGAGGTGCAGATGGAGCCTATCGCGAACCATGAATCACCTCGCGCACATCGTCGGCCGCGGCCGCGAGCAGATCTGCCTGGACCTCGAGATTCCCAGCCGCATGTTGGGCAAGATCGCGCAGCTCGGCCGCGCGTTGGGCCGCCTGACTCTGATGTTGGACGCGGTGGGGGTTAATCGCGGAGGGATCGTTGCAGGCCCCGGGGGCTGCGCCGCCGCCCTCGCCGACCTCGGCAGCGGACGCGGAGAAGACCTGCGCCGAGCTGTGCAAGATGCGGCGCGGCTGCCTGCGCGAGGACAAGGAGGTGCTGCGCGAGGGGCTGCTGGCTGACGCGTCGCAGCTGAAATCGCCGTTGGAGGTCAGCCAACGAGAAGAGAGTCGTGGGCGACAGCGACGATCCCCTGCGCGTGCCTATCTCGACACGGTCGCAGGGCTCTTACTCGCACTCTCGGCTGGCTGCTTGAACGACGCCAAAATGCCAAGCCAAATCATCAGCGAGCTCCAATCAGGGCAAGGGGTCGGCCTGTGGCCACCCAGCGATGGCGAACCCAGTCGATGGACATTCGGACGGAAGGGGCGAAACGCCCACTGGTGCCCGCAGATGACGAGATGGAGACGTCCGGCGGGGAGGCGACGGACGCTTGGGAGAAGGCGCTGCGGATGAGACGCACGAGCCCAGCTTGGTAAAGAAGGGCGCCTGGAAGCGTCTGCCTGTAACGGCCGAGAAGATTGCCGCCGTCTGCGAGACGCTGGGCCACGTCGCCCGCGATGCCGACAGGAGAGCGGTCGACCGTCGAGATCAAGAGGGGCGCTCTGCCGACGTGGCTTCCTTTGACATTCTGATTTGCGACGGCGCGAACCATCTCGAGGGCGACTGTCAGGTATGTGGCACCGACCTTCTGGATGGATGTGCTGGTGCGGCCCGACCCGCCAATCGGCATTTCAGTCCGAGCTGCGAGCCTCGCCACATGTCGACAGAGAAGACGGCTGGGGCCTGGCTACCACCCAGGGATCGCAGACATTGAAGGACCAGGTCATTCGAGACAAGCTCTTGGTGGTTATGATTGGTTTCCCCTGCGCGTTTTGGTGTTCCTGCGACGCCAGTGTCAACTGCGTGGGCCACCCTGGGCAGCTAGAGAAGGCGCGCCGCGGACCGCCTGCTGATTCTCTTCGTCGGGTGGACCCTCGAGTGCCAGATGAAGCACGATAGTTTCTCTGATCGAGAAGCCGCCCGCCTCGGCGATATGGGAAGATGCCCAGTTCGTCCCGCTCCTGAAATGGGGCCAGACCGCCGTCGGACATGGGTGCCGATATGGCAGAACTGGCAAGAAAGGTTTACCGATGCGCAACGCCAGCTGCTGTTTCGCCAACGCGCCGCAGCTGCTGGCTGCGCCGAGTCGCAGCTGCCCAGGACTTCGGCCGGAGTCCGGAAGCCATCGCCGCGACCGGATATGGAATTCCAAGTGGGCGAGGGCGAGCGGCGAGTACACCGACGAGATGTCCCACGGGACGCCCTGCGCTATTCTAGAGATGGCTGCCCAGAGGCAGCCAAGCTGGTTCGCGGATCTCCCAGTGGCTGCTACTGAGTTGGGGGCGGCCCGCTGCTGCGAGGGGCCCATCGACGTGCTGTTCGCGGCCTCG
The DNA here is from genome assembly GCA_963575745.1 of Prorocentrum cordatum. Classification (NCBI taxonomy): domain Eukaryota; class Dinophyceae; order Prorocentrales; family Prorocentraceae; genus Prorocentrum; species Prorocentrum cordatum. The sequence goes on from CAUYUJ010016636.1 coordinate 85,010, forward strand.
TTCAAGGACGCGTCGAAGAGGGGCGAAGTCGTGCAGGGCGTGCGACAGGTCATCCGAGGAGCCGAGAAACGGCGTCCTGGCGACCCAATACTAGTCGAAATCCTCGACGCTCTGGCAGCAGATCAGCCAGCTCGTGCCGTAGGACCTGACGATCATCCACCGCGAAGCAGAGGAGGTTTCCCATGAACAAGGAAACGTGGTTTCACCGCGGACACTGCTACGTGGACGGCCAAGGACAGTTCTACGTCGAAGCCGAGGACCTCAGCGATGTTGCCTTCCCCACTCTGCCGCTGGCTCCACCCGCTGAGCTGGCTATCTTTTTGTTCGGCTACGCCCTGCAGGAGTCGATCCCGCAGCAGGCGAACCTATCACAGCTGGAGGAGCGCATGACGCCCCCTCCGGATCCGAACGACCCGACTCTGCCGAACAACAGTCCGCCCGCTCACGTTTTTGACGACTTGGAGGATGTGTGTCTTGGGGGTCACCAAGGAGCAGTGTCCTCGGGAAGTTCGTCGGCTCGTAGCTCGCATGCGTTGCAATCTTGGACACCCAGTGCCCAGCGAGTTCTTCCACTTCTTGTCGCAGAGAGGAAGGGTAGGCGGAGGAAGGGGAGGGAGCCAAAGAGGACGGCGCCGCCGCCGCCGCCGCCCCCGACGACGACGACGACGACGACGACGACCACCACCTTCTTTGCTTCTGCCCCGGGCGCCGAAGTGCGCTGGTGGCCACGGCGGCGACGGCGGTGACGGCGAGGGTTCGCGTGGCGGCCTTCTGCGCTCCCGGCAGGAGCCCCGCTGTCCCTGGTGCTCTCCGGGCGGGGCCTGGGCGCCTCCTGCCTCCGCCGCTGCCGCCGCCGCCGCTGGCCTCCAGGCCGCCCAGGTGGTGTCGCAGCGGGCGGGGTCGGCGGGTCGCGCCGCATCGCCCACGCATCGGCGATGAGGGCCGACGTGGAGCCCGACTCTCCCTTCAGCGATGTCGCCGATGCATCGCCGACGCATCGCCGACGCATCGCCGATGCATCGGCGATGCGGCGCGATCCTTCGACCCCATTCGCCCAGATCCGATTTTGGGAGGCCTCCGTGGTCGCTTCGGAGGGGCACGATGACGTACAGCACGTCGTTTGGTCGGCCCAGAAGCCATGGAGTTTGGCGAAGGAGCTCGGCGTACAGGCGCTCCAGCATCACATCGTTTTTGGGCAGCGTGGGCGTTGATAGCGTTGATATACAGTGGAGACCCATGCCAAGAAGCACCTTGCTCTCCTCCAGGGTGCCCAGGGCTCCTTGGGTTTTTCGATGGCTCTGCTGTGGAGGGCGTAACGCTCCCACACCGAAGATCGATGGACGCCCTCGGGTTTCAGGGCTGGGTTTCCTATGGAAGGTTTCTTGTGGACTTTCCTCCGCTGTACACCGAGATCCTCGGCTGGCCGTGCCGAGTTGGCGTGCACTTTCGAGCCGCTCCCAGTCACCGTCGCCGTGGCCGTCGCCACCGCCACCGCCGCGGGCCGTCGTCGCGGCAGGTTCTCGGATATCTTCCGCGGTCTCCTGGTGCGGGTGCCGCGGCTAGATTTTTTTTCTGATGTCTCCGGCGGCTCGCGGGGATTTTTGCCCGCCCCGTGGGGTTTCTGGAGGCCGTCGTCTTCGTCGTCGTCGTCGTCGTCGTCGTCGTCGTCGTCGTCGTCGTCGTCGTCGTCGTCGTGGTCGTCGTCGTCGTCGTCGTCCTTCGCCGCCTTTTCCTTTGCCTTTCCCTCCTCTTCCTCCTGCTCTGGCTCCCAGTGCTGCTCTTCCTTCTCCTGCGCTGGCTCCTCCGCCTGCTCCCGCTTTCGCCTCCTCCTGCTGCCGCTTGCTTCCCTTTCTTCCTCCTCCTCCTTCTCCTCCTCGCTGCGAGGTCAGTCACTGTGTTGGTCGAGTTGCCGACGATGATCTTGATGCCCGTCAACACGAGGCGCTTGGAAAATGGTTTCCACAGTTCTCCGCAAAGCCCTTCACGCTTGGCGCGCCGGCGCCATTCTTGGCACAGGGGGACGTTACTGGCTGCATATGCTGCTCTCGATCGGGCTGCCGCCAGTGCCTTGCGCTCATCGCTGAGGGAGGCGTGGGTGGTGTCGGTAGCCACGGAGAAGTCGTTCATGTCGTTGATGTTGACGGTGCCCTCCACGATCTTCAGGTGGAGCCTGCCGATGTCGGTGTTCTTGGTCAGGGTCTTCGCGAGCGGGACGTTCTGATACCAAACGGTTCTGGCGATGCTGCGCAAGGTCATGGCTCGGACCTCGCGAGATACCGAGGCAGACTGTGACTGCAACTCGGCGGCAGGAATCTTGGTGAGCGTGTCACGTGCTCGGGCAGCGGCAATCTGCATGGGTGCCTTGAGGGTGCGCCACTTCGCGATGGGCGTGAGCACAGCCATGTCGATGCTGGCAAGAATCTTTTTGATGTGGTGCTGGTAGTGCGCTGTGTCGAAGATGTACGCAGGTATGCCAAGCTCGGTGGCAGGTTTGGGCTTGCGCAGGCGGATGCGCAAGTGCATGATCTTGTGGTCGCTGATGGGACCCTTGGTGTTCTCGAGCGGCGAGTCGTCGGCGACATAGATTGTCTCTATGAGGTGCATGAGGTGGCTCGGGATGTTGATGAATCAGCGGCCGATCGTCGATTCATTCATGTTGGTTTGGGATCTGTGTGTCGTGGACGGGGTAGCAATTTCGATCATGTCGCGGAACAAGATGCGCCAGAAGACAGGCTGGTACTTGTAGCGCTGCGCGGCTGTGGTGTCGGTGTCCACGGGGGTGTTATTGGACTTCGGCGGGAACTCGGAGACGTTGAAGTCACCCACTATGAGGAGGAGACGGTGCTGTGGTAGTTCGTCAGCATGAAGCCGGAGTGCATGCCACTGGTCGCGGAGATGAAGCCGATCGGCTGGAGTGAAGCCGAAATTGTGGATGTTGAGGACGGTGGGTTCAAACTGGAGTCTGGCATCCGTGACTCGCAGCCAAGCGGCGCGGCCAGGGATGACGAGTTCGAACCTGGCGCGAGGGCGGAGTTCTGGCGGAAGTTGCTGTTCTTTCTTGTCGAACGGAACCAGGAAGCCGACGCCGCTAGCGTTGGTGACAGGCGTGCCGTCGACGATCATCGGGGAGTAGTACGGCTTGTATTTGTGCTGCGTGGAGTTGGCCAGGAGGGTGAAATCGTCCAAAGTGCCATGCGTTTATTGTGCTGCAGTGAGAGCGCGCTGCCGGAAGTATGGAAGAAGTAGTCGACGTTGATCAGCACGACGTTGATCATAATGACCAAGTAAAGCTTGAGTGTTCCAGAAAACGATGGTGAGGCTCTCTTGCGAGGGCGTGAGGAGCCACGGGCTCCACCGGTGGCTAAAGCCACTGTGCTGCAGAGAGCGCGTCTGCGAAGTTGGACTCGAACTCGGACTGGGTCCTCCGTTGTAGGGAGTCGTTGAAGCCTCGGTCGATCGCAGCGTGGGACCGCGGGAGCTTAGTGTGCACGTCAGCGTTGCCACCAAGAAGAAGGCGCCCCAATGCTTCACCGCGGTTTGCCACGAAACCCAATGTTCGGTGTGGACGTTGGTCGAGTTCGGGCTTTGCATTTTGCATGATCCTGGCGAGTCGCTTGACCCAGACCTCTGTGCGTACAGCTTTCGGGCTTTTGTCGGCAGATACATGAGAGGAACGTGCGAACCATTAGCCGCATTGAGAGAAAAGGCCCTCCACTCTTTCTCATGGCGCAGAGCACTGTGGAGGCGCTGTGCTCGAGGCTCCGCAACCGCAGTTCCGCCGCTGACTTGAAACGAGTGGCGCTTGGCGGGGCCGACTGTGTTGAAAATGACAACGTTCTTGTTGATCTCGGCTTTCTCGAACCAGTCTGCGAGGGCGCGCTCGAGCTCGGGCTGGCTGAACTCCTGCGGGCTGTTGCGCCAGAGCGCGGTGGGGTCAGGGTCGCGGTCCCAAGTGCCCAGTCCGTCCAGGTTGAGTGCAGGTGCTCTGGCTTCGGCAGGTGTGACGATGGTTTCCAGCTTGTCGACGGCGGCTTTGAGGTCGGCGTTATGCTGCTCGAGGATGTTGGTGCGCTCATTGGCTGCGGTGATAGATCGTTCTGTAGTTTCGTGACGTTTGCTGCGCTCTGCGGTGATCTGCGTGAGATTAGCGAAGGATTCTTTGCTAGCTTGGGCAGTGGTGGCTCCGGCGGTGGCTCCGAGCTTGTCGGAGGCGTCTATAATCTGTTCGGTCATGGTCTCCTCGGGCTGCTGTCGAACATGGGCGGGTAGGTCGTGCGCCGCAAGCTTCGCTGCATCGTGCCAGGGGTCCTGCTGTCGTTTGCCACCGTTTGACCGCAGGCTGCTGATGGCGCTGGCGCGGCTGCAAGTGATGTTGCTGGCGTTCCCGCGGGGGCGAGCGGAGGCCCGCGCCAGCCTCGGTCGATCGCGCGCGAAGGTTGCCGCGGGCGAACGCAGGGCCGAATGTGGCGCTCAACCGGCAGGGCAGCTTGGGGGCGCCGGATTGAAAGCGGGCCCTTAGCTGTCACTGGACCAAGGGTCTCGGTGCTCTGCCGTGGGGCGGAATCATCTCGGGCCAAGAATTGCTGCGGCCATTATGCGGCACTGGGCCCCAGTATTTGCAGAGTAGCACGTGGGCGTCAAGCGCCTCGCCGAGCACCTCGTCTCCATCTTCGCTCGGCGCCGACCTGCCGACCTCCCGCTGCCTGGCGCGCGGTCGCTCGAGAAAGCCGCCGGGCTTGCTGGAGATTCCGCGCCGGGCCCAGACGCTCTTTCACAGAGGGCGCGGCTACGCGCGCCAGACAGCTTCGACGTTCTGGCCGACGTTTGCAATGACATCGCCGCCGGTGACAACATTCTGCACGACCTCAAATCTCTCTCATGGCAATGCTGCCGAAAGGCGACGGGCCGAGTGGCGGCGCAGAGTGCGCGCGCGCTCCAGATTGCCTTCGTCCGCTATCAACCAAGAGCTCGCAGGTGAAGTTGCCGGCGCCGGCCGCCGGCCGCCAGCTTCGCGCCCTCGCCGCCCAGGCGTCTCACGAGCAGCAGGGCTTCGTCAACGGCCGCCAGCTTTGGAGCAACGTTGTCGTGGTGGACGTAGCCGCTAGGCAACTCAGCCCATCGCCTTCAGCATCGACAGATATGCCCGTCTTCGTCAGCATGGGCATCGCGGCCGCCTTCCCGGAGTCTCGGCCATTAGTGGACGTGGAACGCCCTCTCGCCCTGGGGCGTCCGCGGCAACCTGGTGCGCCTTATCCAGGCCTCTGCTATCACTGGCCCGTCTCGTTCCTGGGCATGGGAGGAGAGCGACGCCCGCTGCTCATCGCAGCATCGGGCGTGGCTCAAGGCTGCCCCCTGAGTGGCGCCATCTGGGCCCTCGTCTTCGACCCTATCATCGCCGCCATCAGCGCCGAGCTCGGGGCCGCGGAGCGCGGCCTCGTCAGCGCCTGCGCCGACGACCTAGGCATCGTCCTCGCCGGACTCCATGACGTCAGTGCGATCGCCCCGCGCGCGATCGCCGCCGAGACGCTTGCTGGCCTCCATCGTCAAGCCAAGAAGTGTATCGTCGTGCATACCTGGACGCTGCCAACCCTAGTCATCATCGCCGAGATGCGCCGCGTGCTCGCTGCTGCTCGCGCCCCCTGGTTCCATTTTTCAGATCGAGTCCAAGGCCCGCTACCTCGGATTCTTCGTCGGCCCTGGTGCCTCACTTGCTGTCCGACGGCGTGGGCCCGCAGTGAAATGGCGGGGCCGCGTCGAGAAGCTCGCCGCACCGCGTGCCCCAGTCCAGCAAATCATCGAGCTCTACAGCGTCGCCGCCGTCACATGCCTGGGCTACGTCGGCCAGCTCTTCGAGCCCCCTGAAGGCATCCTCCAGAAAGAGCTTCAGGCCATCCACAGGCTGCTGCGCGTCGCCCCGTCCAGCTTCGCCAAGACCGACGCCTTCGCGATGTCACTCTGGATCAACGTGGAAACCCCCGTCGGTACGGGGAATTACCTGGCAGTTACTCTCTGGAGAACCGCTTCTACCACTGTGACAGGGCGGAGGGGCGCGCGTCGGAAGTTGTGCGACGATGCCTGCACCCAGTTGCCTTTCGTCTCCGCGATGCCAGGGCAGTGGTGTAATGAAAGCTGGGAGATCAAGACCGCCATCGTCCAGCGCTTCGAGGGCATCGCCAAATTCACTTTCTTCGTTTATTGTAAAGGTTCTCATCTCAAACGTCTGACTCGCACTGCTGGGCCGCTACCGCGAACGCGCGCAGCGCTGGTTGGCACGCGCAAGCGTGCTGCGCGAGCAAGCCTTCAAGCTATTCTCCAATGCCGACCAGCGCAGCAACAACAGCAACAACAATACCGACCTCATCGTCGCAGGACTGCCAAGATCACGCCGCAGAGGGCGTGCGTGATGTCTCTGAACGAGCAGCTCTACTCCGACACTATACCCGACACCATCATGCGCCGTCTTCTTGCCAGGTTCCCTATGTTGGGCCCTGCCGAGCAACTTGCGCGCGAACCGCCGAACGGCCCCCGTCGTGGCGCCGAGCGTGCACAAGAGCGTCTTCTCGCACGAGCGTGGGCGTCCCATTGGCTTCCTGGCATTCTGCTTCGAGACCGACACATCGACAACCGCGATGACTGGATCCAGTGGTGCACCGCGTGCCCGTGCGAACTGCTCGGCGCCGACCTGTTCTTCCCGTTGTGCGCCGCGGACACACAGCGCCGCCGCGTGGCCGTCGACCTGCGCGGGCAGTCGTGGGGCAACAGCGGCATCGGCCGCCTACTATTCGAACGACGTCTCACGAGAGTTGCCGACATCGGGGAGGACGCGCGCAGCCAGACCGACTTGTTAGAACATGACGCCGCCTAGCGCCGAGCCAGGCGCCGATGGGTCGCCAACTTCTTGCCGTGCCACATCCCTGACTCAGATGCCGGCTCCGGCGACGATGACTTGGGCGACGGAGACTCGCCAGCAGACGAACCCGAGCCAGCGTGCCTCCTGCAACCCCAGCGCGTTCCAGCCGAGCTACCAGCACGTTGGAAGCGTCTGCGCGCCTACGCCGCGACGTTGCCGCCAGCGAGGATGTGGGCCGCCGTGAAAGTGCTCGCGGGCGCGTGGACAAACGCCCCCTGCCACTCCGGGTGCGCGCGCCCGCAGAGCAACGGCAGCATCCAGCACTGTCTCGTGTGCGAGCGGATGTTGCACCAGCTGGGCCTGCCGCGTGGCCAGCTGAGCGCCAACCTCCTCGCGCGCCTCGCCTTGGCCGCCTTGTCCGAGCCTTTCGACGGCGAGAGCGGCGTCCCGAACTCGGTCGCGCGCCTCCGCGTGGCTACCAGGGCATGCCACTTGACGAAGGATGACGTCCAGCCCACGACGTGCACCAAGCAGACCTCCGCCATCGCTGCCGCGCGCCGTGCTCTCCATCTTCCCGCATATCTGATGGGGGGGAGCTGGCGAGCCGCAGCGCGGCTGACCAGACCGTCGCCCCTTCGGGTGACGTTCGCTCCTCCTTCTCCTCCCCCTCCTCGTCCCCCTCCTCCTCCCCCTCCTCTTCCTCCTCCTCCTCCTCCTCCTCCTTCCCCCCCCCCTCTCTCTTCCTCCCGTGGTCGCCATCGTCGTCGTCGTCGTTGTCGTCGTCCCAGACTTCCGACGTCACGATTTTTCCCCAAACAGTGATCGCACATAGGGGTTCTTACTTCTCTCCTGAGGAGCGGTGCCTGTGCGTCGGTCGGGCTGGCTTGTGCCCGCCCGTCGCCGCCCGTCGCCGCCGCCCTTCGCCGTATCACTATGGTCACGGTTTTGAGTGTGCGAGGCTCGCGAGTGGGGCTGCGCGCTGGCCCTGCTGGCCTGTGGCCGCTCGTCGTCGCCCGTCGCCCCCGTCCGTCGCCGCAATTTTTGATTGTGCGAGCTTCGCAGGTTGCAGCGCGTGGCTCTAAGTTAAAACGGAGAAGCTCTACCCCCCCCTGGACTGATCGGCCTTCCTGGGGCATTGCGCACTTCGTAGGATTCTGGCCCACTGCTCATGTTGCATATGTGCCATGCCATCCCAGAGAGTCCGATTATTTACCCCCCCTTTCATCCCCGTCACGAAATACAATGCGAGCGCAGTCGTTTATCGCAAAAAGGCTTCTGTGTCCAAGAATCTCTTGCCGCTCATCTGATGAAATCCACGCGCGCGCGTCGTCGCGCGCGCATGTTGCAATCGATCCACAACCATAGTTTCCGTAATGATTTCAAGGTAGAGGTCCTTGGCCACTTGTGAACAAGACAAATGGTTTCCAACATCTGTTCAAAACAAAATGCGCTCGCTCGCTCTTCTTTACATTCCAGGGAACCATCGCGCCCCCTCCGCGCGCGCATGTTTAATTCATCCGAGCGCCCTTGTGAACTTGTTCGGGGGGGGGGGGGGGGGTACGATTTCCGTCAAATAATTCCATCATGCGGGCCACTCGCGCGCGTCGGCCGCGCGCGCATGTCGAAACCCGTCCAACACATTGATCAGCGACATATGGACATCGTCATCGCCATCGGCGTGGCCAGCATCGGCGCCGTTATTTGCCTTGCCTTTGTCGGCGTCCGCATCGCCACCACCGTCGTTACCACCATCGTGACCACCGTCGTTACCCCGTTGCTGCCGCTGTTGTCGACGTCATCATGGTACCTCGCCCGCCTCAGCCACCCATCGGTGTTAAAGTAGCCGCGCGTTAGCGCGGCCTTTGACACGCGCTGGGGTTCTGGCGTCCGTAAACGCCATCGTGGCCGCATCGGCGGTGCCAAACCAGCTAGCAGCACTGCGCGCGAGCTTACGCGCGCCAGCGTGGCCGCAAGATGCGCCAGCCATGGCCAAGCAGTCATCGCAAAAACCGCCGTATTGATTTTGCAAATGGCGTTGCCGATGGGAGGGTGGGGTCATTGCGCGAGCAGTGGAGTTGACAGCTCAAAAGCTCGCAACATTTGAGTACACCACGGGGATCGCACCATATAGCGTGCACCTTGTTTGTGTCACCACGTAGATTGCACCACATAGGTTGCAGTACACATATTGCACTACGTAGATTGCACCATAGGTTGTACAACATCCATTGCACCACGTATATTACACCACGCAGGTTGCGCCACATACATGGCAACATTCAGGTTGCACCACGTGCATCGCACCACATAGACTGCACCACATAGTGTGCACACTTGTGGGGCACCATATACAGTTTCCTTTCCAAACAAAAGAGGCTAGATTCTACCACCCTCCCCCCGGGGTTACACCCTCCCCCGGGAACCGATGTAAGACACAGGTTTCTGACCCAATGTTCACCGTACCTGTGAATTCATAGTATCCCAGCCAAACCAGCATCGGTTCCCCTAACCATGCTATGCAAACGGTGCTATGCGCGCGCACTCGTTTTTCAAAAATCACAAGTTTCCAGACATCCCTTTCAACATATAGGATAAAGTGCGCACCCGCGCGTCGTCGCGCGCGCATGCCGAAATCCTTCAAACACCATCAGTTTCCGAACGATTTCAAAATTGAGTTTCCAAAAAGCATGCAACGACAACGGCTTTCGCAACACTGATCTCCAAAAACACTTACGCGCGCGCTCTTGCGAAATCTTACTGCAATCAAAGGTTTTTCAACATGTCCAACACGTGCTACCAAATGGGCTTCGCGCGCGCATGCCGAAATCTTTCGAACGCCCTTGCGCGCGTGCCGTCGCGAGAATCCTTTGCAACAGCAATAAGACGAAGTGCACACGCGCGTGTCGTCGCGCGCGCATGCCGAAATCCTTCAAAATCTTAGGTTTCGGAAGGGTTTCAAGCTCGAGTGTCCAAGAAACATACAACAACACAGGGTTTCGCAACACGGATTTTCAACAAAAGCGTGCGCGCGCGCGCTCTTGTGTCGTCGTCGTCGTCGTCGTCGTTGTCGCCGTCCTCCCTCCTCCCTCGTCGTCGTCGTCGTCGTCGTCGTCGTCGCCGTCGTCGTCCTCTGTCTTTCCTCGTCGTCGACATCGTCGTCGTCTTGGCGGCGTCGCCGTTCCCGTTCACATTTTATGGTATGGGCCCCTGAGGCTCTGGAGCCCTTCCCCGAACCAGCTTTTCATTCCACATCGTTTTCCGATATTCCTGGGCACCGCTAATTCAGAACCAGTGCTATCATGACGTCTGATGTCTGATGTCTGGGGTCACCTTCGTCGTCGTCGTCGTTGTCGTTATCGTCGTCGTCGTCGTCGTCGTCGCCGCAGCCGCCGCTGGCGCCGTTGCCGTGGTCGTCTCGTCGTGGTCGTCGTCGTCGCCGTCGTCGTCGTCGTCGTCG